>JASTWF010001742.1:0-61954 GCA_030390025.1 Squalus acanthias
GGCCGAGTGTAATTTAATCAGAAACATGGTCTAGTGTAATATAAACAGTGACAGGGTCTAGTGTAAAATAAATAGAGACAGGGTCGAGTGTAATATAAACAGGGACAGGGTCGAGTGTAATATAAACAGAGACAGGGTCCAGTGTAATATAAACAGAGACAGGGTCGAGTGTAATATAAACAGGAACAGGGTCTAGTGTAATATAAACAGAGACAGGCTCTGGTGTAATATAAACAGAGACAGGATCTAGTGTAATATAAATAGAGACAGGGACAGGGCCGAGTGTAATCTAAACAGATAGGTTCTAGTGTAATATAAAGAGAGACAGGATCTAGTGTAATATAAACAGAGACAGGGTCCAGTGTAATATAAACAGGGACAGCGTCTAGTGTAATATAAACAGAGGCAGGGTCTAGATGTAATATAAACAGAGACAGTTTCTAGTGTAATATATACAGAAACAGGATCTAGAGTAATATAAACAGAGACAGGGCCTAGTGTAATATAAGCAGAGACAGGGCCTAGTGTAATATAAACAGAGACAGATTCTAATGTAATAGAAACAGAAAAAGGATCTAGTGTAATATAAACAGAGACAGTGCCTAGCGTAATATAAACAGAGACAGGGCCGAGTGTAATATAAACAGAGATAGGTTCTAGTGTAATATAAACAGAGACAGGGTCTAGTGTAATATAAACAGAGACAGTGACTAGTGTAATATAAACAGCGACAGGGTCTAGTGTAATATAAACAGAGACAGAGTCTACTGTATTATAAACAGAGACAAGGTCTAGTATAATACAAACAGAGACAGGGTCTAGTGTAATATAAACAGAAACAGGTTCTAGTCTAATATAAACGGAGGCAGGGCCTGGTGAAATATAAACAGAGACAGGGTCCAGTGTTAGAAAACAGAGACCGGGTCTAGTGTAATATAAACATAGAAATGCGTCTAGTGTAATACAAACAGAGACGGGGTCTAGTGTAACATAAACAGAGACAGGGTCTAGTGAAATATAAACAGAGACAAGGTCTAGTGTAATATACACAGAGACAGGGTCGAGTGTAATATAAACAGTTACAGGGTCTAGTGTAATATAAACAGAGACAGGGTCCAGTGTAATATAAACAGAGACCGGTTCTCGTGTAATATAAACAGAGACAGGATCTAGTGTAATATAAGCAGAGACAGGTTCTAGTGTAATATAAACAGTGACAGGATCTAGTGTAATATAAACAGAGACAGGGTCTACTGTAATATAAACAGAGACCGGTTCTCGTGCAATATAAACAGAAACAGGCTCTAGTGTAATATAAACAGAGGCAGGGTCTAGATGTAAAATAAACAGAGACAGTTTCTAGTGTAATATAAGCTGAAATAGGATCCAGAGTAATATAAACAGAGACAGGGTCTAGTGTAATATAAGCAGAGACAGGGCCTAGTGTAATATAAACAGAGACAGATTCTGATGTAATATAAACAGAAAAAGGATCTAGTGTAATATAAACAGAGACAGTGCCTAGTGTAATATTACCAGAGACAGGGCGGAGTGTAATATAAACAGAGACAGGGTCTAGTGTAATATAAACAGAGACAGGGTCTGGTGTAATATAAACAGAGACAGTGTCTGGTGTAATATAAACAGAGACAGGGTCTAGTGTAATATAAACAGAGACAGGGTCTAGTGCAATATAAACAGAGACAGGGTCTAGTGTAATATAAACAGAGACAGTGTCTGGTGTAATATAAACAGAGACAGGGTCTAGTGTAATATAAACAGAGACAGGGTCTAGTGTAATATAAACAGAGACAGGGTCTAATGTAATATAAACAGAGACAGGGCCTAGTGTAATATAAACAGAGACAGTGTCTAGTGTAATATAAACAGCGACAGGGTCTAGTGTAATTTAAACAAAGACAGGGTCTAGTGTAATATAACCAAAGACAGGGTCTAGTATAATATAAAAAGTGACAGGGTCTAGTGTAATATAAACAGCGACAGGGTCTAGTGTAATATAAACAGCGACAGGGTCGAGTGTAATATACACAGCGACAGGGTCTGGTGTAATATAAACAGAGACATGGTCTAGTGTAATATAAACAGAGACAGGGTCCAGTGTAATATAAACAGAGACAGGGTCCAGTGTAATATAAACAGAGACAGGGATTATCTGGGTGCACAAACAGAGGGACCTTGGGGTTTATGTGCACAAATCCTTGAAGGTGGCAGGGCAGGTTGAGAAAGCAGTTTCAAAGGCTTACGGGACCCTGTACTTAATAAATAGAGGTTTCGAGTACAAAAGTGTGGAAATGATGATGAAACACTGGTTCAGCCCCAACTGGAGTACTGTGTCCGATTCTGGGCACCACACTTCAGGAAGGATGTGAAGGCTTTAGAGAGGGTGCAAAAAAGATTTACGAGAATGATTCCAGGAATGAGGGACTGCAGGTGCCTTGATAGACTGGAGAAGCTGGCGTTGTTCTCCTTGGAGCAGAGAAGATTGAGAGGAGATTTGATAGAGGTGTTCAACATCATGAGGGGTCTGGACAGAGTAGAGAGAAACTGTTCCCATTTGCAGAACGGTCGAGAACCAGAGGACACTGATTTAAGGTGATTGGCAGAAGAACCAAAGGTGACATGGGGAAAAACTTTTTACGCAGTGAGTGGTTAGGATCGGGAATGCACTGCCTGAAAGGGTGGTGGAGGCAGATTCAATCGTGGCTTTCAAAAGGGAATTGGATAAGGACCTGAAGGACAATAATTTGCAGGGCTACAAGGGAAGGGTGGGGGAGTGGGACTAGCTGAAGTGTTCTTGCAGAGAGCCGGCACGGGCTCAATGGTCCGAATGGTCACCTTCTGTGCTGCAACCATTCTATGATTCTCCGAATACGTTAAACCTTCATAGAATAATTACCAGTCATTTTTAGACTGGAAACTTAACCCTGCCGTTTCACTTTCAGTCAAGAACAGATCGCAGTTTGACATCAATCTCTGATTTGACAGCACGTTTCCAGCATTCACCGTTGTTCTTCCTGACTCTAAACACAGTTGTAAAGGAGCCTTCTGTTCCGTGCCCAGGAGCTCTGACCCATGGAAGAGAGCGGCTGGGACACATTCCTTACAGGCCTCAAGATTAACCTGCACGGGAACTTTCCTTTCAGTGAAGAGGGACGAGAAAGACCAAAGTGCCGTTTGCCCCTCTCAGTGTGGCCCTGAAGGACTGTGTCCAGGCTGTAGTTCTGTTCCCGCCGTACGATCCTCCCCCCAGATTGTCCTTTCTGAGCTCCAGCCAGGTGATGCTAAACACTCAGGTGGGAATGACAAAAATCCACAACAATGTGTTTAAAGCAAAGCTTATTTATTTGACAGATATCCAGAATATTAAACTCCAGCCCAGTTACAGGTGTTATTAACATCAGCAGAAACAAACCTCAACTGTCAGTGTGAACAACATTCAGTCCGGGATGTAATTAACAGCAGCAATAACACAGAATCCAACCTCTGCAGTCACTTGTGAAGTCGCTGGTGTCTCAGCAGGTGGGATGACTGAGTGAATCCCTTACCACACTCGGAGCAGGTGAACGGCCTCTCCCCAGTGTGAACTCGTTGGTGTTTCAGCAGGTCCATTTTTCCTTTAAATCTCTTCTCACAGTCAGAACATTTAAAAGGTCTCTTATCAGTGTGAACAAGTTGGTGTCGCAGCAGGTGGGATGACCGAGTAAATCCCTTCCCACACACGGAGCAGGTGAACGGCCTCTCCCCAGTGTGAACTCGCTGGTGTATCAGCAGGCTGGATGACTGAGTGAATCCCTTCCCACACTCAGAGCAGGTGAACGGTCTCTCCCCAGTGTGAGTGCGCTGGTGTAAAGTGAGTTCAGATGATTGCCTGAACCCAGTCCCGCAGTGAGAGCCCCTGAACGGTCTCTCGTCAGTGTGAACACTTTGATGGCGCATCAGTTCCCCAGAACCTTTATAGCACTTCCCGCAGTCCGGGCATTTAAAAGGTTTGTCGTCAGTGTGAACTCGCTGGTGTATCAGCAGGTGGGATGACTGAGTGAATCCCTTCCCACACTCGGAGCAGGTGAACGGCCTCTCCCCGGTGTGAACTCGCTGGTGTTTCAGCAGGCTGGATGACTGAGTGAATCCCTTCCCACACTCAGAGCAGGTGAACGGCCTCTCCCCGGTGTGAACTCGTCGATGAGTTTCCAGCTCACACGGGTAGTTGAATCGCTTCCCACAGTCCCCACATTTACACAGTTTCTCCCCAGGTGTGACTGCGCTTGTGTCTCAACAGGCCAGAGTATCGGCTGAAGCCTCGTCCACACACAGAACACGTGTGCAGTTTCTCCCCGCTCTGAACGGTACTTTCTGCTTCCATGCTCAAAGTTCCTGATGAATCGAGTGACTCTTTCAGATCTTGAAGTGATGTTTGGTTTGAGTTTCCCGTCTGCAAATCCTCCCCTTCTAACACCCTGTAAAATTACTTTAAAACAGGAAAAAGGGAGGGTGAGAGAGAACCCACAAAAACACAAAGACAGGTTGTGAAATTGAGCTCAATGAATCTGGGAATTTGTGGGGCCGGCACTAGAAAAAAGTGACCATGAAAGCTGCTGGATTGTCGTAAAAACCCAACTGGTTCACTAATGTCCTTCAGGGAAGGGAACCCGCCACCCGGTCTGGGCCTACACAAGACTCTGGCCTCTATGGGAGGAGAGAGAGTGAGGTGGGAGGGGGAGGGGTGAAGGAGAGCGACTTTATACATCTGCAACTCGACTAAAACTTTGACAGCACCTCCTAAACACGCGACCTCCACCACCGAGAAGGACAAGGGCAGCAGATGCATGGGAACACCATCACCTCCCAGTTCCACTCCAAGTCACACACTATCCTGACTTGGGCATATATCGCCGTTCCTACATCGTCGCTGGGTGAAAATCCTGGAACTCCTCACCTAACAGCATTCTGAGAGTACCTTCACCACACGGACTGCAGAGGTTCAAGAAGAAGGCCCAGCATCACCTTCTCAATGGGTAACTGGGGACTGGCAATATATGCTGGCCTTGCTAGTGACACCCACATCGAATGAATTTAAAAAATCTGTATATTTTAAATGGATTGAAAGCCTCTACAGAAATACTTGTTCCTAAAACGATAATCTTTTACACTGTACGGACAGTGTCTGTTCAGCAACTTAATCTCCCCGAGAATCCACCTCACTTCACAGTCCCACATTGGAAATTGTTGGGTCCCACTGGGCTCAGAAGTACTGGGGGTTAAACCCAGCAGCTTCTCCCCCCTCTCCACTCCAGCTCAAACTGATGCAACAAGAAAGCCCTACACAGGAGGCCAGGGAGCGAGTTCCACATCCACCACCCACCCTGATGCTAACCAGCTCTGAATTGCTCCCTCTGCTGTATAAATGCAAGTTGTTGTGTTTCTTGTCTGGGGGAGGTGCTGCACCCTGGGGTTAATGGTGGCGGGGCCTTGGCCGCACGTCCGCCGGCTCTGACTCGGGGCCTGAGACCCGCACTTGGTGTTGCTGAGGGATTCCAACCCTGGGACTGTACATGGGGATTCTAACCCTGGGACAGTACATGGGGATTCCAACCCTGGGACTGTACATGGGGATTCTAACCCTGGGACTGTACATGGGGATTCTAACCCTGGGACTGTACATGGGGATTCCAACCCTGGGACTGTACATGGGGATTCCAACCCTGGGACTGTACATGGGGATTCAACCCTGGGACTGTACATGGGGATTCTAACCCTGGGACTGTACATGGGGATTCTAATGCTGGGACTGTACATGGGGATTCTAACCCTGGGACTGTACATGGGGATTCTAACCCTGGGACTGTACATGGGGATTCTAACCCTGGGACTGTACATGGGGATTCCAACCCTGGGACTGTACATGAGGATTCTAACCCTGGGACTGTACATGGGGATTCTAACCCTGGGACTGTACATGGGGATTCCAACCCTGGGACTGTACATGGGGATTCCAACCCTGGGACTGTACATGTGGATTCTAACCCTGGGACTGTACATGGGGATTCCAACCCTGGGACTGTACATGTGGATTCTAACGCTGGGACTGTACATGGGGATTCCAACCCTGGGACTGTACATGGGGATTCTAACCCTGGGACTGTACATGGGGATTCCAACCCTGGGACTGTACATGGGGATTCTAACCCTGGGACTGTACATGGGGATTCCAGCCCTGGGACTGTACATGGGGATTCTAACCCTGGGACTGTACATGGGGATTCCAGCCCTGGGACTGTACATGGGGATTCCTGTCCTGGGACTGTACATGGGGATTCTAACCCTGGGACTGTACATGGGGATTCTAACCCTGGGACTGTACATGGGGATTCCAACCCTGGGACTGTACATGGGGATTCTAACCCTGGGACTGTACATGGGGATTCTAACCCTGGGACTGTACATGGGGATTCCAACACTGGGACTGTACATGGGGATTCTAACCCTGGGACTGTACATGGGGATTCTAACCCTGGGACTGTACATGGGGATTCAACCCTGGGACTGTACATGGGGATTCTAACCCTGGGACTGTACATGGGGATTCCAACCCTGGGACTGTACATTGAGATTCCAACCCTGGGACTGTACATGGGGATTCAAACCCTGGGACTGTACATGGGGATTCCAACCCTGGGACTGTACATGGGGATTCCTACCCTGGGACTGTACATGGGGATTCCTACCCTGGGACTGTACATGGGGATTCCTACCCTGGGACTGTTACATGGGGATTCCTATCCTGGGACTGTACATGGGGATTCCTATCCTGGGACTGTACAAGGGGAGCCCAGCTCTGGGGCTCTTCTGTTACAATTGTGTGGGATGTTAACCGTCTGCTCTGCTTTTACCAGCGCCTTCAGGAGAGATGGTGAGAAATCCGAAGTGTGGATAGTTTGAATCAAATACCAGATGGCTTCCATCCCAGGTTGCTAAGGGAATTGGGGAAGGAGATAGCAGAAGGGCTTGCCATCATTTTCCAATCTTCCCTAGATGTGGGGGAGGTGCTTGAGGATTGGGAAGTGGCAAATGTGACACCATTGTTCAAGAAAGGGTGTAAGGACAATCCTAGTAACTACAGGCCGGTCAGATTAACATCAGTGGTCGGTAAAGTTTTAGAAACAATAATCAAGGAAAAAAATTAACGGGCATTTGGAGAGGTTTAAGCTAATTAAGGAGAGCCAACACGGGTTTGTAAAAGGCAGATCGTGTTTGACTAATCTAATTGAATTTTTTGATGAAGTAACAGAGAGGATTGATGAAGGGAATGCAGTGGATGTTGTTCACATGGATTTTCAGAAGGCGTTTGACAAAGTACCACACAGAAGAGTTGTTAACAAAATGGAGGCTCATGGAAAAGATGGGTCAGTGGCAGCTTGGATAAGGAATTGGCTTAAGGACAGAAAAGAGCGAGTTGTGGTAAATGGCTGTTTTATCAGACTGGAGGATGGTGGACAGTGGTGTTCCCCAAGGGTCAGTGCTGGGGCCACTGCTTTTTTTGATATATATAAATGACCTGGATATTGGAATACAGAGTAGAATTTCTAAATTTGCCGATGACACTAAACTTGGGGATGTGGCAAGCAGTGATGATGATATCAATCGACTGCAACAGGACATAGAAAGGCTAGCAGAATGGGCAGACAAGTGGCAGATGGAATTTAATACACAGAAGTGTGAGGTGATGCATTTTGGCAGAAGGAACAGGGAGAGGCAATATACACTTAATGGCACAGTTTTAAAGAGTGTGCAGGGACAGAGGGACCTGGGAGTTAATGTGCATAGGACCGTAAAGGTGGCAGGACATATTGAGAGAGTGGTTAGCAAAGCATATGGGATCTTGGGCTTCATAAATAGAGGTATTGAGTATAAAAGTAGAGAAGTTATGCTGGTTAGGCCACAACTGGAGTATTGCGTCCAGTTCTGGTCACCACACTTTAGGAAGGATGTGAAGGCCCTTGAGAGGGTGCAGAGGAGATTTACCAGAATGGTGCTGGGGATGGAGGTTCTTAGCTCACTGGTTACCCTCCCCTGAAGGTGCTGACTCTGGCTGGGTTCAGTTCCCCACTCACTAGTTCCCCTCCCTCTCCTCCCCTGAAGGTGCTGACTCTGGCTGGGTTCAGTTCACTCACTGGTTCCCCTCCCTCTCCTCCCCTGAAGGTGCTGACTCTGGCTGGGTTCAGTTCTACATTCACTGGTTCCCCTCCCTCTCCTCCCCTGAAGGTGCTGACTCTGGCTGGGTTCAGTTCTATACTCACTGGTTCCCCTCCCTCTCCTGCCCTGAAGGTGCTGACTCTGGCCGGGTTCAGTTCTACACTCACTGGTTCCCCTCCCTCTCCTCCCCTGAAGGTGCTGACTCTGGCTGGGTTCGGTTCTACACTCACTGGTTCTCCTCCCCTGAAGTTGCTGACTCTGGCTGGGTTCAGTTCTACACTCACTGGTTCTCCTCCCCGGAAGGTGCTGACTCTGGCTGGGTTCTATTCCACACTCACTGGTTCCCCTCCCTCTCCTCCCCTGAAGGTGCTGACTCTGGCTGGGTTCAGTTCTACACTCACTGGTTCTCCTCCCTCTCCTCCCCTGAGGGTGCTGACTCTGGCTGGGTTCAGTTCTACACTCACTGGTTCTCCTCCCTCTCCTCCCCTGAAGGTGCTGACTCTGGCTGGGTTCAGTTCTACACTCATTGGTTCCCCTCCCTCTCCTTCCCTGAAGGTGCTGACTCTGGCTGGGTTCAGTTCGACACTCACTGGTTCCCTCTCCCTCTCCTCCCCTGAAGTTGCTGACTCTGGTTGGGGTCAGTTCTACACTCACTGGTTCCCCTCCCTCTCCCTCTCCTCCCCTGAAGGTGCTGACTCTGGCTGGGTTCAGTTCTACATTCACTGGTTCTCCTCTCCTGAAGGTGCTGACTCTGGCTGGGTTCAGTTCTACACTCACTGGTTCCCCTCCCTCTCCTCCCCTGAAGGTGCTGACTCTGGCTGGGTCCAGTTCTACATTCACTGGTTCTCCTCCCCTGAAGGTGCTGACTCTGGCTGGGTTCAGTTCTACACTCACTGGTTCCCCTCCCTCTCCTCCCCTGAAGGTGCTGACTCTGGCTGGGTTCAGTTCTACACTCATTGGTTCCCCTCCCTCTCCTTCCCTGAAGGTGCTGACTCTGGCTGGGTTCAGTTCGACACTCACTGGTTCCCTCTCCCTCTCCTCCCCTGAAGTTGCTGACTCTGGTTGGGGTCAGTTCTACACTCACTGGTTCCCCTCCCTCTCCCTCTCCTCCCCTGAAGGTGCTGACTCTGGCTGGGTTCAGTTCTACATTCACTGGTTCTCCTCTCCTGAAGGTGCTGACTCTGGCTGGGTTCAGTTCTACACTCACTGGTTCCCCTCCCTCTCCTCCCCTGAAGGTGCTGACTCTGGCTGGGTCCAGTTCTACATTCACTGGTTCTCCTCTCCTCTCCTGAAGGTGCTGACTCTGGCTGGGTTCAGTTCTACACTCACTGGTTCCCCTCCCTCTCGTCCCCTGAAGGTGCTGACTCTGGCTGGGTTCAGTTCGACACTCACTGGTTCCCCTCCCTCTCCTTCCCTGAAGGTGCTGACTCTGGCTGGGTTCAGTTCCACACTCACTGGTTCCCCTCCCTCTCCACCCCTGAAGGTGCTGACTCTGGCTGGGTTCAGTTCGACACTCACTGGTTCCCTCTCCCTCTCCTCCCCTGAAGGTGCTGACTCTGGTTGGGGTCAGTTCTACACTCACTGGTTCCCCTCCCTCTCCCTCTCCTCCCCTGAAGGTGCTGACTCTGGCTGGGTTCAGTTCTACATTCACTGGTTCTCCTCTCCTGAAGGTGCTGACTCTGGCTGGGTTCAGTTCTACACTCACTGGTTCCCCTCCCTCTCCTCCCCTGAAGGTGCTGACTCTGGCTGGGTCCAGTTCTACATTCACTGGTTCTCCTCTCCTCTCCTGAAGGTGCTTACTCTGGCTGGGTTCAGTTCTACACTCACTGGTTCCCCTCCCTCTCGTCCCCTGAAGGTGCTGACTCTGGCTGGGTTCAGTTCGACACTCACTGGTTCCCCTCCCTCTCCTTCCCTGAAGGTGCTGACTCTGGCTGGGTTCAGTTCCACACTCACTGGTTCCCCCCCCTCTCCACCCCTGAAGGTGCTGACTCTGGCTGGGTTCAGTTCGACACTCACTGGTTCTCCTCCCCGGAAGGTGCTGACTCTGGCTGGGTTCTATTCCACACTCACTGGTTCCCCTCCCTCTCCTCCCCTGAAGGTGCTGACTCTGGCTGGGTTCAGTTCTACACTCACTGGTTCTCCTCCCTCTCCTCCCCTGAGGGTGCTGACTCTGGCTGGGTTCAGTTCTACACTCACTGGTTCTCCTCCCTCTCCTCCCCTGAAGGTGCTGACTCTGGCTGGGTTCAGTTCTACACTCATTGGTTCCCCTCCCTCTCCTTCCCTGAAGGTGCTGACTCTGGCTGGGTTCAGTTCGACACTCACTGGTTCCCTCTCCCTCTCCTCCCCTGAAGTTGCTGACTCTGGTTGGGGTCAGTTCTACACTCACTGGTTCCCCTCCCTCTCCCTCTCCTCCCCTGAAGGTGCTGACTCTGGCTGGGTTCAGTTCTACATTCACTGGTTCTCCTCTCCTGAAGGTGCTGACTCTGGCTGGGTTCAGTTCTACACTCACTGGTTCCCCTCCCTCTCCTCCCCTGAAGGTGCTGACTCTGGCTGGGTCCAGTTCTACATTCACTGGTTCTCCTCCCCTGAAGGTGCTGACTCTGGCTGGGTTCAGTTCTACACTCACTGGTTCCCCTCCCTCTCCTCCCCTGAAGGTGCTGACTCTGGCTGGGTTCAGTTCTACACTCATTGGTTCCCCTCCCTCTCCTTCCCTGAAGGTGCTGACTCTGGCTGGGTTCAGTTCGACACTCACTGGTTCCCTCTCCCTCTCCTCCCCTGAAGGTGCTGACTCTGGTTGGGGTCAGTTCTACACTCACTGGTTCCCCTCCCTCTCCCTCTCCTCCCCTGAAGGTGCTGACTCTGGCTGGGTTCAGTTCTACATTCACTGGTTCTCCTCTCCTGAAGGTGCTGACTCTGGCTGGGTTCAGTTCTACACTCACTGGTTCCCCTCCCTCTCCTCCCCTGAAGGTGCTGACTCTGGCTGGGTCCAGTTCTACATTCACTGGTTCTCCTCTCCTCTCCTGAAGGTGCTGACTCTGGCTGGGTTCAGTTCTACACTCACTGGTTCCCCTCCCTCTCGTCCCCTGAAGGTGCTGACTCTGGCTGGGTTCAGTTCGACACTCACTGGTTCCCCTCCCTCTCCTTCCCTGAAGGTGCTGACTCTGGCTGGGTTCAGTTCCACACTCACTGGTTCCCCTCCCTCTCCACCCCTGAAGGTGCTGACTCTGGCTGGGTTCAGTTCGACACTCACTGGTTCCCTCTCCCTCTCCTCCCCTGAAGGTGCTGACTCTGGTTGGGGTCAGTTCTACACTCACTGGTTCCCCTCCCTCTCCCTCTCCTCCCCTGAAGGTGCTGACTCTGGCTGGGTTCAGTTCTACATTCACTGGTTCTCCTCTCCTGAAGGTGCTGACTCTGGCTGGGTTCAGTTCTACACTCACTGGTTCCCCTCCCTCTCCTCCCCTGAAGGTGCTGACTCTGGCTGGGTTCAGTTCTACACTCACTGGTTCCCCTCCCTCTCGTCCCTGAAGGTGCTGACTCTGGCTGGGTTCAGTTCGACACTCACTGGTTCCCCTCCCTCTCCTTCCCTGAAGGTGCTGACTCTGGCTGGGTTCAGTTCCACACTCACTGGTTCCCCTCCCTCTCCACCCCTGAAGGTGCTGACTCTGGCTGGGTTCAGTTCGACACTCACTGGTTGCCCCCTCCCTCTCCTCCCCTGAAGGTGCTGACTCTGGCTGGGTTCAGTTCGACACTCACTGGTTCCCTCTCCCTCTCCTCCCCTGAAGGTGCTGACTCTGGCTGGGTTCAGTTCGAAACTCACTGGTTCTCCTCCCTCTCCTCCCCTGAAGGTGCTGACTCTGGCTGGGTTCAGTTCTACACTCACTGGTTCCCCTCCCTCTCCTCCCCTGAAGGTGCTGACTCTGGCTGGGTTCAGTTCTACATTCACTGGTTCTCCTCTCCTGAAGGTGCTGAATCTGGCTGGGTTCAGTTCTACACTCACTGGCTCTCCTTTCCTCTCCTGAAGGTGCTGACTCTGGCTGGGTTCAGTTCACTCACTGGGACCCTGAAGCCCCGCTCAGTATTGGTCCCTTTACAAAGATGGCGGCGCATGCGCTGTACTGCTCGGTGAAACAAGAGGGAGACGGACAAAACCTCAGCCTTTCTTTACAAAGATGGCCGCCGTTAACCCGGGCCTGTTACCGGGAAAAAGCCTCCGACCTGCAAACGCGGAACCTGTAGGTTCTTATTCGGAGCTTGCGGCCTACACCAGGTGTTTATGAAGCCCACCCACCGGGTACGTTACCTCCCTGCGTCCGCTGATTCGAAATCGGCGCAAAAATCGCGACACCGACCTTTCAGCGCTCCCGCACTCGCCCGGCTCTGATCACACTGACACTGCGCATGCTCCGAATACAGGCGGGAACTGCGCCTGCGCACTGGGCTCCTCCAGTGTGAATTGGACACATTCTCTCCCGTGAACAGAATCCAAACCCCTGCAGTCACCTGTGAACTCACTGGAGTCTCAGCAGGTGGGGTGAATTTCTTCCCACACACAGGATATTGAAACAGCCTCTCTCCAGTATCAATGCGCTGATCGTGCATCAGCTGCTTTGAACTTTGAAAGCTTTTCATCCTCTCCCAGACCTTCTCTTTTGTTCTTTCCTCCCCTCCCCACTTTCTCTGCCCCTTTGCAAAAGAACCAGAGGTGACACGAGGAAAAACTTTTACACAACGAGTAGGCTGCCCGATAGGCTGGTGGATACAGATTCAATAGTAGCCTTCAAAAGGGAATTGGAGAAATACTTGAAGGAGAAAACATTGCAGGGGTTTGGGGAATGAGCAGGGGAGTGGGACTAACTGGATGGCTCTTCGAAAGAGCCGGCACAGACTCGATGGGCAGAATAGCCTCATTCTGTGTGGTACTATTCGATGACTGTATGACAATCTCTTTCTATTTTAATATTTATGATGTTATTGTCGACAGCACATCCCACAGCTGGAATCTGAGCATCACCCACAGGAGTGTAGACTGATGTGAAACCATCATTAACGGTCTACTGACTCCTGACGTAGCTGGAAAAGCTTTTGCTATTATTACCACAATTGGGCACCATCAGCTTTTCCAAAGATCTCTGAGCTTCTCTAATGACTGCTTTCCTCTCCCTCCATTGTGGGTGATATTTCTCCCTATTCTCCTGTAAACTGAATCCATCTTGATCTGAACTGGGTTCAATGTGAGACAGTTCGGGGAGTCAGGCATCATTCACCCCTAGACCTACACTGACAGGTTAAACCCCAGACAGCTCCTCAGTAAGGATTCCTCTGGTTCCTCACCATATATGTGTCAGGATACTGAAACCCAGCTTTCTCACAGTCCACTCCTGGAGGCCCCACTCCCTGAGCCTACAACCTTCAGCAGGGTCAGTGCTGGAGTTCCACAGCGGGAGTGATCCCAGAGTAACTGTCGGGATCGCACCCCGTGGATGTTCCGGGTCGTGGATTTTTAGTTATCCTGGTGTCGAACACGCACACATCAATAAAACAGGGAATTCCTGGAAACACGCTGCAGGTCCTTCTTTATCTGGAGATCAAATGTCTGTTGTATAATTGTACCAGCAGTTAACAGGCTCCTGTGAACTCCTCCCTCTGCTATTTTAATGCAGACTTTAACCAATTTATTTTAAACGGGTTTATTTTAAATGAGCTAACACCTGCCTTAAAATGGTAGACTCAGGGCTGTCACACACACACATATTAAATCTTCGTGGAATAATTACCAGTCATTTTTACACTGGAAACTTAAACCTGCCGTTTCACTTTCAGTCAGGAACAGATCGCAGTTTGACACCAATCTCTGATTTGACAGCACATTTCCAGCATTCACCGTTGTTCTTCCTGACTCTAAACACAGTTGTAAAGGAGCCTTCTGTTCCGTGCCCAGGAGCTCTGACCCATGGGAGAGAGCGGCTGGGACACATTCCTTACAGGCCTCAAGATTAACCTGCACGGGGACATTGCTGTCAGTGAAGAGAGACGAGAAAGCCAAAGTGCCGTTTTCCCCTCTCAGTGTGGCCCTGAAGTACTGTGTCCAGGCTATAGTTCTGTTCCCGCCGTACGATACTCCCCCCAGATTGTCCTTTCTGAGCTCCAGCCAGGTGATGCTAAACACCCAGATGAGAAAGAAATAAATCTACAACAATGTGTTTAAAACAAAGCTGATTTATTTCAGATATATTCAAAATATTAAACTCCAGTCCAATTACAGGGGTTATTGACATCAGCAGAAGCAAAGCCCAACTGTCTGAATGAACATAGTCCAGTCCTGGGTGTAATTAACAGCAGCAATAACAGCAGAATCCAACCCCTGCAGTCATTTGTGAACTCGCTGGTGTCTAAGCAGGTGGGATGACTGAGTGAATCCCTTCCCACACTCAGAGCAGGTGAACGGCCTCTCCCCAGTGTGAACTCGCTGGTGTGTCAGCAGGATGGATGACTGACTGAATCCCTTCCCACACACTGAGCAGGTGAACGGTCTCTCCCCGCTGTGAACTCGCTGGTGTTTCAGCAGGTTGGATGAATCAGTGAATGCCTTCCCACACTCCGAGCAGGTGAACGGTCTCTCCCCAGTGTGTGTGTGGTGGTGTGTGAGCAGATCCTTTTTGGTTTTAAAGCTCTTCTCACAGTCAGAACATTTAAAAGGTCTCTTATTGGTGTGAACAGGTTGGTGAGACAGTAGGTGGGATGACCGAGTAAATCCCTTCCCACACTCAGAGCAGGTGAACGGCCTCTCCCCAGTGTGAGTGCGCTGGTGTACAGTGAGTTCAGATGGTCGCCTGAACCCAGTCCCGCAGTGAGAGCACCTGAACGGTCTCTCGTCAGTGTGAACACGTTGATGGCACGTCAGTTCCCCGGCACTTTTATAGCACTTCCCGCAGTCTGGGCATTTAAAAGCTCTCTCGTCAGTGTGAACTCGCCAGTGATTCAGCATATTTGATGAATTAGTGAATCCCTTCCCACACTCGGAGCAGGTGAACGGCCTCTCCCCAGTGTGAACTCGCTGGTGTGTCAGCAGGTCACACGATCGCCCGAACCTCTTCCCGCAGTGAGAGCAGCTGAACGGTGTGTAACCCGTGTGAATGCGCTGGTGCTCCGTCAGTGCCTGAGGGCGTTTAAAGCTCCTCTCGCATTCAGAGCATTTAAACTCTCTCTCGTCACTGTGAACCCGTTCGTGTCTCAGCAGGGCAGAGAAATAAGTGCATCCCTTCCCACACACTGAGCAGGTGAACAGCTTCTCCTCGGCGTGAATGCACTGATGTGTCAGCAGGCTGGATGACTGAGTGAATCCCTTCCCACACACAGAGCAGGTGAACTGCCTCTCTCCAGTGTGAACTCGCTGGTGTGTCAGCAGGCTGGATGACTGAGTGAATCCCTTCCCACACTCAGAGCAGGTGAACGGTCTCTCCCCGGTGTGAGTGCGCCGATGAGTTTCCAGCAGGGATGGGTAACTGAATCGTTTCCCACAATTCCCACATTTACACGGTTTCTCCCCGGTGTGACTGCGCTTGTGTCTCGACAGGCCAGAGGATCGGCTGAAGCCTCGTCCACACACAGAACACGTGTACGGTTTCTCCCCGCTCTGAACGGTGCTTTCTGCTTCCATGCTCAAAGGTCCTGATGAATCGAGTGACTCTGTCAGATCTTGAAGTGATGTTTGGTTTGAGTTTCCCGTCTGCAAATCCTCGCCTTCTAACACCCTGTAAAAAGAATTTCAAACAGGAAAAAGGGAGGGTAAGAGAGAACCCACAAAACACAAAGGCAGGTTGTGAAATTGAGCTGAATGAATCTGGGAATTTGTGGGGTCGGCACTAGAAAAAAGTGACCATGAAAGCTGCCGGATTGTCGTAAAAACCCAACTGGTTCACTAATGTTCTTCAGGGAAGGGAACCCGCCACCCGGTTTGGGCCTACACAAGACTCTGGCCTCTATGGGAGGAGAGAGAGCGAGGTGGGAGGGGGAGGAGTGAAGGAGAGCGACTTTATACATCTGTAACTCGACCAGAACTTTGACAGCACCTCCCAAACACACGCCCTCCACCACCTAGAAGGACAAGGGCAGCAGGTGCATGGGAACACCATCACCTCCCAGTTCCCCTCCAAGTCACACACTATCCTGACTTGGACATATATCGCCGTTCCTTCATCGTCGCTGGGTGAAAATCCTGGAACTCCTCACCTAACAGCATTCTGAGAGTACCTTCACCACATGGACTGCAGAGGTTCAAGAAGAAGGCCCAGCATCACCTTCTCAATGGGAAACTGGGGACTGGCAATATATGCTGGCCTTGCTCGTGACACCCACATCGAATTAATTTAAAAAATCTGTATATATAAAATGGGTTGAAAGCCTCTGCAGAAATACTTATTCCTAAAACGATAATCTTTTACACTGTACGGACAGTGTCTGTTTAGCAACTTAATCTCCCCTAGAATCCACCTCCCTTCACAATACCACATTGGAAATTGTTGGGTCCCACTGGGCTCAGAAGTACTGGGGGTTAAACCCAGCAGCTTCTCACCCCTCTCCACTCCAGCTCAAACTAATGCAACAAGAAAGCCCTACACAGGAGGCCAGGGAGCGAGTTCCACATCCACCGCCCACCCTGATGCTAACCGGCTCGGAGTTGCTCCCTCTGCTGTGTCAAGGCCACTTGTTGTTTCTCCTGTCGGGTCACTCAGTCTCCGCCACTGCCCAACAATGAGCCTCTCCCGCGCATGCTCAGCTCACACTGCCCGGGTGATTGACGGGAGCTGCGGACCAATAGGAAGAGCGGGGGCGTGGCTGGAGGACCGAGTGTGCGGCTGGTCCTCCAAGCAATCGGAGTGTGTGAGGGGCGGGGCTTGCGGCACCCAGTGGGCGGGGCTGAGCCCTGATCTCCCTCATTGGCTGAAACTCTGCCTCATTGTTGAAGCTGAATTCTCTCAAACTCCAGGAGAAAACTGGACCTTTCTGTTGTGGCTTTGAACAGATGGAACCCTGTGGGGTGGAGCAAAGATTGCAACAATTGGCAGTGAAATGGATTCACTCAGGACAGACAGCAGGGATTATTTCAGGAAATAACACAGTGTAGTGAGAAAGGAAATGCAGTGGATGTTGTGGAGATGGATTGTCAAAAGGTGTTTGATAAGGTGCCGGACAGGAGGCTTGTTGATCAAATGAAGGCTGACGGTATTAAAGGGAGTGGGGCAGCGTGGATAGGAAGTTGGGTAAAGGGCAGAAAACAGAGAGTAGTGGTTAATGGATGTTCTTCAGACTGGAGGGATGTACACAGTGGTGTCCCCCAGGGTCAGTGTTGGGACCACTGCTCTTCTCAATATAGAGAAATGATCTGGGCTTGGGTATGTGGGGCACAAGATCAAAATCTCCAGATGAGACCAAAATAGGGACCCTGGCCAACTGTGAAGAGGACTGTAAGTGACTTCAGTGTGAATACACAGGTTAGTAAATGGGGCAGGGATATGTCAGCTGAAATTTAATGCAGAGAATTATGAGGTGATGCATTTTGGGAGGAAGAAAAAAGTAGAAAATCTACATTAAATGGTAAAAGTTTAAAAGGAGTAGAGGAACAGAACAGTAAAGAGGTTTAAGATTCAAGCTGATGCCTTGTCTTATTCATTAGCAGGTTCGAGAGTCTCGTGTCAGCAACTTTAATACCTTATTAGAAATATAAGATGAGCAGATTCTCTGCCCTCTACCGTACCTTACATTGATCCATCAATCAGAGTAAACTTGCAAGTCCCGCGTGTCCACAGTAACTTACACGAGGTCAGCCCGCTGGATGGAACCTCGGGCACCCTGAGCTTGATCTCCAGTGTCTCCAGTCCCGACTGCCCCCTTACATCAGGATCCCCTCACTTTTATACCCTGTAGTGATCCATCTCTGGCACCTGACTCTTCTTTGTCTTCTCTGTTGGGTATTGGCAGGAAGCGAGGGAAAGACAGCTGGAACTTCTCTAATCTGTGATTTACAAGGAGACTTTCCCTGGTTCCCAGCAGTTACTATTCTGCAGTAATTTTCTCATTATCCCTAAACTACCCTGCCTGCTGTTAATGATGTTATTTTACAGTTTCACAGTTGTAGGTATAAACATCACACATTATAACCTGATCTATTCTATTACTCACTGTGGTTTCAGCTGATATTAACAGACAAACCCTGTTCTTTCCCCTGATCTGATTAGAGTTTCACCCGAGCGGAATTTGTGGAATGGAATGTCTTATCAGTGTTGCCATGGCGACCTGTCTGCAGTGAAGCGCCTGTTTGAGTTTCTAACTCAGACTAAACTTCTCTCTCCCACAATGCCCATTATATCAGACATTTAATGGCAATGTATTTTAACCATTTTATGTTAAAACATGTTTGTCTCTGAACATTATTGCCCCAAAACCTGCACAGATTTTAGCTCCATTTGAGATAGTTGTCAGTATTTAGGAAATCACTTTAAAGATTATTTGGCAAAAGTAACAATAAACTCCACTGGAGGGAAACACAATCAGCAGCATTTTTACCCCCCTTTCAGGGACAAGAGTGACTCTGACCTTTCACCCTTTGATTTATTTGAAAGATATCCAGAATATTAAACTCCAGCCCAGTTACAGGGGTTATTAACATCAGCAGAAACAATCCCCAACTGTCAGAATGAACACGAATCAGTCCGGGATGTGATTAACAGCAGCAATAACATCAGAATCCAACCCCTGCAGTCACTTGTGCACTCGCTGGTGTTTCAGCAGGTAGGATGATGGAGGGAATCCCTTCCCACACACGGAGCAGGTGAACAGTCTCTCCTCAGTGTGAACTCGTTGGTGTGTCAGCAGGTGAGAGGACTGGTTAAATCCCTTCCCACACCCAGAGCAGGTGAACGGCCTCTCCCCAGTGTGAATACGCAGGTGCCTCATCAGGTGGGATGAGTTTGCGAACCTCTTCGCACAGTGAGAACACGTGAACAGGCTCTGATCAGTGTTAATACACTGGTGTCTAACCAAGTGGGATCGCTGAATGAATCCCTTCCCAAATATGGAGTAAGTGAACGATCCCTCTCACTGACCCATCACCATTTCTCCTTCATTTACAGACGCTCCCTGACAAGTTGCCATTTCTCCTCCATTTACGGACGCTCCCTGACCACTCATTCTTTCTCCTCCATTTGCAGATGCTCCCTGACCACTCATTCTTTCTCCTCCATTTGCAGACGCTCCCTGACCACTCACCCTTTCTCCTCCATTTACAGATGCTCCCTGACCACTCACTCTTTCTCCACCATCTACAGACGCTCCCTGACCAGTCACCCTTTTTCCACCATTTACAGACGCTCCCTGACCACTCTCTCTTTCTCCTCAATTTACAGACGCTCCCTGACCACTCACTCTTCCTCCTCCATTTACAGACACTCCCTGACCACTCACTCTTTCTCCACCATTTACAAGCACACCCTGACCACTCACTATTTCTTCTCCATTTACAGACACTCCCTGACCACTCACTCTTTTTCCTCCATTTACAGACGCTCCCTGACAACTCACTATTTCTTCTCCATTTACAGACACTCCCCGACCACTCACCCTTTCTCCTCCATTTACAGATATTCCCTGACCACTCACCTTTTCTCCTCCATTTACAGACGCTCCCGGATCACTCACTATTTCTTCTCCATTTACAGATGCTCCCTGACCACTCACTATTTATTCTCCATTTACAGATGCTTACTGACCACTCACTCTTTATCCTCCATTGACAGACGCTCCCTGACCACTCTCCATTTCTCCTCCATTTACAGATGCTCCCTGACCACTCACTCTTTATCCTCCATTTACAGACGCTCCCTGACCACTCGCACTTTTTCCTCCATTTACAGACGCTCCCTGCCCACTCACTGTTTATCCTCCATTTACAGACGCTCCCTGACCACTCGCTCTTTATCCTCCATTTACAGATGCTCCCTGACCACTCACCCTTTCTCCTCCATTTACAGACGCTCCCTGACCACTCACCATTTCTCCTCCATTTACAGATGCTCCCTGACCACTCACCCTTTCTCCTCCATTTACAGATGCTCCCTGACCACTCACACTTTCTCCTCCATTTACAGATGCTCCCTGACCACTCACTCTTTATCCTCCATTTACAGACGCTCCCTGACCACTCGCACTTTTTCCTCCATTTACAGACGCTCCCTGCCCACTCACTGTTTATCCTCCATTTACAGACGCTCCCTGACCACTCGCTCTTTATCCTCCATTTACAGATGCTCCCTGACCACTCACCCTTTCTCCTCCATTTACAGACGCTCCCTGACCACTCACCATTTCTCCTCCATTTACAGATGCTCCCTGACCACTCACCCTTTCTCCTCCATTTACAGATGCTCCCTGACCACTCACACTTTCTCTTCCATTTACAGACGCTCCCTGACCACTCACCCTTTCTCCTCCATTTACAGACGCTCCCTGACCACTCACCATTTCTCCTCCATTTACAGACGCCCCCTGACCACTCACTCTTTCTCTTCCATTTACAGACACTCCCTGACCACTCACCCTTTCTCTTCCATTTACAGACGCTCCCTGACCATTCACTCTTTCTCCTGGGGTTTATTGACCCGCCTCCCTCTTCCCGCTGGAGCCGCGCATGCTCAGCTCACACTACCCGACAATCGGCCTCTCCCGCGTTTGCGCGCTGATCTCCGCTGATCAGATAGGGCGCTTTCCGCCCCGTGGTGCATGCTGGGTGCGGCACTCCGCCATTGACTCCATGCACCGATAGGAAAGTCAGTCTCTCTGATGAGATGGATCTTGGGCTCGGAAGAAGTGCGATGGAGGAAAAACTTGTTTATGTAACGATGGTTTGGAATACACTGCCTGATAGGGTGGTGGATACAGATTCAATAGCAGCCTTCAAAAGGGAATTGGATAAATACTTGAAGGAGGAAACATTGCAGGGATATGGGGAAAGAGCCGGGGGTGGGGAGTGGGACTAACTGGATTTGCTTTTATTACCACAATTGTGCACCACCTTCTATTGCAAAAAGCTCTTCGCTTCTAAGGGTTCAGAAGGATGTGGGTTCGAGTCCCACTCCACGAACATGAGCACAAAAATCTAGGCTGACACTCCAGGGCAGTACTGAGGGAGTGCTGCACTGTCGAATTAGACATTATACCGAGGCCCTGACTGCCCTCGCAGTTGGATGTAAAAGGTCCCGTGGCACTGTTTTGAAGAAGAGCAGGGGAGTTATCCCTGGTGTCCTAGTCAACAGTTATCACTCAATCGACATTACAAAACTCTGATTATCTGATCATCTGATCAGGCTCCTGTGAACTCCTCCCTCTGCTATTTTAATGCAGACTTCAATCAATTTATTTTAAACGGGTTTATTTAAAATGACCTCGCACCTGCCTTAAAATGGTAGACTCAGGACTGTCACACACACATATTAAATCTTCGTGCAATAATTACCAGTCATTTTTAGGCTGGAAATGTAACCCTGCCGTTTCACTTTCAGTCAGGAACAGATCGCAGTTTGACATCAATCTCTGATTTGACAGCACGTTTCCAGCATTCACCGTTGTTCTTCCTGACTCTAAACACAGTTGTAAAGGAGCCTTCTGTTCCGTGCCTAGGAGCTCTGACCCGTGGGAGAGAGCGGCTGGGACACATTTCATACTCAGGTGGGAACGACAAAAATCTACAACAATGTGTTTAAGGGAAACTGATTAATTTGACATATAATGAGAATATTAAACTCCAGCACAGTTACAGAAATTATTAATAGCAGCAGAAACAAACTCCAACTGTCAGTGTGAACACGATTCAGTCCGGGATGTGATTAACAGCAGCAATAACAGCAGAATCAAACCCCTGCAGTCACTTGTGAACTCGCTGGTGTCTCAGCAGGCTGGATGACTGAACGAATCCCTTCCCACACTCGGAGCAGGTGAACGGCCTCTCCCCAGTGTGAACTCGCTGGTGTGTCAGCAGGGTAGATGACTGAGTAAATCCCTTCCCACACATGGAGCAGGTGAACGGCCTCTCCCCAGTGTGAACTCGCTGGTGTCTCAGCAGGTCGGATGATGAAGGGAATCCCTTCCCACACACGGAGCAGGTGAACGGCCTCTCCCCAGTGTGAACTCGCTGGTGTCTCAGCAGATGCTTTTTGCTTTTAAATCTCTTCTCACAGTCGGAACATTTAAAAGGTCTCCCATCAGTGTGAACATGCTGGTGTTTTAGAAGGTCGGATGACTGAGTGAATCCCTTCCCACACTCAGAGCAGGTGAACGGCCTCTCCCCAGTGTGACTGCGCTTGTGTCTTTCCAGGTTGAATGATCGGCTGAAGCCTCGTCCACACACAGAACACGTGTACGGTTTCTCCCCGCTCTGAACAGTGCTTTCTGCTTCCATGCTCAAAGGTCCTGATGAATCAAGTGACTCTGTCAGATCTTGAAGTGATGTTTGTTTTGAGTTTCCCGTCTGCAAATCCTCCCCTTTGAACACCCTGCAAAATGAATTTAAAACAGGAAAAAGTGAGGGTGAGAGAGAACCCACAAAAACACAAAGGCAGGTTGTGAAATTGAGCTGAATGAATCTGGGAATTTGTGGGGCCGGCACTAGAAAAAAGTGACCATGAAAGCTGCCGGATTGTCGTAAAAACCCAACTGGTTCACTAATGTCCTTCAGGGAAGGGAACCCGCCACCCGGTCTGGGCCTTGTTCCGTGTGTGGACCCAGATTCTGCCGATCACCTGTCCTGGTGAGACACGTGTACCGTCAAACTGAGGGGAAACCGGGTAAAGATGGGGACAGTGGGAAGGGATTCACTTCCCCGTCTAGGTGGGACGTTCATCGGCGCAGTCACACAGCGGACAGTCCGTTCACCTGCTCCGTGTGGTGGATTCAGTCAGACATCCAACCTGCTAACACACCCGCTTGTTCACATTGGTGAGAGACCGTTTAAATGTTCTGACTGTGGGAAAAGCTTTAAAATCTCTGGGAATCTGACGAATCAGCAGCCTGCTCACACTGGAGAGAGGCCATTTCCCTGCTCCCTTTGTGGAAAGGGTTTCACTTGGTCCAGCAAGTTCACACCGGGGAGAGGCCGTTCACCTGCTCCATCTGTGGGAAGGGATTCACTCAACCATCCCACCAGCGAATTCACACTGGGGAGAGACCGTTTAAATGTTCTGACTGTGGGAAGAGCTCTAAAAGCTCCTGGGAGTTGAAGGCACACCAGCGAGTTCACATCGTGAGTGGCCATTCACCTGTTGAATGTGGAAGGCGATTCAGTCGCTCATCTAACTTACTGACACACCAGCAAGTTCGGATTTGGGGAGAATCCATTCCATACTCTGTATGTGGAAAGGGATTCAATCGATCATCCCATTTACTGACACACCAGCACAGTCACACCGGAGAGAGACCGTTTAGATACTTCACATGTGGGAAGTGATTCACTCCGTTGCTCCACCTGTTGACACTCCAGAGTGTCCACATTGAGAACTGTTGCTTTAAATACTCTGACTGTAAGAAGCTTTCAAAGTTCAAAGCAGCTGATGCACGATCAGTGCACTGATATTCGAGACAGACTGTTTCAATATCCTGTGTGTGGGAAGAAATTCACCCCACCTGCTGAGACTCCAGTGAGTTCACATGTGACTGCAGGGGTTTGGATTCTGTTATTAATCACATTCAGGACAGAATCATGGCGGAGTGCCCGTGCACTGTAGTTTCTGTGTGAATTATTGATGAATTCTCTCTCAATGGGGTCACATAAACTCATTCTCCATTTGCGAATTGGGGCTTTCAATGTTCCCCAGCATGCTCCGCGGGGGAGAATGTGCCCTTGTCACACTGGAGGAGCACAGTGCGCATGCGCAGCTCCCGCCTGCATTTGGAGCATGCGCAGTGTCACTGTGATCAGAGCCAGGCGAGTGCTGGGAGCAGACATCAGCGGCAGTCGCGGTTTTTGCGCCGATTACGAATCAGCGGGGCGCAGGGAGGTAACGTATTCGGCGGCTGAGCTTCATAAGCAGCTGGTATAGGCCGCAAACCTCGAATGAGAAGGTACAGGTTCCGCGATTGCAGCTCGGAGGCTTTTTCGCGGAAACAGGCCCAGATTAACGGCGGCCATCTTTGTAAAGGAAAGCTCAGAGTTTGTGGAATGCCATCTTGCTTCATCGGGCAGTGGGGCCCGTGCGCGGCCATATTTCTAAAGGAACCATTAGTGGGCGAGGCTTCAGGGTCTCGGTGAGTGAACTGAACCCAGCCAGAGTCAGCACCTTCAGGGGAGGAGAGGGAGGGGAACCAGTGAGTGTAGAACTGAACCCAGTCAGAGTCAGCACCTTCAGGGGAGGAGAGGGAGGGGAACCAGTGAGTGTAGAACTGAACCCAGCCAGAGTCAGCACCTTCAGGGGAGGAGAGGGAGGGGAACCAGTGAGTGAACTGAACCCAGCCAGAGTCAGCACCTTCAGGGGAGGAGAGGGAGGGGAACCAGTGAGTGTAGAACTGGACCCAGCCAGAGTTGGTGGAGAAAACTGGAAGTGGAGAAAAAACTGTCTTGAGATGTGCGATGTGTTTGGATTTTAACACAGGGAGGAGGTACAATGTGTCGGACGGGGATTTACAGTTTTGGAGGAACAAGAGAGGAAAGAATGTTCCCCAGAAACTAGAATTGTCTGTTCTGAATTTCTGTCCTGTACTTAGAGTGACGAGTTTTGTAAACTCCTTTTACAGGGTATTAGAAGGAGAGGATTTGCAGACGGGAAATTCAAACGAAACATCAGGTCAAGATCTGACAGAGTCGCTCAATTCATCAGGACCTGAATATTATCGGCCTTTGAATGTGGAAGGAGAAATGTTTGTCTGTTCTGTCTGTGGGAAAAGATTTCAAACATCAGTGTGACTGGAACAGCACCGAGACACACACCTGAGTGAGAGTGTTCCAGTGCACTGACTGTGGAAAGAGCTTTTACCAGTTACACAGCCTGAAAAAACATCGCACCATTCACAGCGGGGAGAAACCGTACACGTGTTCTGTGTGTGACGAGGCTTCAACTGATCATCCAACCTGGAGAGACACAAGGACACCTGCACCACGGAGAAACTGGGGAAATGTGGGGACTGTGGGAAGGGATTCAGTTACCCGTCCCAGCTGGAAATTCATCGACGCAGTCACACCGGGGAGAGGCCGTTCACCTGCTCCATTTGTGGGAAGGGATTCACTCAGTCATCCAGCCTGCTGACACACCAGCGAGTTCACACTGATAAGAGACTGTACAAATGTTCTGACTGTGAGAAGAGCTTTAAAAGCAAACAGCACCTGCTGAGACACCAACGCACTCACACTGGGGAGAGTTCATTCACCTGCTCTGTGTGTGGGAAGAGATTCTCTGATTCATCCAGTTTACTGAGACACCAACGCACTCACACTGGAGAGAGGCCGTTCACCTGCTCCCTGTGTGGGAAGCGATTCGCTCAGTCATCCAACCTGCTGCAGCACCAGCGAGTTCACACTGGAGAGAGACCGTTCACCTGCTCCGAGTGTGGGAAGGAATTCGCTCGATCATCCCGCCTTACACAACACCAGCTTGTTCACACTGATAAGAGACCATTTAAATGTTCTGACTGTGAAAAGAGCTTTAAAAGCACAAGGGATCTGCTGACACACCAGCGAGTTCACACCAGGGAGAGGCCATTCACCTGCTCTGAGTGTGGGAAGGGATTCACTCTGTCATCCGACCTGCTGAGACACCAGCGAGTTCACACTGGGGAGAGGCCGTTCACCTGCTCTGACTGTGGGAAGGGATTCACTCAGTCATCCTACCTGCTAAAACACCAGCGAGTTCACTTGTGACTGCAGGGGTTGGATTCTGCTGTTATTGCTGCTGCTAATTACATACAGGACTGAACCATGTTCATTCTGACAGTTGGGGTTTGTTTCTGCTGATGTTAGTAACCCCTATAACTGGGCTGAAGTTTAATATTCTGGATAAATGTCAAACACTCAGTGAATCGAGTATTTGATGTCTCTGAGATAAGAGGAAACTAATTGATGTCCTGTCACCGACTGCTCCATTTCTGGGCCTTTTCTCCTTTCTCAGTCTAGATAATTTCAGTTCTCAGACCTTCTCTTACTCTCAAGTCCCAGCTCCCCAGACCTTCCAGAGTGCGTGTAATAGAGAATGATTGAACATTTGTCCCAGTGTAACTTTTGCTGTTTTGAAATCAAAAAGATTTGAATTTCTATCCCGCCTTTCACAACTTCAGGACGTCCCAAACACTTTACAGACAATGAAATACTTTTGAAGTGTAGTCACTGTTGGAATGTAGGAAATGCAGCTGCCAATTTGCGCACAGCAAGATCCCACACACAGCACGATGGTATTGAGCAGATAATCTATTTTGCTGATGTTGATTGAGGATGGAAGGGGATGTGTAAAGAGATGGTCTGTGTCTGGAGATGTGAAACATGGAAACGGTGTCTGTGTGATAGTGACACAGCCTTGTGGTGACAGTCAGAACAATGCACAGATATCTCAGCTTTGAGCAGGGCCAGATCACGAATGCAGTAAACAAGTTCAGTATAACTCTCGCCAGTGTAGCTGCAGCTTGTTATAACAGACCTGGGGAGAAGAGAGCTCTGAATCCACTGTATTATCCCTGTCTCCAGACGGTTAACTATACTCTGTCTGTATTATTCCAATGCTGTTAATAAAGTCAGTAAAAGACAATCTGTTGTTGTGAGCTTGATTATCTGGTGTCTGAAAGCACAAGACTCAATTTTTAGAGTCAACAAGATGAACAAGTGAACACATCACGACGCAATACTCCAGCTCTATATTCACAGGAGAAAGTCTGTTATCCAACTCCTCGAGTAGACGGAATAGAGAAAGATCCCAACTCGAAGAACATCTACAATCTGTTGTAAATACCTTTCAAATCCCGACTGGTAAAAACTGTCAGTTTCATTTCAATCAGAAGGCAACAGAATGAAGAAAGATCCCAACTCTAAGAAACAATCAAATCATTTGTAAATCTCTTTCAAATTCTGACAGATTCCAAATATCAATGGAAGATGAAAGGGGGTTTGGAGAGTAGGGGTGAAAGAGGAGTTGGGGTGAGGGGGGTTGGAGAGTAGGGGTGAAAGAGGAGTTGGGGTGAGGGTGGTTGGAGAGTAAGGGTGAAAGAGGAGTTGGGGTGAGGGGGTTGGAGAGTTGTGAAAGAGGAGTTGGGGTGAGGGGTTGGAGAGTAGGGGTGAAAGAGGAGTTGGGGTGAGAGGGGGGTTGGAGAGTAGGGGTGAAAGAGGAGTTGGGGTGAGGGGGGTTGGAGAGTAGGGGTGAAAGAGGAGTTGGGGTGAGGAGGTTGGAGAGTAGGGTGGAAAGAGGAGTTGGGGTGAGAGGGGGTTGGAGAGTAGGGGTGAAAGAGGAGTTGGGGTGAGTGGGGTTGGAGAGTAGGGGTGAAAGAGGAGTTGGAGTGAGTGGGGTTGGAGAGTAGGGGTGAAAGAGGAGTCGGGGTGAGGGGGTTTGGAGAGTAGGGGTGAAAGAGGAGTTGGGGTGAGGGGGGTTGGAGAGTAGGGGTGAAAGAGGAGTTGGGGTGAGGGGGTTGGAGAGTAGGGGTGAAAGAGGAGTTGTGGTGAGTGGGGTTGGAGAGTAGGGGTGAAAGAGGAGTTGGGGTGAGGGGGGTTGGAGAGTAGGGGTGAAAGAGGAGTTGGGGTGATGGGGGTTTGGAGAGTAGGGGTGAAAGAGGAGTTGGGGTGAGGGGGGTTGGAGAGTAGGGGTGAAAGAGGAGTTGGGGTGAGGGGGTTTGGAGAGTAGGGGTGAAAGAGGAGTCGGGGTGAGGGGGGTTGGAGAGGATTTGGGGTGAGGGGTTTGGAGAGTAGGGGTGAAAGAGGAGTTGGGGTGAGGGGGGTTGGAGAGTAGGGGTGAAAGAGGAGTTGGGGTGAGGGGGGTTAGAGAGTAGGGGTGAAAGAGGAGTTGGGGTGAGGGGGTTGGAGAGTAGGGGTGAAAGAGGAGTTGGGGTGAGGGTGTTTGGAGAGTAGGGGTGAAAGAGGAGTTGGGGTGAGGGGGTGGGAGACACGGGGTAAAAGAGGAGTTGGGGGTGAGGGGTTGGAGAGTAGGGGTGAAAGAGGAGTTGGGGTGAGGGGGGTTGGAGAGTAGGGGTGAAAGAGGAGTTGGGGTGAGGGGGTTGGAGAGTAGGGGTGAAAGAGGAGTTGGGGTGAGGGGGGTTGGAGAGTAGGGGTGAAGGAGGAGTCGGGGTGAGGGGGTTGGAGAGTAGGGGTGAAAGAGGAGTCGGGGTGAGGGGGGTTTGGAGAGTAGGGGTGAAAGAGGAGTTGGGGTGAGGGGGTTGGAGAGTAGAGGTGAAAGAGGAGTTGGGGTGAGGGGGGTTGGAGAGTAGGGGTGAAGGAGGAGTCGGGGTGAGGGGGTTGGAGAGTAGGGGTGAAAGAGGAGTCGGGGTGAGGGGGGTTTGGAGAGTAGGGGTGAAAGAGGAGTTGGGGTGAGGTTGGTTGGGGAGCAGGGGTGAAAGAGGAGTTGGGGTGAGGGGGGTTGGAGAGTAGGGTGAAAGAGGAGTTGGGGTGAGGGGTGCTGGAGAGTAGGGTGAAAGAGAAGTTGGGGTGAGGGGGTTGGAGAGTAGGGGTGAAAGAGGAGTCGGGGTGAGGGGGTTGGAGAGTAGGGGTGAAAGAGGAGTCGGGGTGAGGGGGGTTTGGAGAGTAGGGGTGAAAGAGGAGTTGGGGTGAGGGGGTTGGAGAGTAGGGATGAAAGAGGAGTCGGGGTGAGGGGGTTGGAGAGTAGGGTGAAAGAGGAGTTGGGGTGAGGGGGGTTGGAGAGTAGGGGTGAAAGAGGAGTCGGGGTGAGGGGGTTGGAGAGTAGGGGTGAAAGAGGAGTCGGGGTGAGGGGGGTTTGGAGAGTAGGGGTGAAAGAGGAGTTGGGGTGAGGGGGTTGGAGAGTAGGGATGAAAGAGGAGTCGGGGTGAGGGGGTTGGAGAGCAGGGTGAAAGAGGAGTTGGGGTGAGGGGTGTTGGAGAGTAGGGGTGAAAGAGGAGTCGGGGTGAGGGTGGTTGGAGATTGGGGTGAAAGAGGAGTTGGGGTGAGGGGTTTGGAGAGTAGGGGTGAAAGAGGAGTTGGGGTGAGGTTGGTTGGGGAGCCGTGGTGAAAGAGGAGTTGGGGTGAGGGGGGTTGGAGTGTAGGGTGAAAGAGGAGTTGGGGTGAGGGGGTTGGAGAGTAGGGGTGAAAGAGGAGTTGGGGTGAGGGTGTTTGGAGAGTAGGGGTGAAAGAGGAGTTGGGGTGAGGGGGGTTGGAGAGTAGGGGTGAAAGAGGAGTAGGGGTGAGGGGGGTTGGAGAGCAGGGGTGAAAGAGGAGTCGGGGTGAGGGGGTTGGAGAGTAGGGGTGAAAGAGGAGTCGGGGTGAGGGGGGTTTGGAGAGTAGGGGTGAAAGAGGAGTTGGGGTGAGGGGGTTGGAGAGTAGGGATGAAAGAGGAGTCGGGGTGAGGGGGTTGGAGAGTAGGGTGAAAGAGGAGTTGGGGTGAGGGGGCTTGGAGAGTAGGGGTGAAAGAGGAGTCGGGGTGAGGGTGGTTGGAGATTGGGGTGAAAGAGGAGTTGGGGTGAGGGGTTTGGAGAGTAGGGGTGAAAGAGGAGTTGGGGTGAGGTTGGTTGGGGAGCAGGGGTGAAAGAGGAGTTGGGGTGAGGGGGGTTGGAGAGTAGGGTGAAAGAGGAGTTGGGGTGAGGGGTGTTGGAGAGTAGGGTGAAAGAGAAGTTGGGGTGAGGGGGTTGGAGAGTAGGGGTGAAAGAGGAGTCGGGGTGAGGGGGTTGGAGAGTAGGGGTGAAAGAGGAGTCGGGGTGAGGGGGGTTGGAGAGGATTTGGGGTGAGGGGTTTGGAGAGTAGGGGTGAAAGAGGAGTTGGGGTGAGGGGGGTTGGAGAGTAGGGGTGAAAGAGGAGTTGGGGTGAGGGCGGTTAGAGAGTAGGGGTGAAAGAGGAGTTGGGGTGAGGGGGTTGGAGAGTAGGGGTGAAAGAGGAGTTGGGGTGAGGGTGTTTGGAGAGTAGGGGTGAAAGAGGAGTTGGGGTGAGGGGGTGGGAGACACGGGGTAAAAGAGGAGTTGGGGGTGAGGGGTTGGAGAGTAGGGGTGAAAGAGGAGTTGGGGTGAGGGGGGTTGGAGAGTAGGGGTGAAAGAGGAGTTGGGGTGAGGGGGTTGGAGAGTAGGGGTGAAAGAGGAGTTGGGGTGAGGGTGTTTGGAGAGTAGGGGTGAAAGAGGAGTTGGGGTGAGGGGGTTGGAGAGTAGGGGTGAAAGAGGAGTTGGGGTGAGGGGGGTTGGAGAGTAGGGGTGAAAGAGGAGTCGGGGTGAGGGGGTTGGAGAGTAGGGGTGAAAGAGGAGTCGGGGTGAGGGGGGTTTGGAGAGTAGGGGTGAAAGAGGAGTTGGGGTGAGGGGGGTTGGAGAGTAGGGGTGAAAGAGGAGTCGGGGTGAGGGTGGTTGGAGATTGGGGTGAAAGAGGAGTTGGGGTGAGGGGTTTGGAGAGTTGGGGTGAAAGAGGAGTTGGGGTGAGGTTGGTTGGGGAGCAGGGGTGAAAGAGGAGTTGGGGTGAGGGGGGTTGGAAAGTAGGGTGAAAGAGGAGTTGGGGTGAGGGGTGCTGGAGAGTAGGGTGAAAGAGAAGTTGGGGTGAGGGGGTTGGAGAGTAGGAGTGAAAGAGGAGTCGGGGTGAGGGGGTTGGAGAGTAGGGGTGAAAGAGGAGTCGGGGTGAGGGGGGTTTGGAGAGTAGGGGTGAAAGAGGAGTTGGGGTGAGGGGGTTGGAGAGTAGGGATGAAAGAGGAGTCGGGGTGAGGGGGTTGGAGAGTAGGGTGAAAGAGGAGTTGGGGTGAGGGGGGTTGGAGAGTAGGGGTGAAAGAGGAGTCGGGGTGAGGGGGTTGGAGAGTAGGGGTGAAAGAGGAGTCGGGGTGAGGGGGGTTTGGAGAGTAGGGGTGAAAGAGGAGTTGGGGTGAGGGGGTTGGAGAGTAGGGATGAAAGAGGAGTCGGGGTGAGGGGGTTGGAGAGTAGGGTGAAAGAGGAGTTGGGGTGAGGGGGGTTGGAGAGTAGGGGTGAAAGAGGAGTCGGGGTGAGGGTGGTTGGAGATTGGGGTGAAAGAGGAGTTGGGGTGAGGGGTTTGGAGAGTAGGGGTGAAAGAGGAGTTGGGGTGAGGTTGGTTGGGGAGCAGGGGTGAAAGAGGAGTTGGGGTGAGGGGGGTTGGAGAGTAGGTTGAAAGAGGAGTCGGGGTGAGGGGGTTGGAGAGTAGGGGTGAAAGAGGAGTTGGGGTGAGGGTGTTTGGAGAGTAGGGGTGAAAGAGGAGTTGGGGTGAGGGGGGTTGGAGAGTAGGGGTGAAAGAGGAGTAGGGGTGAGGGGGGTTGGAGAGTAGGGGTGAAAGAGGAGTCGGGGTGAGGGGGTTGGAGAGTAGGGGTGAAAGAGGAGTCGGGGTGAGGGGGGTTTGGAGAGTAGGGGTGAAAGAGGAGTTGGGGTGAAGGGGTTGGAGAGTAGGGATGAAAGAGGAGTCGGGGTGAGGGGGTTGGAGAGTAGGGTGAAAGAGGAGTTGGGGTGAGGGGGCTTGGAGAGTAGGGGTGAAAGAGGAGTCGGGGTGAGGGTGGTTGGAGATTGGGGTGAAAGAGGAGTTGGGGTGAGGGGTTTGGAGAGTAGGGGTGAAAGAGGAGTTGGGGTGAGGTTGGTTGGGGAGCAGGGGTGAAAGAGGAGTTGGGGTGAGGGGGGTTGGAGAGTAGGGTGAAAGAGGAGTTGGGGTGAGGGGTGTTGGAGAGTAGGGTGAAAGAGAAGTTGGGGTGAGGGGGTTGGAGAGTAGGGGTGAAAGAGGAGTCGGGGTGAGGGGGTTGGAGAGTAGGGGTGAAAGAGGAGTCGGGGTGAGGGGGGTTTGGAGAGTAGGGGTGAAAGAGGAGTTGAGGTGAGGGGGTTGGAGAGTAGGGATGAAAGAGGAGTCGGGGTGAGGGGGTTGGAGAGTAGGGTGAAAGAGGAGTTGGGGTGAGGGGGGTTGGAGAGTAGGGGTGAAAGAGGAGTCGGGATGAGGGTGGTTGGAGATTGGGGTGAAAGAGGAGTTGGGGTGAGGGGTTTGGAGAGTAGGGGTGAAAGAGGAGTTGGGGTGAGGTTGGTTGGGGAGCAGGGGTGAAAGAGGAGTTGGGGTGAGGGGGGTTGGAGAGTAGGGTGAAAGAGAAGTTGGGGTGAGGGGTGTTGGAGAGTTGGGTGAAAGAGAAGTTGGGGTGAGGGGGTTGGAGAGTAGGGGTGAAAGAGCAGTCGGGGTGAGGGGGTTTCACTGCCCATTAATAGACTCTGTTGAACTATTATGGGGTTTATTTTCTCTTTACAATGTTTTGAACTGTGTGTAACTGAAGTCAGATGCGGGGCTGCAGTTAATTGCGGGCACTGGGCTGTTTCTGGTGAATTAATATGGACAGTGTTAATGGGGAATAGAGTCACGTGTGATCATTCTGTGCTGAACACATTGCTGGGCTGCGGGTTTGCACTCAATTCCAATGAGGAAGTGCTGTTGTAACACAAACTTGCCAGAGATTTAAACACTGTGGGCAATCACGCAATTATGTCAATGTTGCCGGGTGAAAGATTCTTTACCCCGGGACCAACTGCCCCGCCTCCCCCTCCCCCGCTAGTGTGCACTGAACTTCCAATCACAGCCTCATAGCAAATCCAGTGACTATTTACACTGTGACCCCAAATCGAGAGACCACTTACAGTAAGACACCAAAATCCAGGGACCTCTTCCATTGAGACAACAAAGTCAGGGATCTCTTACTCTGTGACACCAAATCCAGGGACCACTTACACTGTGACACCAAATCCAGGGGCCACTTACACCGTGACACCAAATCCAAGGACTACTTGCACTGTAGCCCAAATCCTGGCACCACTTACATTGAGATACCAAATCCAGGGACCAGTTACATTGCTGCACCAAATCCAGGGACCACTACATTGTGACCCAAATTCCAGGGACCACTTAAACTGTGAGATGAAATCCAGGGACCACTTACACGGTGACACAAAATCCAGGGACCACTTACATTGAGAAACCAAACCCAAGGTTCACTTATACTGAGGCACCAAATCCAGGGACCACTTACACTGAGTCTATAAAATGAGAATCAGAGAGCCTCAGTATGGGGAATGGTCATGGTGGTGAAACCAGCTCCAGTGTTTCCCTTGGCTGGGGTGTCTAGAACTAGGGGGCATTGTCTCAGGATAAGGGGTAGGCCATTTACGACTGAGATGAGGAGGAATTTCTTCACTCAGAGGGTTGTGAATCTTTGGAATTCTCTGCCCCAGAGGGCTGTGAATGCTGAGTCTTTGAGTATATTCAAGGCTGAGATAGATAGATTTTTGGACCCTAGGGGATTCAAGGGATATGGGGATCGGGTGGGAAAGTGGAGTTGAGGTCGATGAATGGCTACTCCTGCTTTTATTTCTTATGTTGTTATGATCATCTCATTTACTGACACACCAGCACAGTCACACCGGAGTGAGACCGTTTAAATACTTCACGTGTGGGAAGGGATTCACTCTGTTGTCCCAACTGTTGACACTCCAGAGTGTCCACATTGAGAACAGTTGACATAAATACTCTGATAGTGAGAAAAGCTTTCAAAGTTCAAAGCAGCTGATGCTCGATCAGTGCATTGATACTGGAGAGAGGCTGTTTCAATATCCTGTGTGTGGGAAGAAATTCACCCCACCTGCTGAGACACCAGAGTTCACTTGTGACTGCAGGGAATTGGATTCTGTTATTAATCACATCCAGGACTGAACCATGGCAGAGTGCCCGTGCACTTGGGTGTCTGTGTGAATTATTGATGAATTTTCTCTCAATGGGATCACAGAAACTCATTCTCCATTCACTAATTGGGGCTTTCAATGGCGGGGCTATTCCCCAGCATGCCCCGCGGGGGAGAATGTGCCCTATACAAACACTGGAGGAGCACAGTGCGCAGGCGCAGTGCCCGCCTGTATTTGGAGCATGCGCAGTGCCCGCCTGTATTTGAAGCATGCGCAGTGTCATTGTGATCAGAGCCAGGCGAGGGCGACAAAGGACAAAGGCAGAAAGATTTTAGGCGCGGTTTTGCACCGATTACGAATCAGCGGGGCACAGAGAGGAAACGCACCCGACGGGTGAGCTTCATAAACACCTGGTGTAGGCCGCAAGCCCCGAATGAGAACCTACACGTTCCGCGATTGCAGCTCCGGGGCTTTTTCCCGGGACCAGGTTAAGGGCCGCCATCTTACTTCTTGGAGCATTAGAGCGCATGCGCGGCCATCTTTGTAAAGGACCAAAGGTTGGGGGCATCAGGGAACAAGTGAGTGCAGAACAATCCCAACCAGAGTTCGTGGGGAAAAAAAACTGTCTTGAGATTTGCGGTGAGTTTGGATTTTAGCACAGGGAGGAGGGAGAGTGTGTGGGATGAGGATTTACAGCTTTGGAGGAACAAGAGAGGAAAGAATGTTCCCCAGAAACTAGAATTGTCTGTTCCAAATTTCTGTCCTGTACTTACAGTGATGAGTTTTGTAAACTCCTTTTACAGGGTATTAGAAGGGGAGGATTTGCAGACGGGAAACTGAAACCAAACATCACGTCAAGATCTGACAGAGTCCCTCAATTCATCAAGACCTGAATATCATCGGCCTTTGAATGTGGAAGGAGAAATATTTCTTTCTTCTATCTGTGGGAAAAGATTTCAAACATCAGTGTGACTGGAAAAGCACCGAGACACACACACCCGAGTGAGAGTGTTCCAGTGCACTGCCTGTGGAAAGAGCTTTAACCAGTTACACAGCCTGAGAAACATCGTACCATTCACAGCGGGGAGAAACCGTACACGTGTTCTGTGTGTGGACGAGGCTTCAACTGATCGTCCAACCTGGAGAGACACAAGGACACCCGCACCACGGAGAAACCGTGGAAATGTGGGGAATGTGGGAAGGGATTCATTTCCCCGTCTAAGCTGGAAATTCATCGGAGCTGTCACACCGGGGAGAGACCGTTCACTTGCTCCGTGTGTGGGAAGGGATTCACCAATTCATCCCACCTGCTGATACACCAACGAGTTCACACTGGGGAGAGACCATTCACCTGCTCTGACTGTGGGAAGGGATTCACTCAGTCATCCACCCTGCTGACACACCAGCGAGTTCACACTGGGGAGAGGCCGTTCACCTGCCCCATGTGTGGGAAGGGATTCCCTTCATCATCCAGCCTGCTGAGACACCGGCAACTTCACACTGGGGAGAGGTCACTCACCTGCTCTGAGTGTGGGAAGGGATTCACTTGTTCATCCTACCTTGTAACTCACCAGCGAGTTCACACTGGGGAGAGGCCTTTTACTTGCTCTGAGTGTGGGAAGAGATTCACTCTGTTATCCAGCCTGCTGGAACATCAGCGTGTTCACACTGGGGAGAGGCCGTTCACCTGCTCTGAGAGTGGTAGGAATTCATTCAGTCCTCCCACCTGCTCAAACACCATCGAGTTCACACTGGGGAGAAACCGTTCACCTGCACTGAGTGTGGTAAGGGATTCCCTCAGTCATCCAGCCTGCTGACACACCAGCGAGTTCACACTGGGGAGAGGCCGTTCACCTGCTCCGAGTGTGGGAAGGGATTCACTATTTCATCCAGCCTGCTGAGACACCAGCGAGTTCACACTGGGGAGAGGCCGTTCACCTGCTCCGTGTGTGGGAAGGGATTCACTCAGTCATCCACCCCTGCTGACACACAAGCGAGTTCACACCGGGGAGAGACCGTTCACCTGCTCCGTGTGTGGGAAGGGATTCACCCGGTCATCCAACCTTCTAATTCACCAGCGAGTTCACACCGGGGAGAGGCCGTTTACCTGCTCCGAATGTGGGAAGGGATTCACTCAGTCATCCCACCTGCTGACACACCAACGAGTTCACAAGTGACTGCAGGGGTTGGATTCTGCCGTTATTTCTGCTGTTAATCGTATCATGGACTGAATCCTATTCATTCTGACAGTTGGAGTTTGTTTCTGCTGATGTTAATAACCCCTATAACTGGGCTGGAGTTTAATATTTTGATATTTCAAATAACACAGTGTGTCGATATTTGATGTCTCCGAGATAAGAGGAGACTAATTGACATCCTGTTACCGAATACTCCATTTTTGGGCCTTTTCTCCTTTCTAACTCGAGATTATTTCAGTTTTCGTACCTTCGGTTACTCTCATGGACAAGTCCCAGCTCCCCATACCTTCCAGAGTGCCTCTCCTAGCCTTGGTATCCAGGGAAGATCTCGGTAACACGCCCGGGATCACTAAACACAAAACCCAGTCTGTTAATCACTTTCAGCTACTGGACTTAGCGTGTGTCCCACAGCATCTCTCTCACCTTCGATGTGTGAATGGAGCATCACGCCTGCAAACCTGCTTTCAATTTCAATTTGAATCCACTCAGCAAGTGTATTTAAAACAATACGTACAAGTAAACAGATCACATCAAATAATTGGCAAAGGTTTAGGGCAACACGGTGGCATAGTGGTTAGCACTGGTGCCTCACAGCGCCAGAGACCCGGGTTCAAATCTGACCTCGGGTGACTGTCTGTGTGGAGTTTGCACATTCTCCCCGTGTCTGCGTGGGTTTCCTCCGGGTGCTCCGGTTTCCTCCCACTGTCCAAAAATGTGCGGGTTAGGTTGATTTGGCTATGATAAATTGACCCTTAGTGTTAGGGGGGGATTAAATATGTGGGGTTATGGGGATAGGATGGGATATGTTAGGGGGAATTAAATACGTGGGGTTACGGGGGTCGGGTGGGATATGTGTACTGTGGGGATTAAAGCAGGGACAGGGTACTGGATTTGAATGATCAGCCATGATCGTATTGAATGGTGGTGCAGGCTCGACGGGCCGAATGGCCTACTCCTGCTCCTAGATTCTATGTTTCTATGTTTCTATGTAACAAGATGAACACATCACGGCCAATACCCCAGCTCTATATTCACAGGAGAAAGTCTGTTATCTAACTCCTCGAGTGGACAGAATAGAGAAAGATCCCAACTCTAAGAACATCTAGAATCTGTTGTAAATATCTTTCAAATCCTGACTGGTCCAATCTGTCAGTTTCCTTTCAACTGAAGTGAATGAAAGATGAGAGGGGTGTTGGCATATGGACCTCGGTTAATTCAGCTTCTGAAAGGTGTTCATGTTTAGTTCATTCGATATCAGGGAAAATGTGGTCGGTATCATTAGAGAGAGAGAGAGATTTCACTGAGCAACAGCTGGTGTTTGCAACCAACTGGCCTTGGATATTTTCATCATAGAATGTTTCGATCAGAAATATGATGTTGGGATAAGGAAAGTCTGGAGACTAGTGGTTTGTGCTGCCCCAGGAAGGCCACAGTGTTTTTACCTGCTTCTAACGTTGTTGATGTGTGTTGAAGAAAATGCAGACTTGTGTCTCTGGACTGTGCAGTAGCCAGAGACGACCATATTAGGCAATGCCAGCTCCAGTTTGATAAGAAGTCGATGGCAGAGCAAGAGATCCAGCAGTTTTAAGAATTTATCTCCCGTTATCTGCAGACATCGAAGGTCGCAGCATGCTGACAAAATTAGACTTAAGACTTTAACCTATTGGGTTCAATTATTGGGATCGATTGTTATAGAATTGAATTGTTATAGAATGGAAAAGGAGTGAAGTTATGCTAAACTTGTATCGAACCTTGGTTAGACCACACTTGGAGCACTGCGTACAATTCTGGTCACCATATTATAAAAAGGATATAGAGGCACTGGAGAGGGTGCAGAGAAGATTTACAAGGATGATCCCAGAAATGAGAGGGTATACCTGTCAGGAAAGGATGGACAGGCTGGGTCTCTTTTCTCTTGAAAAAAGGCCGAGGGGTGACCTAATAGAGGTCTTTAAAATGATGAAAGGTTTTGATAGAGTGGATACAGAGAGAATGTTTCCACTTGTGGGGAAGAGCATAACTAGAGGCCATCAATATAAGATAGTCACCAAGAAATCCAATAGGGAATTCAGGAGAAACTTCTTTACCCAGAGAGTGGGGAGAATGTGGAACTCGCTCCCACAGGGAGTGGTTGAAGCGAATAGTATAGATACATTTAAGGGGCGGTTAGATAAGCATATGAGGGAGAAGGGAACAGAGGGTTAGGCTGATAGAGTTAGATGGGGAAAGACGGGAGGAGGCTCGAGTGGAGCATAAACGCCGGCATGGACTGGTTGGGCCAAATGGCCTGTTTCTGTGCCGTATATCCTGTGTAGTCACAGCAAACAGACAGTTTAACAGACTGCCCATGGTACACTCTAACCCCCACCTTCTCTCTCTCACTATTCATGGACACTGCTGCAGTAATTGCTCCTCTGACCTTTCCTCTCTTGTCCCTCCTACACCCCTAATACACGGCCCGACACAATCTCCCTCCCCCTACATCCTCACTGTGCTGGAATCCACACCAGTCTCCCCATCTGCTCCTTGTTCTCTCCCTGGATCCGCAATCTACTGAACTCAGTCTTCCCTCCTGAAGTCTCCAGGCTCTAAAACTGAAGCTTGGTGTCCCTCAGTCCCTACTCCTCCCCTTCTCTCCTCCTCTTTTCCCCCGGGATGTGTCCACACTCTGGGCCTTGGGCCTTGCCCGGGGATTCTCAGTATGAACAGGTGGGGTGTGTTTTGAGACAGGGTGTCCCCGCTCTCCACCTTTAAAGGGACAAGGAGACGACTAGCTGGGCTGAACGGCCCTGCTTTATGACATCACTGCAGTACCTAGCAACCAACCTCCCTGAGCCCTGCTCATTATGGGCTGGCAGTGTTTAATGGGACAGTGTAGAGGGAGCTTTACTCCGTATCTAACCCGTGCTGTACCTGCCCTGGGAGTGTTTGATGGGACAGTGCAGAGGGAGCTTTACTCTGTATCTGACCCGTGCTGTACCTGCCCTGGGAGTGTTTGATGGGACAGTGCAGAGGGAGCTTTACTCTGTATCTAACCCGTGCTGTACCTGTCCTGGGAATGTGGAGAGGCATGTCAGGTCCAGGTACAGTTTCATTTTTTCCATCACTTGCACCGATCAGCTCACACTGGAGGTTTATATCAGGAGCTTCTGTGTGATGGTGAGGTGCTCACTGGACAATAAAGTGCAGAGACTGGTGGGTGACTGCTCATTATCCTCGGTGTGATTTAATCCCCTTTCCCACTGAATACTGCGGACAGACAGGATCACCTTGGGAACGGAATGGTCATTGTGACATCACTTTCTAAACAAGAGCCCACAAGACAATGGGTTCTCAATAAATGTTAAAGGGATTCAACGCTCTGAAGTTACACTGTGAATAAAGGAAATAAAATGCTGATCAATAATGGCTGAAGATAATGATTTCTCTCTGTGGAATGTGCTTGCACACATTAAGAATGATGAGCTTTGTACACACACACACAGCAAACACTTTGTGAGGCTCTTTTCAGTTGTTGCTCTGAACCCGCTGAGAGCTGGTGCACCGGGTGGGCATTAGGACCCTGCGGCCGCCCATCCGGCGGTGCTGTGAGGTCACGGTTCCAGGCTCTGTCTCACCCAATCAGTGGGTCCCGCCAAAGCTCAATAGAAAATACTGCAGCAAAAACAATCCTGAACATTCACAAACTGGGAGCAATCGGCACAGCACAACACAAGTGTGAATTAGTAAACTTTAACACACAGAGTCTGTCACTAATTAGTACAAAGTGCAGGGCACTATTGCTCACCTTCAGTCCTGTCCCTCAATCCCAGCTCATCTCTGGGGGATTGTTACAAGGTTCACCCCGTCCTTTCAACACAGATATTACCCACATAATCCCACATCAATTAGACATTGTACACAGCTTCTGACAGTTATTAACAAGACTAGACCTATGCTTCAAACCAAAAAATGATTGCATCCTTCCACCCACTCAAATATAATGTCTTTATTTATATTAATTAATTTCTGTCTGTCTGTCTTTGTGTGTGTGGCAGTGAGTGCAGTAATAACTCAGACATAGTCTAGTAAACAGAGACCGGGCCTCGTGTAATATAAACAGAGAGAGGGTCTAGTGTAATATAAACAAAGACAGGGTCTAGTGTGATTTAAACAGACAGGGTCTAGTGTAATATAAACAGAGACAGGGTCTAGTGTGATTTAAACAGACAGGGTCTAGTGTAAAATAAACAGAGACAGGGTCTAGTGTGATATAAACAGAGACAGGGTCTAGTGTAAAATAAACAGAGACAGGGTCTAGTGTAAAATAAACAGAGACAGGGTCTAGTGTAATATAAAGAGAGACAGGGTCTAGTGTAATAAAAAACAAAGACAGGGCCGAGTGTAATATAAACAGTGACAGGGTCTAGTGTAATATAAACAGAGACAGGGTCTAGTGTAATATGAACAGAGACAGGGTCTAGTGTAATGTAAACAGAGACAGGGTCTAGTGTAATTTAAACAGACAGGGTCTAGTGTAAAATAAACAGAGACAGGGTCTAGTGTAATATAAACAGAGACAGGGTCTAGTGTAATATAAACAAAGACAGGGCCGAGTGTAATATTATATTTGGTGTACAGCGTTGGTTGGAGGTCCTGTGCAGCGAAGAAGTCTTGCTCGAACTTGTGCATGAAGATGTTGGCGTATTGGGGTGCGAATTTGGTCCCCATGGCTGTTCCGTTTGTTTGGATAAAAAACTGGTTGTCGAAGGTGAAGACATTGTGGTCAAGGATGAAGCGGATGAGTTGTAGGATGGCGTCTGGAGATTGGCTGTTATTGGTGTTGAGTACTGAGGCTGTCGCAGCGATGCCGTCATCGTGGGGGATACTGGTGTAGAGTGCCGATATGTCCATCGTGGTGAGGAGTGTTCCTGGTTCAACTGGTCCATGGGTGCTGAGTTTCTGTAAGAAGTCTGTAGTGTCGCGACAGAAGCTGGGGGTTCCCTGTACGATGGGTTTCAGGATGCCCTCGACGTACCCAGAGAGGTAATCACACAGGGTTCTGTTGCCTGATACGATAGGACGTCCGGGTGTGTTGGCTTTGTGTATCTTTGGGAGGCAGTAGAAGTTTCCCACGCGGGGAGTACGTGGGATGAGATCTTTGGTGTACACCAAATACATCGACGACATCTTCTTCCTTTGGACCCACGGCGAAGGATCACTGAAAGGACTACACGATAACATCAACAGGTTCCATCCCACCATCAAACTCACCATGGACTACTCCTCAGAATCTGTTTCATTCTTGGACACACGAATCTCCATCAAAGACGGACGCCTCAGCACTTCACTCTACCGCAAGCCCACGGACAATCTCACGATGCTCCACTTCTCCAGCTTCCACCCTAACCACGTTAAAGAAGCCATCCCCTATGGACAAGCCCTGCGAATACACAGGATCTGCTCAGACGAGGATGAACGCGATGGACACCTACGGACGCTGAAAGACGCCCTCGTAAGAACGGGATATGATGCTCGACTCATCGATCGACAGTTCCAACGGGCCACAGCGAAAAATCGCATAGACCTCCTCAGAAGGCGAACACGGGACACAACCAACAGAGTACCCTACGTCGTCCAGTACTTCCCCGGAGCGGAGAAACTACGCCATGTTCTTCGCAGCCTTCAACATGTCATTGATGACGACGAACACCTTGCTAAGGCCATCCCCATGCCTCCACTACTCGCCTTCAAGCAGCCGCCTAACCTCAAAAGTACCATCGTTCGCAGCAAATTACCCAGCTGTCAGGAGAACAGCGACCACCACACAACCCTGCCACGGCAACCACTGCAAGACATGCCAGATCATCAACACAGATACCATCATCACACGTGAGGACACTACCCACCAGGTACATGGTACATACTCATGTGACTCGGCCAACGTTGTCGACCTCATAGGTTGCAGGAAAGAATGCACCGCGGCATGGTACATTGGCGAGACCATGCAGACACTGAGACAACGTATGAACGGACACCGCGCAACAATTGGCAGGCAGGATTGTTACCTCCCAGTCGGGGAACACTTCAGCAGTCAAGGACATTCAGCCTCCGATCTTAGGGTAAGCGTTCTCCAGGGCGGCCTTCGAGACACACGACAACGCAAAATCATCGAGCAGAAACTGATAGCCAAGTTCCGCACCCATGAGGACGGCCTCAATGGGGATCGGGTTCATGTCACGCAACAGAACGTGACTTGACACCGTTGTCTGGTTCACAGATGTGATTTCCAGTTTTAAAAAAAAAGCAAAAAGCTTAACTGCAGACTGCAGCATTTGACACGTTGGACCCTCTGTGACCCATCTCATTGTCTTAGCTGTACTCTGCTGTGTCTTTGATGTAATGCCTCCCTGACAGATTGTATCTCTGCAGACACATTGCTCTCTGTCTATATATACGTTGTAACCGATTTGTATTCCCTCACTGTACCTGACGAAGGAGCAGAGCTCCGAAAGCTCGTAATTTCAAATAAAACTGCTGGACCATAACCTGGTGTTGTGCGTCTTCTCATTAATATAAACAGAGACAGGGTCTCAAGTAATATAAACAGAGACAGGGTCTAGTGTAATATAAAATGAGACAGGGTCTAGTGTAATATAAACAGAGACAGGGTCTAGTGTAATATAAACAGAGACAGGGCCTAGTGTAATATAAACAAAGACAGGGTCTAGTGTAATATAAACAGAGACAGGGCCTAGTGTAATATAAACAGAGACAGGGCCTAGTGTAATATAAACAGAGACAGGGTCTAGTGTAATATAAACAGAGACAGGGTCTAGTGTAATATAAACAGAGACAGGGTCTAGTGTAATATAAACAGAGACAGGGTCTAGTGTAATATAAACAGAGACAGGGTCTAGTGTAATATAAACAGAGACAGGGTCTAGTGTAATATAAACAGAGACAGGGTCTAGTGTAATATAAACAGAGACAGGGTCTAGTGTAATATAAACAGAGACAGGGTCTAGTGTAATATAAACAGAGACAGGGTCTAGTGTAATATAAACAGAGACAGGGTCTAGTGTAATATAAACAGAGACAGGGTCTAGTGTAATATAAACAGAGACAGGGTCTGGTGTAATATAAACAGAGACAGGGTCTGGTGTAATATAAACAGAGACAGGGTCTCGTGTAATATAAACAGAGACAGGGTCTAGTGCAATATAAACCGAGACAGGGTCTAGTGTAATATAAACAGAGACAGGGTCTGGTGCAATATAAACAGAGACAGGGTCTAGTGTAATATAATCAGAGACAGGGTCTAGTGTAATATAAACAGAGACAGGGTCTAGTGTAATATAAACAGAGACAGGGTCTAGTGTAATATAAACAGAGACAGGGTCTAGTGTAATATAAACAGAGACAGGGTCTAGTGTAATATAAACAGAGACAGGGTCTAGTGTAATATAAACAGAGACAGGGTCTAGTGTAATATAAACAGAGACAGGGTCTAGTGTAATATAAACAGAGACAGGGTCTAGTGTAATATAAACAGAGACAGGGTCTAGTGTAATATAAACAGAGACAGGGTCTAGTGTAATATAAACAGAGACAGGGTCTAGTGAATATAAACTGAGACAGGGTCTCGTGTGATATAAACAGAGACAGGGTCTAGTGTGATATAAACAGAGACAGGGTCTAGTGTAATATAAACAGAGACAGGGTCTAGTGTAATATAAACAGAGACAGGGTCTAGTGTAATATAAACAGAGACAGGGTCTAGTGTAATATAAACAGAGACAGGGTCTAGTGTAATATAAACAGAGACAGGGTCGAGTGTGATATAAACAGAGACAGGGTCTAGTGTGATATAAACAGAGACAGGGTCTAGTGTAATATAAACAGAGACAGGGTCTAGTGTAATATAAACAGAGACAGGGTCTAGTGTAATATAAACAGAGACAGGGCCTAGTGTAATATAAACAGAGACAGGGTCTAGTGTAATATAAACAGAGACAGGGTCTAGTGTGATATAAACAGAGACAGGGTCGAGTGTAATATAAACAGAGACAGGGTCTAGTGTGATATAAACAGAGACAGGGTCTAGTGTAATATAAACAGAGACAGGGTCTAGTGTAATATAAACAGAGACAGGGTCTAGTGTAATATAAACAGAGACAGGGTCTAGTGTAATATAAACAGAGACAGGGTCTAGTGTAATATAAACAGAGACAGGGTCTAGGTGTAATATAAACAGAGACAGGGTCTAGTGTAATATAAACAGAGACAGGGTCTAGTGTAATATAAACAGAGACAGGGTCTAGTGTAATATAAACAGAGACAGGGTCTAGTGCAATATAAACAGAGACAGGGTCTAGTGGAATATAAACAGAGACAGGGTCGAGTGTAATATAAACAGAGACAGGGTCTAGTGAATATAAACAGAGACAGGGTCTAGTGTAATATAAACAGAGACAGGGTCTAGTGTGATATAAACAGAGACAGGGTCTAGTGTAATATAAACAGAGACAGGGTCTAGTGTAATATAAACAGAGACAGGGTCTAGTGTGATATAAACAGAGACAGGGTCTAGTGTGATATAAACAGAGACAGGGTCTAGTGTAATATAAACAGAGACAGGGTCTAGTGTAATATAAACAGAGACAGGGTCTAGTGTAATATAAACAGAGACAGGGTCTGGTGTAATATAAACAGAGACAGGGCCCAGTGTAATATAAACAGAGACAGGGCCTAGTGTAATATAAACAGAGACAGGTCTAGTGTAATATAAACAGAGACAGGTCTAGTGTAATATAAACAGAGACAGGGTCGAGTGTAATATAAACAGAGACAGGGTCTAGTGTGATATAAACAGAGACAGGGTCTCGTGGGATATAAACAGAGACAGGGTCTGGTGTAATATAAACAGAGACAGGGTCTAGTGTAATATAAACAGAGACAGGGTCTAGTGTAATATAAACAGAGACAGGGTCTAGTGTAATATAAACAGAGACAGGGTCTAGTGTAATATAAACAGAGACAGGGTCTAGTGTAATATAAACAGAGACAGGGTCTAGTGTAATATAAACAGAGACAGGGTCTAGTGTAATATAAACAGAGACAGGGTCTAGTGCAATATAAACAGAGACAGGGTCTAGTGTAATATAAACAGAGACAGGGTCTAGTGTATATAAACAGAGACAGGGTCTAGTGTAATATAAACAGAGACAGGGTCTAGTGTAATATAAACAGAGACAGGGTCTAGTGTAATATAAACAGAGACAGGGTCTAGTGTAATATAAACAGAGACAGGGTCTAGTGTAATATAAACAGAGACAGGGTCTAGTGTAATATAAACAGAGACAGGGTCTAGTGTAATATAAACAGAGACAGGGTCTAGTGTAATATAAACAGAGACAGGGTCTAGTGTAATATAAACAGAGACAGGGTCTAGTGTAATATAAACAGAGACAGGGTCTAGTGTAATATAAACAGAGACAGGGTCTAGTGTAATATAAACAGAGACAGGGTCTAGTGTAATATAAACAGAGACAGGGTCTAGTGTAATATAAACAGAGACAGGGTCTAGTGTAATATAAACAGAGACAGGGTCTAGTGTAATATAAACAGAGACAGGGTCTAGTGTAATATAAACAGAGACAGGGTCTAGTGTAATATAAACAGAGACAGGGTCTAGTGTGATATAAACAGAGACAGGGTCTAGTGTAATATAAACAGAGACAGGGTCTAGTGTAATATAAACAGAGACAGGGTCTAGTGAATATAAACAGAGACAGGGTCGAGTGTAATATAAACAGAGACAGGGTCTAGTGTAATATAAACAGAGACAGGGTCTAGTGTAATATAAACAGAGACAGGTCTAGTGTAATATAAACAGAGACAGGGTCTAGTGTAATATAAACAGAGACAGGGTCTAGTGTAATATAAACAGAGACAGGGTCTAGTGTAATATAAACAGAGACAGGGTCTAGTGTAATATAAACAGAGACAGGGTCTAGTGTAATATAAACAGAGACAGGGTCTAGTGTAATATAAACAGAGACAGGGTCTAGTGTAATATAAACAGAGACAGGGTCTAGTGTAATATAAACAGAGACAGGGTCTAGTGTAATATAAACAGAGACAGGGTCTAGTGTAATATAAACAGAGACAGGGCCTAGTGTAATATAAACAGAGACAGGGTCTAGTGTAATATAAACAGAGACAGGGTCTAGTGTAATATAAACAGAGACAGGGTCTAGTGTAATATAAACAGAGACAGGGTCTAGTGTAATATAAACAGAGACAGGGTCTAGTGTAATATAAACAGAGACAGGGTCTAGTGTAATATAAACAGAGACAGGGTCTAGTGTAATATAAACAGAGACAGGGTCTAGTGTAATATAAACAGAGACAGGGTCTAGTGTAATATAAACAGAGACAGGGTCTAGTGTAATATAAACAGAGACAGGGTCTAGTGTAATATAAACAGAGACAGGGTCTAGTGTAATATAAACAGAGACAGGGTCTAGTGTAATATAAACAGAGACAGGGTCTAGTGTAATATAAACAGAGACAGGGTCTAGTGTAATATAAACAGAGACAGGGTCTAGTGTAATATAAACAGAGACAGGGTCTAGTGTAATATAAACAGAGACAGGGTCTAGTGTGATATAAACAGAGACAGGGTCTAGTGTAATATAAACAGAGACAGGGTCTAGTGTAATATAAACAGAGACAGGGTCTAGTGTAATATAAACAGAGACAGGGTCTAGTGTAATATAAACAGAGACAGGGTCTAGTGTAATATAAACAGAGACAGGGTCTAGTGTAATATAAACAGAGACAGGGTCTAGTGTAATATAAACAGAGACAGGGTCTAGTGTAATATAAACAGAGACAGGGTCTAGTGTAATATAAACAGAGACAGGGTCTAGTGTAATATAAACAGAGACAGGGTCTAGTGTAATATAAACAGAGACAGGGTCTAGTGTAATATAAACAGAGACAGGGTCTAGTGTAATATAAACAGAGACAGGGTCTAGTGTAATATAAACAGAGACAGGGTCTAGTGTAATATAAACAGAGACAGGGTCTAGTGTAATATAAACAGAGACAGGGTCTAGTGTAATATAAACAGAGACAGGGTCTAGTGTAATATAAACAGAGACAGGGTCTAGTGTAATATAAACAGAGACAGGGTCTAGTGTAATATAAACAGAGACAGGGTCTAGTGTAATATAAACAGAGACAGGGTCTAGTGTAATATAAACAGAGACAGGGTCTAGTGTAATATAAACAGAGACAGGGTCTAGTGTAATATAAACAGAGACAGGGTCTAGTGTAATATAAACAGAGACAGGGTCTAGTGTAATATAAACAGAGACAGGGTCTAGTGTGATATAAACAGAGACAGGGTCTAGTGTAATATAAACAGAGACAGGGTCTAGTGTAATATAAACAGAGACAGGGTCTAGTGGATATAAACAGAGACAGGGTCTAGTGTGATATAAACAGAGACAGGGTCTAGTGTAATATAAACAGAGACAGGGTCTAGTGTAATATAAACAGAGACAGGGTCTAGTGTAATATAAACAGAGACAGGGTCTAGTGTAATATAAACAGAGACAGGGTCGAGTGTAATATAAACAGAGACAGGGTCTAGTGTGATATAAACAGAGACAGGGTCTCGTGGGATATAAACAGAGACAGGGTCTAGTGTGATATAAACAGAGACAGAGTCTCGTGTAATATAAACAGAGACAGGGTCTAGTGTAATATAAACAGAGACAGGGTCTAGTGTAATATAAACAGAGACAGGGTCTGGTGTAATATAAACAGAGACAGGGCTCAGTGTAATATAAACAGAGACAGGGCCTAGTGTAATATAAACAGAGACAGGTCTAGTGTAATATAAACAGAGACAGGGTCTAGTGTGATATAAACAGAGACAGGGTCGAGTGTAATATAAACAGAGACAGGGTCTAGTGTATATAAACAGAGACAGGGTCTAGTGTAATATAAACAGAGACAGGGTCTAGTGTAATATAAACAGAGACAGGGTCTAGTGTAATATAAACAGAGACAGGGTCTAGTGTATATAAACAGAGACAGGGTCTAGTGTAATATAAACAGAGACAGGGTCTAGTGTAATATAAACAGAGACAGGGTCTAGTGTAATATAAACAGAGACAGGGTCTAGTGTAATATAAACAGAGACAGGGTCTAGTGTAATATAAACAGAGACAGGGTCTAGTGTAATATAAACAGAGACAGGGTCTAGTGTAATATAAACAGAGACAGGGTCTAGTGTAATATAAACAGAGACAGGGTCTAGTGTAATATAAACAGAGACAGGGTCTAGTGTAATATAAACAGAGACAGGGTCTAGTGTAATATAAACAGAGACAGGGTCTAGTGTAATATAAACAGAGACAGGGTCTAGTGTAATATAAACAGAGACAGGGTCTAGTGTAATATAAACAGAGACAGGGTCTAGTGTAATATAAACAGAGACAGGGTCTAGTGTAATATAAACAGAGACAGGGTCTAGTGTAATATAAACAGAGACAGGGTCTAGTGTAATATAAACAGAGACAGGGTCTAGTGTAATATAAACAGAGACAGGGTCTAGTGTAATATAAACAGAGACAGGGTCTAGTGTAATATAAACAGAGACAGGGTCTAGTGTAATATAAACAGAGACAGGGTCTAGTGTAATATAAACAGAGACAGGGTCTAGTGTAATATAAACAGAGACAGGGTCTAGTGTAATATAAACAGAGACAGGGTCTAGTGTAATATAAACAGAGACAGGGTCTAGTGTAATATAAACAGAGACAGGGTCTAGTGTAATATAAACAGAGACAGGGTCTAGTGTAATATAAACAGAGACAGGGTCTAGTGTAATATAAACAGAGACAGGGTCTAGTGTAATATAAACAGAGACAGGGTCTAGTGTAATATAAACAGAGACAGGGTCTAGTGTAATATAAACAGAGACAGGGTCTAGTGTAATATAAACAGAGACAGGGTCTAGTGTAATATAAACAGAGACAGGGTCTAGTGTAATATAAACAGAGACAGGGTCTAGTGTAATATAAACAGAGACAGGGTCTAGTGTAATATAAACAGAGACAGGGTCTAGTGTAATATAAACAGAGACAGGGTCTAGTGTAATATAAACAGAGACAGGGTCTAGTGTAATATAAACAGAGACAGGGTCTAGTGTAATATAAACAGAGACAGGGTCTAGTGTAATATAAACAGAGACAGGGTCTAGTGTAATATAAACAGAGACAGGGTCTAGTGTAATATAAACAGAGACAGGGTCTAGTGTAATATAAACAGAGACAGGGTCTAGTGTAATATAAACAGAGACAGGGTCTAGTGTAATATAAACAGAGACAGGGTCTAGTGTAATATAAACAGAGACAGGGTCTAGTGTAATATAAACAGAGACAGGGTCTAGTGTAATATAAACAGAGACAGGGTCTAGTGTAATATAAACAGAGACAGGGTCTAGTGTAATATAAACAGAGACAGGGTCTAGTGTAATATAAACAGAGACAGGGTCTAGTGTAATATAAACAGAGACAGGGTCTAGTGTAATATAAACAGAGACAGGGTCTAGTGTAATATAAACAGAGACAGGGTCTAGTGTAATATAAACAGAGACAGGGTCTAGTGTAATATAAACAGAGACAGGGTCTAGTGTAATATAAACAGAGACAGGGTCTAGTGTAATATAAACAGAGACAGGGTCTAGTGTAATATAAACAGAGACAGGGTCTAGTGTAATATAAACAGAGACAGGGTCTAGTGTAATATAAACAGAGACAGGGTCTAGTGTAATATAAACAGAGACAGGGTCTAGTGTAATATAAACAGAGACAGGGTCTAGTGTAATATAAACAGAGACAGGGTCTAGTGTAATATAAACAGAGACAGGGTCTAGTGTAATATAAACAGAGACAGGGTCTAGTGTAATATAAACAGAGACAGGGTCTAGTGTAATATAAACAGAGACAGGGTCTAGTGTAATATAAACAGAGACAGGGTCTAGTGTAATATAAACAGAGACAGGGTCTAGTGTAATATAAACAGAGACAGGGTCTAGTGTAATATAAACAGAGACAGGGTCTAGTGTAATATAAACAGAGACAGGGTCTAGTGTAATATAAACAGAGACAGGGTCTAGTGTAATATAAACAGAGACAGGGTCTAGTGTAATATAAACAGAGACAGGGTCTAGTGTAATATAAACAGAGACAGGGTCTAGTGTAATATAAACAGAGACAGGGTCTAGTGTAATATAAACAGAGACAGGGTCTAGTGTAATATAAACAGAGACAGGGTCTAGTGTAATATAAACAGAGACAGGGTCTAGTGTAATATAAACAGAGACAGGGTCTAGTGTAATATAAACAGAGACAGGGTCTAGTGTAATATAAACAGAGACAGGGTCTAGTGTAATATAAACAGAGACAGGGTCTAGTGTAATATAAACAGAGACAGGGTCTAGTGTAATATAAACAGAGACAGGGTCTAGTGTAATATAAACAGAGACAGGGTCTAGTGTAATATAAACAGAGACAGGGTCTAGTGTAATATAAACAGAGACAGGGTCTAGTGTAATATAAACAGAGACAGGGTCTAGTGTAATATAAACAGAGACAGGGTCTAGTGTAATATAAACAGAGACAGGGTCTAGTGTAATATAAACAGAGACAGGGTCTAGTGTAATATAAACAGAGACAGGGTCTAGTGTAATATAAACAGAGACAGGGTCTAGTGTAATATAAACAGAGACAGGGTCTAGTGTAATATAAACAGAGACAGGGTCTAGTGTAATATAAACAGAGACAGGGTCTAGTGTAATATAAACAGAGACAGGGTCTAGTGTAATATAAACAGAGACAGGGTCTAGTGTAATATAAACAGAGACAGGGTCTAGTGTAATATAAACAGAGACAGGGTCTAGTGTAATATAAACAGAGACAGGGTCTAGTGTAATATAAACAGAGACAGGGTCTAGTGTAATATAAACAGAGACAGGGTCTAGTGTAATATAAACAGAGACAGGGTCTAGTGTAATATAAACAGAGACAGGGTCTAGTGTAATATAAACAGAGACAGGGTCTAGTGTAATATAAACAGAGACAGGGTCTAGTGTAATATAAACAGAGACAGGGTCTAGTGTAATATAAACAGAGACAGGGTCTAGTGTAATATAAACAGAGACAGGGTCTAGTGTAATATAAACAGAGACAGGGTCTAGTGTAATATAAACAGAGACAGGGTCTAGTGTAATATAAACAGAGACAGGGTCTAGTGTAATATAAACAGAGACAGGGTCTAGTGTAATATAAACAGAGACAGGGTCTAGTGTAATATAAACAGAGACAGGGTCTAGTGTAATATAAACAGAGACAGGGTCTAGTGTAATATAAACAGAGACAGGGTCTAGTGTAATATAAACAGAGACAGGGTCTAGTGTAATATAAACAGAGACAGGGTCTAGTGTAATATAAACAGAGACAGGGTCTAGTGTAATATAAACAGAGACAGGGTCTAGTGTAATATAAACAGAGACAGGGTCTAGTGTAATATAAACAGAGACAGGGTCTAGTGTAATATAAACAGAGACAGGGTCTAGTGTAATATAAACAGAGACAGGGTCTAGTGTAATATAAACAGAGACAGGGTCTAGTGTAATATAAACAGAGACAGGGTCTAGTGTAATATAAACAGAGACAGGGTCTAGTGTAATATAAACAGAGACAGGGTCTAGTGTAATATAAACAGAGACAGGGTCTAGTGTAATATAAACAGAGACAGGGTCTAGTGTAATATAAACAGAGACAGGGTCTAGTGTAATATAAACAGAGACAGGGTCTAGTGTAATATAAACAGAGACAGGGTCTAGTGTAATATAAACAGAGACAGGGTCTAGTGTAATATAAACAGAGACAGGGTCTAGTGTAATATAAACAGAGACAGGGTCTAGTGTAATATAAACAGAGACAGGGTCTAGTGTAATATAAACAGAGACAGGGTCTAGTGTAATATAAACAGAGACAGGGTCTAGTGTAATATAAACAGAGACAGGGTCTAGTGTAATATAAACAGAGACAGGGTCTAGTGTAATATAAACAGAGACAGGGTCTAGTGTAATATAAACAGAGACAGGGTCTAGTGTAATATAAACAGAGACAGGGTCTAGTGTAATATAAACAGAGACAGGGTCTAGTGTAATATAAACAGAGACAGGGTCTAGTGTAATATAAACAGAGACAGGGTCTAGTGTAATATAAACAGAGACAGGGTCTAGTGTAATATAAACAGAGACAGGGTCTAGTGTAATATAAACAGAGACAGGGTCTAGTGTAATATAAACAGAGACAGGGTCTAGTGTAATATAAACAGAGACAGGGTCTAGTGTAATATAAACAGAGACAGGGTCTAGTGTAATATAAACAGAGACAGGGTCTAGTGTAATATAAACAGAGACAGGGTCTAGTGTAATATAAACAGAGACAGGGTCTAGTGTAATATAAACAGAGACAGGGTCTAGTGTAATATAAACAGAGACAGGGTCTAGTGTAATATAAACAGAGACAGGGTCTAGTGTAATATAAACAGAGACAGGGTCTAGTGTAATATAAACAGAGACAGGGTCTAGTGTAATATAAACAGAGACAGGGTCTAGTGTAATATAAACAGAGACAGGGTCTAGTGTAATATAAACAGAGACAGGGTCTAGTGTAATATAAACAGAGACAGGGTCTAGTGTAATATAAACAGAGACAGGGTCTAGTGTAATATAAACAGAGACAGGGTCTAGTGTAATATAAACAGAGACAGGGTCTAGTGTAATATAAACAGAGACAGGGTCTAGTGTAATATAAACAGAGACAGGGTCTAGTGTAATATAAACAGAGACAGGGTCTAGTGTAATATAAACAGAGACAGGGTCTAGTGTAATATAAACAGAGACAGGGTCTAGTGTAATATAAACAGAGACAGGGTCTAGTGTAATATAAACAGAGACAGGGTCTAGTGTAATATAAACAGAGACAGGGTCTAGTGTAATATAAACAGAGACAGGGTCTAGTGTAATATAAACAGAGACAGGGTCTAGTGTAATATAAACAGAGACAGGGTCTAGTGTAATATAAACAGAGACAGGGTCTAGTGTAATATAAACAGAGACAGGGTCTAGTGTAATATAAACAGAGACAGGGTCTAGTGTAATATAAACAGAGACAGGGTCTAGTGTAATATAAACAGAGACAGGGTCTAGTGTAATATAAACAGAGACAGGGTCTAGTGTAATATAAACAGAGACAGGGTCTAGTGTAATATAAACAGAGACAGGGTCTAGTGTAATATAAACAGAGACAGGGTCTAGTGTAATATAAACAGAGACAGGGTCTAGTGTAATATAAACAGAGACAGGGTCTAGTGTAATATAAACAGAGACAGGGTCTAGTGTAATATAAACAGAGACAGGGTCTAGTGTAATATAAACAGAGACAGGGTCTAGTGTAATATAAACAGAGACAGGGTCTAGTGTAATATAAACAGAGACAGGGTCTAGTGTAATATAAACAGAGACAGGGTCTAGTGTAATATAAACAGAGACAGGGTCTAGTGTAATATAAACAGAGACAGGGTCTAGTGTAATATAAACAGAGACAGGGTCTAGTGTAATATAAACAGAGACAGGGTCTAGTGTAATATAAACAGAGACAGGGTCTAGTGTAATATAAACAGAGACAGGGTCTAGTGTAATATAAACAGAGACAGGGTCTAGTGTAATATAAACAGAGACAGGGTCTAGTGTAATATAAACAGAGACAGGGTCTAGTGTAATATAAACAGAGACAGGGTCTAGTGTAATATAAACAGAGACAGGGTCTAGTGTAATATAAACAGAGACAGGGTCTAGTGTAATATAAACAGAGACAGGGTCTAGTGTAATATAAACAGAGACAGGGTCTAGTGTAATATAAACAGAGACAGGGTCTAGTGTAATATAAACAGAGACAGGGTCTAGTGTAATATAAACAGAGACAGGGTCTAGTGTAATATAAACAGAGACAGGGTCTAGTGTAATATAAACAGAGACAGGGTCTAGTGTAATATAAACAGAGACAGGGTCTAGTGTAATATAAACAGAGACAGGGTCTAGTGTAATATAAACAGAGACAGGGTCTAGTGTAATATAAACAGAGACAGGGTCTAGTGTAATATAAACAGAGACAGGGTCTAGTGTAATATAAACAGAGACAGGGTCTAGTGTAATATAAACAGAGACAGGGTCTAGTGTAATATAAACAGAGACAGGGTCTAGTGTAATATAAACAGAGACAGGGTCTAGTGTAATATAAACAGAGACAGGGTCTAGTGTAATATAAACAGAGACAGGGTCTAGTGTAATATAAACAGAGACAGGGTCTAGTGTAATATAAACAGAGACAGGGTCTAGTGTAATATAAACAGAGACAGGGTCTAGTGTAATATAAACAGAGACAGGGTCTAGTGTAATATAAACAGAGACAGGGTCTAGTGTAATATAAACAGAGACAGGGTCTAGTGTAATATAAACAGAGACAGGGTCTAGTGTAATATAAACAGAGACAGGGTCTAGTGTAATATAAACAGAGACAGGGTCTAGTGTAATATAAACAGAGACAGGGTCTAGTGTAATATAAACAGAGACAGGGTCTAGTGTAATATAAACAGAGACAGGGTCTAGTGTAATATAAACAGAGACAGGGTCTAGTGTAATATAAACAGAGACAGGGTCTAGTGTAATATAAACAGAGACAGGGTCTAGTGTAATATAAACAGAGACAGGGTCTAGTGTAATATAAACAGAGACAGGGTCTAGTGTAATATAAACAGAGACAGGGTCTAGTGTAATATAAACAGAGACAGGGTCTAGTGTAATATAAACAGAGACAGGGTCTAGTGTAATATAAACAGAGACAGGGTCTAGTGTAATATAAACAGAGACAGGGTCTAGTGTAATATAAACAGAGACAGGGTCTAGTGTAATATAAACAGAGACAGGGTCTAGTGTAATATAAACAGAGACAGGGTCTAGTGTAATATAAACAGAGACAGGGTCTAGTGTAATATAAACAGAGACAGGGTCTAGTGTAATATAAACAGAGACAGGGTCTAGTGTAATATAAACAGAGACAGGGTCTAGTGTAATATAAACAGAGACAGGGTCTAGTGTAATATAAACAGAGACAGGGTCTAGTGTAATATAAACAGAGACAGGGTCTAGTGTAATATAAACAGAGACAGGGTCTAGTGTAATATAAACAGAGACAGGGTCTAGTGTAATATAAACAGAGACAGGGTCTAGTGTAATATAAACAGAGACAGGGTCTAGTGTAATATAAACAGAGACAGGGTCTAGTGTAATATAAACAGAGACAGGGTCTAGTGTAATATAAACAGAGACAGGGTCTAGTGTAATATAAACAGAGACAGGGTCTAGTGTAATATAAACAGAGACAGGGTCTAGTGTAATATAAACAGAGACAGGGTCTAGTGTAATATAAACAGAGACAGGGTCTAGTGTAATATAAACAGAGACAGGGTCTAGTGTAATATAAACAGAGACAGGGTCTAGTGTAATATAAACAGAGACAGGGTCTAGTGTAATATAAACAGAGACAGGGTCTAGTGTAATATAAACAGAGACAGGGTCTAGTGTAATATAAACAGAGACAGGGTCTAGTGTAATATAAACAGAGACAGGGTCTAGTGTAATATAAACAGAGACAGGGTCTAGTGTAATATAAACAGAGACAGGGTCTAGTGTAATATAAACAGAGACAGGGTCTAGTGTAATATAAACAGAGACAGGGTCTAGTGTAATATAAACAGAGACAGGGTCTAGTGTAATATAAACAGAGACAGGGTCTAGTGTAATATAAACAGAGACAGGGTCTAGTGTAATATAAACAGAGACAGGGTCTAGTGTAATATAAACAGAGACAGGGTCTAGTGTAATATAAACAGAGACAGGGTCTAGTGTAATATAAACAGAGACAGGGTCTAGTGTAATATAAACAGAGACAGGGTCTAGTGTAATATAAACAGAGACAGGGTCTAGTGTAATATAAACAGAGACAGGGTCTAGTGTAATATAAACAGAGACAGGGTCTAGTGTAATATAAACAGAGACAGGGTCTAGTGTAATATAAACAGAGACAGGGTCTAGTGTAATATAAACAGAGACAGGGTCTAGTGTAATATAAACAGAGACAGGGTCTAGTGTAATATAAACAGAGACAGGGTCTAGTGTAATATAAACAGAGACAGGGTCTAGTGTAATATAAACAGAGACAGGGTCTAGTGTAATATAAACAGAGACAGGGTCTAGTGTAATATAAACAGTGACAGGGGTCGAGTGTAATATAAACAGAGACAGGGTCTAGTGTAATATAAACAGAGTACAGGGTCTAGTGTAATATAAACAGAGACAGGTCTAGTGTAATATAAACAGAGACAGGGTCCAGTGTAATATAACAGAGACAGGGTCTAGTGTAATATAAACAGAGACAGGGTCTCGTGTAATATAAACAGAGACAGGGTCTAGTGTATATAAACAGAGACTAGGGTCCAGTGCAATAATAAACAGAGACAGGGTCCTGTGTAATATAAACAGAGACAGGGTCAGAGTGTAATATAAACAGAGACAGGTCGAGTGTAATATAAACAGAGACAGGTCTAGTGTATATAAAAAGAGACAGGTCTGTGTAATATAAAACAGAGACAGGGTCTAGTGTAATATAACAGAGACAGGGTCTCGTGTAATATAAACAGAGACAGGTGCTAGTGTAATAAAAACAGAGACAGGTCTAGTGTAATATAAACAGAGACAGGGTCTAGTGTAATATAAACAGAGACAGGGTCTAGTGTAATATAAACAGAGACAGGGTCTCGTGTAATATAAAAGAGACAGGGTCAAGTGTAATATAACAGAGACAGTGTCCTAGTGTAATATAACAGAGAACATGGTCTAGTGTAATATAAACAGAGACAGGTCTAGTGTAATATAAAAGAGACAGGGTCTAGTGTATATAAACAGAGAAGGGTCTAGTGTAATATAAACAGAGACAGGGTCCTAGTGTAATATAAACCGAGACAGGGTCTATGTAATATAAACATGACAGGGTCTAGTGTAATATAAACAGAGACAGGGTCTAGTGAATATAAACAGAGACAGGGTCCGTGTAATATAAACAGAGACCAGGGTCTAGTGAAATATAAAACAGAGACAGGGTCTAGTTAATATAAACAGAGACAGGGTCTAGTGTAATATAAACAGAGACAGGGTCTAGTGTAATATAAACAGAGACGGTCTAGTATAATATAAACAGAGACAGGTCTAGTGTAATATAAACAGAGACAGGGTCGAGGGTAATATAAATAGAGACAGGTCTAGTGTAATATAAACAGAGACAGGTCAAGTGTAATATAAACAGAGACAGGGTCTAGTGTAATATAAACAGAGACAGGGTCTAGTGTAATATAAACAGAGACAGGGTTCTAGTGTAATATAAACAGAGACAGGGTCTAGTGTAATATAAACAGAGACAGGGTCGAGTGTAATATAAACAGAGACAGGGTCTAGTGTAATATAAACAGAGACAGGGTCTAGTGTAATATAAACAGAGACAGGGTCTAGTGTAATATAAACAGAACAGGTCTAGTGTAATATAAACAGAGACAGGGTCTAGTGTAATATAAACAGAGACAGGGTCTAGTGTAATAAACAGAGACAGGGTCTAGTGTAATATAAACAGAGACAGGGTCCAGTGTAATATAAACAGAGACAGGGTCTAGTGTAATATAAACAGAGACAGGGACTAGTGTAATATAAACAGAGACAGGGTCTAGTGTAATATAAACAGAGACAGGTCTAGTGTAATATAAACAGAGACAGGGTCTAGTGTAATATAAACAGAGACAGGGACTAGTGTAATATAAACAGAGACAGGGTCGGTGTAATATAAACAGAGACAGGGTCTAGTGTAATAAAAACAGAGACAGGGTCTAGTGTAATATAAACAGAGACAGGGTCTAGTGTAATATAAACAGAGACAGGGTCTAGTGTAATATAAACAGAGACAGGGTCTAGTGTAATATAAACAGAGACAGGGTCAGTGTAATATAAACAGAGACAGGGTCTAGAGTAATATAAACAGAGAAGGGTCTAGTGAATATAAACAGAGACAGGGTCTAGTGTAATATAAACAGAGACAGGGTCTAGTGTAATATAAACAGAGACAGGGTCTAGTGTAATATAAACAGAGACAGGGTCTAGTGTAATATAAACAGAGACAGGTCTAGTGTAATATAAACAGAGACAGGGTCTAGTGTAATATAAACAGAGACAGGGTCTCGTGTAATATAAACAGAGACAGGGTCTAGTGTAATATAAACAGAGACAGGGTCTAGTGTAATATAAACAGAGACAGGGTCTAGTGTAATATAAACAGAGACAGGTCTAGTGTAATATAAACAGAGACAGGGTCTAGTGTAATATAAACAGAGAACAGGGTCTAGTGTAATATAAACAGAGACAGGGTCTAGTGTAATATAAACAGAGACAGGGTCTAGTGTAATATAAACAGAGACAGGGTCTAGTGTAATATAAACAGAGACAGGGTCTAGTGTAATATAAACAGAGACAGGGTCCTAGTGTAATATAAACAGAGACAGGGTCCTAGTGTAATATAAACAGAGACAGGTCTAGTGTAATATAAACAGAGACAGGGTCTAGTGTATATAACAGAGACAGGGTCTAGTGTAATATAAACAGAGACAGGGTCTAGTGTAATATAAACAGAGACAGGGTCTAGTGTAATATAAACAGGAGACAGGGTCTAGTGTAATATAAACAGAGACAGGGTCTAGTGTAATATAACAGAGACAGGGTCTAGTGTAATATAAACGAGAGACAGGGTCTAGTGTAATATAAACAAAGACAGGGTCTAGTGTAATACAAAAAGAGACAGGGTCTAGTGTAATATAAACAGAGACAGGGTCTAGTGTAATATAAACAGAGACAGGGTCTAGTGTAATATAAACAGAGACAGGGTCTAGTGTAATATAAACAGAGACAGGGTCTAGTGTAATATAAACAGAGACAGGGTCTAGTGTAATATAAACAGAGACAGGGTCTAGTGTAATATAAACAGAGACAGGGTCTAGTGTAATATAAACAGAGACAGGTCTAGTGTAATATAAACAGAGACAGGGTCTAGTGTAATATAAACAGAGACAGGGTCTAGTGTAATATAAACAGAGACAGGGTCTAGTGTAATATAAACAGAGACAGGGTCTAGTGTAATATAAACAGAGACAGGGTCTAGTGTAATATAAACAGAGACAGGGTCTAGTGTAATATAAACAGAGACAGGGTCTAGTGTAATATAAACGAGACAGGGTCTAGTGTAATATAAACAGAGACAGGGTCTAGTGTAATATAAACAGAGACAGGGTCTAGTGTAATATAAACAGAGACAGGGTCTAGTGTAATATAAACAGAGACAGGGTCTAGTGTAATATAAACAGAGACAGGGTCTAGTGTAATATAAACAGAGACAGGGTCTAGTGTAATATAAACAGAGACAGGGTCGAGTGTAATATAAACAGAGACAGGGTCTAGTGTAATATAAACAGAGACAGGGTCTAGTGTAATATAAACAGAGACAGGGTCTAGTGTAATATAAACAGAGACAGGGTCTAGTGTAATATAAACAGAGACAGGGTCTAGTGTAATATAAACAGAGACAGGTCTAGTGTAATATAAACAGAGACAGGGTCTAGTGTAATATAAACAGAGACAGGGTCTAGTGTAATATAAACAGAGACAGGGTCTAGTGTAATATAAACAGAGACAGGGTCTAGTGTAATATAAACAGAGACAGGTCTAGTGTAATATAAACAGAGACAGGGTCTAGTGTAATATAAACAGAGACAGGGTCTAGTGTAATATAAACAGAGACAGGGTCTAGTGTAATATAAACAGAGACAGGGTCTAGTGTAATATAAACAGAGACAGGGTCTAGTGTAATATAAACAGAGACAGGGTCTAGTGTAATATAAACAGAGACAGGGTCAAGTGTAATATAAACAGAGACAGGGTCTAGTGTAATATAAACAGAGACAGGGTCTAGTGTAATATAAACAGAGACAGGGTCTAGTGTAATATAAACAGAGACAGGGTCTAGTGTAATATAAAGAGAGACAGGGTCTAGTGTAATATAAACAGAGACAGGGTCTAGTGTAATATAAACAGAGACAGGGTCTAGTGTAATATAAACAGAGACAGGGTCTAGTGTAATATAAACAGAGACAGGGTCTAGTGTAATATAAACAGAGACAGGGTCTAGTGTAATATAAACAGAGACAGGGTCTAGTGTAATATAAACAGAGACAGGGTCTAGTGTAATATAAACAGAGACAGGGTCTAGTGTAATATAAACAGAGACAGGGTCCTAGTGTAATATAAACAGAGACAGGGTCTAGTGTAATATAAACAGAGACAGGGTCTAGTGTAATATAAACAGAGACAGGGTCTAGTGTAATATAAACAGAGACAGGGTCTAGTGTAATATAAACAGAGACAGGTCTAGTGTAATATAAACAGAGACAGGGTCTAGTGTAATATAAACAGAGACAGGGTCTAGTGTAATATAAACAGAGACAGGGTCTAGTGTAATATAAACAGAGACAGGGTCTAGTGTAATATAAACAGAGACAGGGTCTAGTGTAATATAAACAGAGACAGGGTCTAGTGTAATATAAACAGAGACAGGGTCTAGTGTAATATAAACAGAGACAGGGTCTAGTGTAATATAAACAGAGACAGGGTCTAGTGTAATATAAACAGAGACAGGGTCTAGTGTAATATAAACAGAGACAGGGTCTAGTGTAATATAAACAGAGACAGGGTCTAGTGTAATATAAACAGAGACAGGGTCTAGTGTAATATAAACAGAGACAGGGTCTAGTGTAATATAAACAGAGACAGGGTCTAGTGTAATATCAACAGAGACAGGGTCTAGTGTAATATAAACAGAGACAGGGTCTAGTGTAATATAAACAGAGACAGGGTCTAGTGTAATATAACAGAGACAGGGTCTAGTGTAATATAAACAGAGACAGGGTCTAGTGTAATATAAACAGAGACAGGGTCTAGTGTAATATAAACAGAGGACAGGGTCTAGTGTAATATAAACAGAGACAGGGTCTAGTGTAATATAAACAGAGACAGGGTCTAGTGTAATATAAACAGAGACAGGGTCTAGTGTAATATAAACAGAGACAGGGTCTAGTGTAATATAAACAGAGACAGGGTCTAGTGTAATATAAACAGAGACAGGGTCTAGTGTAATATAAACAGAGACAGGGTCTAGTGTAATATAAACAGAGACAGGGTCTAGTGTAATATAAACAGAGACAGGGTCTAGTGTAATATAAACAGAGACAGGGTCTAGTGTAATATAAACAGAGACAGGTCCTGTGTAATATAACAGAGGACAGGGTCTAGTGTAATATAAACAGAGACAGGGTCTAGTGTAATATAACAGAGACAGGCCTCGAGTTTAAATATAAACAGAGACAGGGTCAGGTGTAATAAAAAAGAGACAGGGTCTTGTGTAATATAAACAGAGCAGGGTCTAGTGTAATATAAACAGAGACAGGGTCTAGTGTAATCTAAACAGAGGACAGGC
>JASTWF010001743.1:0-61921 GCA_030390025.1 Squalus acanthias
AAAAAGGGGAGAGGGATAAACCTGGTAACTACAGGCCAATCAGTCTAATGTCCAAAGATGTGCGGGTTAGGTTGATTTGGCTATGATAAATTAACCCTTAGTGTTAGGGGGGATTAAATACGTGGGGTTACGGGGATAGGGTGGGATATGTGTTGGTGCAGGCTCGATGGGCCGAAATGGCCTCTATCTGCACTGTGGGGATTCTGTGATTCTGTCAGTGGTGGGTGAACGACTAGAGACCATTGTCAAGGACAAAATTAATTCTCATTTGGAGAAGCATGGGTTAATAAGGGGCAGCCAGTATGGATTTGTTAAAGGTAAATCGTGTCTGACTATCCTGATTGAGTTCTTTGATGAAGTAACAGAGGGTTGATGAAGGTACTGCAGCAGATGTTGTTTATATGGACTTTCACAAGGCATTTGATAAAGTACCACATAAGAGACTTCCTCGGAAAATAGAAGCACAGGGAATTAAAGGGCTGATGGTAATTTGGGTATATAATTGGCTAAGGGAGAGGAGGCAGTGAGCAGTGCTGAGGGATGTTTTTTTGACTGGAGGGAAGTATGCAGTGGGTTCCCCCAGGGGTCGGGATTAGGACCATTGCTTTTCTTGTTATATATAACTGACCTGAACTTGGGTACAGGTGTACAAGTTTGAAGTTTACAGATGATACAAAACTTGGCAACGTAGTAAATAGTGAGCATAGTAGTAGCAGACTTCAGGAGGACAGAGACAGACTGTGAAATGAGCAGACACAAGGCAGATGAAATTAAATGAGGATCAGTGTGAAGTGATGCACTTTGGGAGGAACAACAGGGAGAGGCCGTATAATCTAAATGGGACTATTTTGAGGGGGTGCAAGAGCAGAGGGACCTGGGGGTCCATATTCACAAATCTTTGAAAGTGCCACGGCAAGTTGGTGAGACGGTTCAGAAAGCGTATGGGATACTTGGCTTTGTAAATAGGGCCATTGAATACAAAAACAAGGAAGTTACACTAAACCTTTACAAATCACTAGTTAGGAACATAGGACAGGAGGAGGCCATTCAGCCCCTCGAGCCTGTTCCGCCATTCAATGAGATCGTGGCTGATCTGTGACCTAACTCCATACACCCGCCTTTGGCCCATATCCCTTAATACCTTTGGGTAACAAAAACCTATCAATCTCAGATTTAAAATTAACAATTGATCTGGCATCAATTGCCGTTTGCGGAAGAGAGTTCCAAACTTCTACCACCCTTTGTGTGTAGAAGTGTTTCCTAATTTCACTCCTGAAAGGTCTGGCTCTAATTTTTAGACTATGCCCCTGAGTCCAAGAATCCCCCACCAGCGGAAATAGTTTCTCTCTATCTACCCTATCTGTTCCCCTTAATATCCTGAAAACTTCAATCAGATCAAACCTTAACCATCTAAATTCCAGGGAACACAACCCTAATTTGTGTAATCTCCCCCCGTAACTTAACCATTGGAGTCCGGGTATCATTCTGGTAAACCTGCGCTGCACTCCCTCCAAGGCCAATATATCCTTCCTAAGGTGTGATGCCCAGAACTGCTCTCAGTACTCCAGGTGTGGTCTAACCAGAGTTTTGTACAGCTGCAGGGTTTTGGCCTCAGCTGGAGTATTGTGTACAGTTCTGGGCACCACACTTTAGGAAGGATGTCAAGGCATTGAAGAGGGTACAGAGGAGGTTGACCAGGATGGTACCAGGGATGAGGGACTTCAGTGATGTGGAGAGATTGAAGAAGCTGGGATTGTTCCCCTCAGAGCAGAGAAGGTTAAGAGGAGACCTAATAGAGGGGTTCAAAATGATGAGGGGGTTTTGATTGAGCAAGTAGGGAGAAACTGTTTCCTCTGGCAAGTGGGTCGGTAACCAAAGGTCACAGATTTAAAATAGTTGCTAAAAGAACTCGAGGTGAATGAGGAGAATTGTTTTCACACAGAGGGTTGTTAAGATCTGGAACGCACCATCTGAAAGGATGCTGGAATCAGGTCCCACAGGAACTTTCAAATGGTGATTGGACGTGTACTTGAAGAGGACTAGTTTGCAGAGTTCTGGGGATAAAGCTGGGGTTTGGGACTAAATTGGACAGCTCTTTCAAAGAGCCGGCACAGACACGATGGGCCGAATCACCTCCTTCTGTGCTGTTAGATTCTATGATCAGTGTGAAGACGCTGGTGTCCCTTAAGGTTCTTAGAACTTTTAAAGCTCTTCCCACAGTCAGAACATTTAAAGGGTCTCTCGTCAGTGTGAACAAGCTGGTGTGACAGGAGGGTGGATGACTCAGTGAATCCCTTCCCACACACGGAGCAGGTGAACGGCCTCTCCCCAGTGTGGAGGAGCTGGTGTTTCTGCAGGTTGGTTGACCGAGCGAATCCCTTCCCACACACGAAGCAGGTGAACGGTCTCTCTCCAGTGTGAACTCGCTGGTGTTGCTTGAGATCCCAGGGGCTTTTAAAACTCTTCCCACACTCAGAACATTTAAAGGGTCTCTCGTCAGTGTGAGCTCGCTGGTGTCCCTTCAGATCCCCGGGGCTTTTAAAGCTCTTCCCACAGTCAGAACATTTAAAGGGTCTCTCCCCAATGTGAGCTCGCTCGTGTCTCAGCAGGTGGGATGACTGAGTGAATCCCTTCCCACACACGGAGCAGGTGAACGGCGCCTCCCCAGTGTGAACAAACTGGTGTGTCAGCAGGTTGGAGGACCGAGGGAATCCCTTCCCACACACGGAGCAGGTGAACGGCCACTCCCCAGTGTGTAGGTGTTGGTGTCCCTTCAGATCCCGGGAGCTTTTAAAGCTCTTCCCACAGTCAGAACATTTAAAGGGTCTCTCGTCAGTGTGAACAAGCTGGTGTGTCTGCAGGGTGGATGATTCAGTGAATCCCTTCCCACATTCAGAGCAGATGAATATCCTCTCCCCAGTGTGGAGGCGCTGGTGTCTCTGCAGGTTGGTTGACCGAGCGAATCCCTTCCCACACACGGAGCAGGTGAACGGCCTCTCTCCAGTGTGAACTCGCTGGTGTTGCTTGAGATCCCATGGGCTTTTAAAGCTCTTCCCACACTCAGAACATTTAAAGGGTCTCTCGTCAGTGTGAACTCGCTGGTGTACCTTCAGCTCCCCAGGGCTTTTAAAGCTCTTCCCACAGTCAGAACAGTTAAATGGTCTCTCGTCAGTGTGAACAAGCTGGTGTGTCAGCAGGTTGCAGGACTGCAAGAATCCCTTCCCACACACGGAGCAGGTGAATGGCCTCTCTGCAGTGTGAACAAGCTGGTGTCCCTTCAGATCCCTGGGGCTTTCAAAGCTCTTCCCACAGTCAGAACATGTAAATGGCCTCTCTGCAGTGTGAACTCGCTGGTGTCCCTTCAGATCCCCAGAACTTTTAAAGCTCTTCCCACAGTCAGGACATGTAAACGGCCTCTCATTAGTGTGAACAAGCTGGTGTTCCTTCAGATCCCCGAAGCATTTAAAGCTCTTCCCACAGTCAGGACACGTAAATGGCCTCTCATTAGTGTGAACAAGCTGGTGTCCCTTCAGATCCCCGGAACTTTTAAAGCTCTTCCCACAGTGAGAACATGTAAATGGCCTCTCATTAGTGTGAACTCGCTGGTGTCCCTTCAGATCCCCGGAGCTTTTAAAGCTCTTCCCACAGTCAGAACACTGAAATGGTCTCTCATCGGTGTGAACAAACTGGTGTCGCTTCAGCTCCTGGGGGCTTTTAAAGCTCTTCCAACAGTCAGAACACTGAAATGGTCTCTCGTCAGTGTGAACAAGCTGGTGTCCCTTCAGCTCCTGGGGGCTTTTAAAGCTCTTCCCACAGTCAGAACACTGAAATGGTCACTCATCAGTGTGAACTCGCTGGTGTCGCTTCAGATCCTGGGGGCTTTTAAAGCTCTTCCCACAGTCAGAGCATGTAAATGGCCTCTCGTCAGTGTGAACAAGCTGGTGTGTTAGCAGGTGGGATGAACAAACAAATCCCTTTTCACACACGGAGCAGGTGAACGGACTGTCCCTGGTGCTACTGCACTGTTGAACTTCTATTGCAGACGGGGAACTGAATCCCTTCCCACCGTCCCCACCTTTACCCAGTTTCTCCCCGGTGTGACGGTGCACGTGTCTCACCAGGTCAGGCGATCGGCTGAATCCGCGTCCACACACCGAACACGTGTGCAGTTTGTCATCGCTGCTTTCTCCTTCCATGTGCAAAGGCCGATGATAATCAGGTCCGGATGAATCGAGCGACTCTGTCAGATCTTGACGTGATGTTTGGTCTGAGCTTCCCGCCTGTAACTGCTCCACTTCTATAACACTGTAAAATGAGTTTAGAAAAGGATCAGAGACAAAATGTTGTTTAATTTTCCCCTTTCCCAGCCTAGGGGCAGTGAAGCTGATTTTCAGGCTCCAGCTGCTGCACAGGTTGGTTGAAAGGATCAGCAGTAATGGCGGCTGTAATACCCACAAGCCCCGGCGCTCCAGAAAGCGCTCTGTTGACTCTGAGTCCTGCCCATGTGCTCATGGCCCCCGCGCTCTCCCTCCTGCTCCACAATCGCCCGTCCCGATCGGTCCACAACGCACATGCTCAGCGCACAAAACCCCGCGGTTGGAACATCGGGCGCGCATCAGGTACGTGTGCGCGGCTCAGGTGGGGGCGAGTCGGTGTTTCGCCTCAGCCGCCAGGGAGGTGCGCATGCGCAGGACGACCCAACATTCTTCCTGTCAGCAATCACTCCCTCGTTTCTTTAATAAAAACAGAAAATGCTGGAAATACTCAGCAGGTCAGGCAGCATCTGTGGAGAGAGAAACAGAGTTAACATTTCAGGTCAATGACCTTTCTTCAGAACTGCTTGTTTTTTAGTGTCAGCCAGTGGCTCAGTTGGTAGCACTCTCGCCTGCTGGGTCAGAAAGTTGTGGGTTCAAATCACACTCCAGAGACTTGAGCACAGGAATCCAGGCTGACACTCCAGTGCAGTGCTGAGGGAGTGCGGCACTGTCGGAGGTGCCGTTTTTTGGATGAGACGTTAAACTGAGGCCCTCTCTGCTCTCTCGGGTGGATATAAAAGATCACATGACACTATTTCGAGAAAGACTTGTATTTATACAGGGCTTTCATGACCACCAGATGTCTTGAAGTGTTTTACAGACAATGAAGTACTTTTGAGGTGTAGTCACTGTTGTAATGTGGGAAAGAGCAGGGGAGTTATTCCCGGTGTCCTGGCCAATGTTTATCTCTCAATTAACATAACAAAATGATAGATTATCTGGTCATTATCACATTGCTGTTTGTGGGAGCTTGCTCTGCGCTAATCGACTGCCGTGTTTCTTACATTACAACAGTGACAACACATCAAAAGGTACTCCATTGGCTGTAAAGCGCTTTGGGACGTCCAGTGGTGGTGAAAGGCGCTCTATAAATACAAGTCTTTCTTTCTTCACTGGTCTCACCAGCGACCTCTTCTGGCTGATGGTTGATTGACAGTGTCTGCGTGGGTTTCCTCCGGGTGCTCCGGTTTCCTCCCACAGTCCAAAAATGTGCGGGTTAGGTTGATTTGGCTATGATAAATTGACACTTAGTGTGAGGGGGGGATTAAATATGTGGGGTTACGGGGATAGGATGGGATATGTTAGGGGGAATTAAATACGTGGGGATAGGGTGGGATATGTGTCGGTGCAGGCTCGATGGGCCGAGATGGCCTCTATCTGTACTGTGGGGATTCTGTGTGAGAAAGCAGCGACAGGGTACTGGATTTGGATGATCAGCCATGATCGTATTGAATGGTGGAGCAGGCTCGACGGGCCGAATGGCCAACTCCTGCTCCTAGTTTCTGTTTCTCTGACAGCCGAGAGTCCGCACATGCGCACACGGAACGGCGGTTTGGACCGAGACCAGCACAGCGCCCCCTCCCGGTGACCAAGGGTAATAACCACGCATGCCCAGAGGACACCAACCCCCCTCCCCCACTCGGAGCTGCGCCTGCGCATTCGGATCCTGTTGGACAGAGTCGGCGCGGGGGGATTCCGGGGAAAGGCCTTGGTGTCGGTTTTCGAGTCGCGATCGGTGACGCAAAGTGAGTTTTCTCCGCTCCGATTGGGTGGTGAATCGCGCGGGGTGGGGGGGAGGGGTGGATCGGGAGAGAATAAAGAGAAATAGAAAAACCTCAGAGTCCGCGAGGCCCCGGACCGAGCGGAGTCAGTTGGACGGAGCACGTGGTCTCCTCGGCGACACGTGACCCGGGCCCGCCGCCTGATTGACGGGAGCTTCCGACCAATAGGGAGCGAGCGGGGCGGGGCTGGAGGAGCGAGCCGGCGGCGGGTCCTCCAACCAATCGGGGAGCCCGAGGGGCGGGACTAGCGCCGGCTGATTGTCTGATCCGCGGGGCAGCGAGTTTCTCCAGTCCCTTGTTCAGGGCCCGGGGCCAGGGGAGGCTGTGGGCCCTTATGCCCCTTATTGGACACAAGGCTCTTTGTCTCACAACACACTGGCTCAGGTTTTAATACAGACTTTTTAAATTCATGAATAAAAGCAGATAAACCTCGTGCTTCTGTGGCACAAACTTTCTAATATTTTATAGAATCATAGAATGGTTACAGCACAGAAGGAGGCCATTCAGCCCATCGAGCCCGTGCCGGCTCTCTGCAAGATCACTTCAGCTAGTCCCACTCCCCGCCCTTTCCCCGTAGCCCTGCAAATTTCTTTACTTCAGGTACTTGTCCAATTCCCTTTTGAAAGCCGTGATTGAATCTGCCTCCACCACCCTTTCAGGCAGTGCATTCCAGATCCTAACCACTCGCTGCAAAAAAATTTTTTCCTCATGTCGCCTTTGCTTCTTCTGCCAATCACCTTAAATCCTCTAATTCTCGACCCTTCCGCCAATGGGAACAGTTTCTCTCTATCTACTCTGTCCAGAACCCTCATGATTTTGAACACCTCTATCAAATATCCTCTCAACCTTCTCTGCTCTAAGGAGAACAACCCCAGCTTCTCCAGTCTATCCACATAACTGAAGTCCCTGATCCCTGGAACCATTCTTGTAAATTTTTTCTGCACCATCTCTAAGGCCTTCACATCCTTCATAAAGTGCGGTGCCCAGAATTGGACACAATACTCCAGTTGAGACCGAACCAGTGTTTTATAAAGGTTCATCATAACTTCTTTGCTTTTGGACTCTATGCCTCTATTTATAAAGCCCAGGATCCCGTATGCTTTTTTAACCGCTTTCTCAACCTGCCCTGCCACCTTCAATGATTTGTGCACACATACCCCCAGGTCTCTCTGTTCATGCACCCACTTTAGAATTGTACCTTTTAGTTTATATTGCCTCTCCTCGTTCTTCCTAACAAAATGTATCACTTCGCACTTTTCTGCATTAAATTTCATCTGCCACGTGTCCACCCATTCCACCAGCCTGTCTATGTCCTCTTGAAGTCTATCAGTATCTTCCTCACTGTTCACTATACTTCCAAGTTTTGTGTCATCTGCAAATTTTGAAACTGTACCCTGTACACCCAAGTCTAAGTCATTAATATATGTCAAGTAAAGCAGTGGTCCTAGTACCGACCCCTGGGGCACACCACTGTGTACCTTCCCCAGTCCGAAAAACAACCGCTCACCACTATTCTCTGTTTTCTGTCACTTAGCCAGTTTCGTATCCATGCTGCCACTGTCCCTTTTATTCCATGGGCTTCAACTTTGCTGGCAAGCCTATTATGTGGCACTTTGTCGAACACCTTTTGGAAATCCAGGTACACCACGTTAACCGCATCGCCCTCATCAACCCTCTCTGTTACCTCATCAAAAAACTCAATCAGAATCAGAATGGCCGGGCCCGGCGGACGTGCGGCCAGGGCCCTGGCACCAGGAAACCCAGGGTGCAGCGCCTCCCCCATCCGAGCCGCCGCTTCCCGGTTTCTTCAGCCGGTTCCACCGAGTCCGACTCGGGACAAAGGACAGGAGCCAGGCTCCCAGAATGGCCCGCGGCCCCGGGGAGCATGCGCACTCTCAGCGGGGAAATCAGCGCGTTGGATAGAGCGGTTTCTGGGGCGCGGGGAATTGTGGGTGCTGCGGCCGCCATTAGTCAGCGGCTGTGGGGAAGAGTTTTATTGCAGGCTGACGGAAGGTCGGTCCCTGGCCGCCTGTGTAGGTCTTTTTGTTGCCTCATTTTGAGCTGGAGTGGAGATGGAGGAGAAGCTGCTGGGTTTAACCCCCAGTACTTCTGAGCCCAGGAGGACCCAACAATTTCCAATGTGAGACTGTCAAGGCAGGTGGATTCTGGGGGAGATTAGGTTGCTAAGCAGACACTGTCCCCGCAATGTAAAAGAGTATTGTTTCAGGAACAAGTATTTCTGTAGAGGCTGTGAATTCAGTTTACATATACAGATTTGTTTTAATTCATTCTTGGGATGTGGGCGCCGCTCGCAAGAGCAGCAAATATTGCCAATCCCCAGTTACCCGTTGAGAAGGGGGTGGTGAGTCACCTTCTTGAACTGCTGCAGTCCGTGTGGTGAAGGTGCTCCCACAATGTTGTTCGGTAAGGAATTCCAGGATTTTGACCCAGCAACGATAAATATGTCTAAGTCAGGATGGTGTGTGACTTGGAGGGAAACTTGGAGGTGATGATGCTCCCATGCAATAGCTGCCCTTCTCCTTCTAAGTGGTGGAGGTAGCGGGTTTTGGAGTTCCGTCAAAGTTCTGGTCGAGTTGCAGATGTATAAAGTTCCTTTCCTTCGCCCCCTCTCCTCCCCTCCCACTCCCACCTCTCTCTCTCTCTCTCTCCTCCCATAGAGGCCAGAGTCTTGTGTAGGCCCAGACCAGGTGGCGGGTTCCCTGCTCTGAAGGACATCAGTGAACCAGTTGGGTTTTTATGACAATCCGACAGCTTTCATGGTGACTTTTTTCTAGTGCCGGCCCCACAAATGACCAGATTCACTGAGCTCAATTTCACAACCTGCCTTTGTTTTCTTGTGGGTTCTCTCTCACGCTCCCTGTTTTAAATTAATTTTACAGGGTATTAGAAGGGGAGGATTTGCAGTCGGTAAGCTCAAACCAAACATCACGTCAAGATCTGACAGTCACTCGACTCATCGGATCTGAATATCACCGGCCTCTGAACATGGAAGCAAAAAGCACTGTTCACAGCGGGGAGAAACCGTACACATGTTCTGTGTGTGGACGAGGATTCAGCCAATCATCTGGCCAATCGAGACACAAGCGCAGTCACACCGGGGAGAGGCCGTTCACCTGCTCTGAGTGTGGGAAGGGATTCACTCGTTCATCCGACCTGCTGACACACCAGCACACTCACACTGGGGCGAGGCCGTTCACCTGCTCCATGTGTGGGAAGGGATTCACTCAGTCATCCAACCTGCTGACTCACCAGCGACTTCACACCGGGGAGAGGCTGTTCACCTGCCCTGTGTGTGGGAAGGGATTATCTCAGTCATCTCACCTACTGAGACACCAGCATGTTCACACTGGGGAGAGGCCGTTCACCTGCTCTGAATGTGGGAAGGGATTCACTGAGTCATCCTACCTACTGAATCACCAGCGAGTTCATACTGATGAGAGACCTTTTAACTGCTTGAACTGTGGGAACTGCTTTAAACGTTCCAGGGAACTGACATGCCATCAACTTATTCACACTGACGAGAGACCGTTCAGGTGCTGTCACTGCGGGACTGGGTTCAGGCGATCATCTGACCTCACTGCCCACCAGCGCACTCACACTGGGGAGAGGCCGTTCACCTGTTCAGTGTGTAGGAAGCGATTCACTCAGTCACCCAACCTTCTGACACACCAGCGCACTCACACTGGGGAGAGGCCATTCACCTGCCCCGTGTGTGGGAAGGGATTCACTCAGTCATCCACCCTGCTGAAACACCGGCGAGTTCACACTGACGAGAGACCGTTCAGGTGCTCTCACTGTGGGACTGGGTTCAGGCGATCATCTGACCTCACTGAACACCAGCGTACTCACACTGGGGAGAGGCCATTCACCTGCTCCGTGTGTGAGAAGAGATTCACTCAGTCATCCCACCTTCTGACACACCAGCGCACTCACACTGGGGAGAGGCCGTTCACCTGCTCTGAGTGTGGGATCGGATTCAGTCGTTCATCCCACCTGCTTGAACACCAACTTGTTCACACTGATAAGAGACCTTTTAAATGTTCTGACTGTGAGAAGAGATTTAAAAGCAAAACGCATCTGCTGAGACACCAGCGAGTTCACACTGGGGAGAGGCCGTTCACCTGCTCTGAGTGTGGGAAGGGATTCACTCAGTCATCCCACCTGCTGAATCATCAGCGCACACACACTGATGACCTTTTAAATGCTTGGACTGTGGGAAGTGCTATAAAAGTTCCGGGGAATTGACATTCCATCAACGTGTTCACACTGGGGAGAGACCGTTCACCTGTTCCGTGTGTGGGAAGGGATTCACTCGTTCATCCACCCTGCTGAGACACCAGCGAGTTCACACTGGGGAGAGGCCGTTCACCTGCTCCGTGTGTGGGAAGGGTTTCACTCGTTCATCCCACCCTGCTGAGACACCAGCGAGTTCACAAGTGACTGCAGGGGTTGGATTCTGCTGTTATTGCTGCTGTTAATCACATCCAGGACTGAACCATGTTCATTCTGACAGTTGGAGCTTGTTTCTGCTGATGTTATTAACTCCTGTAACTGGGCTGGAGTTTAATATTTTGGATAGATGTCAAATAAACCAGCTTTGTTTTAAACACATTGTTGTAGATTTTCTTCTTTCCCACCTGAGTGTTTAGCATCACCTGGCTGGAGCTCAGAAAGGACAATCTGGGGGAGGATCGTACGGCGGGAACAGAACTTCAGCCTGGACACAGTCCTTCAGGGCCACACTGAGAGGGGCAAACGGCACTTTGGTCTTTCTCGTCTCTCTTCACTGACAGCAAAGTCCCCGTGCGGGTTAATCTCGAGGCCTGTGAGAAACGTGTCCCAGCCGCTCTCTGCCATGGTTCAGAGCTCCTAGGCACGGAACAGAAGGCTCCTTTAGGAATATACCTCAGTGCTTTTTTTTTAATGGCCTTATTAACCTGTGTCGCTACTTTTAGTGATTTGTGTATCTGTATCCCTGGTTCCCTCTGCTCCTCCAGCCCATTTAGACTCTAAGGGGGAAAAATTCGGTGGCGCCCCCTTTGGGTCGCTAACGTCGCCAGGACTAATTTTAGCGCCCCAAAAAAGTTAGCGCCCCTGCGCATTAAATTCAGTGGTAGCGCCCCAAGCAGGAGGCGGGGTGCTACTGGAAGCGCTCCCCTCCCTCTTGGGGTGCTACCAGTGAATTTCGCAGCGCTGCGTGCAACAGCGCCACGCCCGTCGGCACATAGCACCGTGTCATAGCAGACCTCCCTCCCTGATTAAAGGGGAGGGGCCTAGCGCTGCTCACACCGGGGCCCTGCTGGACCACCGGGGAGCGGGGTGTCGGATCAAGAGGAGCGCCGGGCTGAGCGATCGCGGCCGACACCCCGAAGAAGAAAGGGGAAGGGGGCAGGTGCTGGCAGTCGGCCAAAATAAAAAGTTGCCGCCCGACACCTGCCCTTTAAGTGGCGTCGCCGCGGCTGCAGGAACGACCCCTGACCCTGTCGGACATATCGGCCGCCGATAGGTCAGGGGTCACAACCCAAGGTTGCAGCCGGGGTGCTGCGCATGGCGATGACGTCATTGCCGGCGGTGCAGTGCCGCGGGGCGCTACCAGCTACCGCCGCCGCTAACCTCCCGCTGTTTCAATAATGGGGCCTGGGGCCGCACTCGGGGTGTGTGCAGCCCGCGTCCCCCCGGGGTTTATTAACCCGCTCCCTGAGCGCTCTCACCTGATGTGTCAGCGGCTGCTGCCAAGGTCCGCGCATGCTCAGCTCACACTGCCCGGGTGATTGACAGGAGCTCGGACCAATAGGAAGAGCGGGGCCGAACTGGAGGACCGAGCGGGCAGCGGGTCCTCCAACCAATCGGAGTGTGTGAGGGGCGGGGCTTGCGGCACCCAGTGGGCGGGGCTCAGCCCGGAGCTCCCTCATTGGCTGAAACTCTGCATCATTTTCAAACCTGATTTCTCTCAAACTCCAGGAGGAAACTGGACCTTTCTGTTGTGGCTTTAAACAGATGGAACCCTGTGGGGTGGAGCAAACATTGCAACATTTGGCAGTGAAATGGATTCATTCAGGACAGACAGCAGGGATTATTTCAGAAAATAACACAGTGTAGTGAGAAAGGAAATGCAGTGGATGTTGTGGAGATGGATTGTCAAAAGGTGTTTGATAAGGTGCCGGACAGGAGGTTTGTTGATCAAATTAAGGCTCATGGTATTAAAGGGAGTGGGGCAGCGTGGATAGGAAGTTGGGTAAAGGGCAGAATTGAGAGGTCGCACAACACCAGGTTATAGTCCAACAGTTTTATTTGAAATCACAAGCTTTCGGAGCTATCGATTGCCCCTTCCCTTCACCTGAGGAAGGGGCAATCGATAGCTCCGAAAGCTTGTGATTTCAAATAAAACTGTTGGACTATAACCTGGTGTTGTGCGACCTCTCAATTTTGTCCACCCCAGTCCAACACCGGCATCTCCGCATCATAAAGGGCAGAAAACAGAGAGTCGTGGGTAATGGATGTTCTTCAGACTGGAGGGATGTAAACAGTGGTGTCACCCAGGGTCAGTGTTGGGACCATTGCTCTTCTCAATATAACTAAATGAGCTGGGCTTGGGTTTATGGGGCACAAGGTCAAATTCACCAGACGAGGCTGAAATAGGGAGCATGGCCACCTGTGAAGAGGACTGTAATTGATAGCAAAATACTGCGGATGCTGGAAATCCAAAATAACAACAGAAAACGCTGGAAAAACTCAGCAGGCCAGGCATCATCCGTGGAGAGAGAAACAGAGTTAACGTTTCAGGTCGAAGACCTTTCGTCAGAACTGGAAAAAGCAGGAAATGAAATAGATTTAAAGCAAGTATAAAGCTGGGAAAAGGAGGAGTGGATGAAAGAACAAAAGGAGAGATTAAGAGACATTGAGAGACATTAAGAGAGGATCAAGGCAAGAGGAGGTGTTAATGTGACAGGTTGAGGCTAAAAGAAGTGTGAAATACCTGGCAGAATGAAGGACAGCTGCCAGCTTCTAGGAGGAAAAAAAAGGGGGGGCCAAACAAAAGGGTGGATGAAAAAATAAAATATAAATGTGATAGGGGCTAGGTTATGATCTAAAATTGTTGAACTCGATATTGAGTCCAGAGGGCTGTAGGGTGCCTAAACGAAAGATGAGGTGCTGTTCCTCGAGCTTACGCTGAGCTTCCGTGGAACAATGCAAGAGGCCGAGGACGGTGAGGTCAGAGTGGGAGTGGAGCGGAGAATTAAAGTGACAGGCCACTGGGAGCTCGGGGTCCCCCTTACGGACTAAATGGAGGTGTTCCGCAAAGCGGTCACCCAATCTGCGTTTGGTCTCCCCAATGTAGAGGAGACCACATCGTGAGCAGCGAATACAGTATACCAAATTGCAGGAAGTACAAGTAAATCGCTGTTTCACCGGGAAGGGGTGTTTGGGGCCCTGGACAATCGGAAGAGGGGAGGTATAAGGGCATGTGTTGCATCTCCTGCGCTTGCACGGGAACGTGCCGGGCGAAGGAGTAGGGGTGCTGGGGGTGGTAGAGGAGTGGACTAGGGTGTCGCGGAGGGAGCGGTCCCTGCGGAATTTTGAAAGGGGAGGTGAGGGGAAGATGCATTTGGTGGTGGGATCACGCTGGAGGTGGCGGAAATGGCGGAGGATGATCCGTTGAATGTGGAGGCTGGTGGGGTGAAAGGTGAGGACAAGGGGAACTCTATCGTGGTTCCGGGAGGGAGGGGTAGGGGTGAGGGCAGAAGTGCGGGAGATAGAACGGACACAGTCGAGGGCCGCGTCGACCACAGTAGAGGGTAATCCTCGGTTGAGGAAAAAGGAAGACATGTCGAAAGCACTGGTACGGAAGGTGGCATCATCAGAGCAGATGGGGAGGAGACGGAGAAACTGGGAGAATGGAATAGAGTCCTTACAGGAGGCGGGGTGGGAGGAAGTGTAGTCCAGGTAGCTGTGGGAGTCAGTGGGCTTGTAGTGAATGTTAGTCAATAACCTATCCCCAGAGATGGAGACGAGAAGTCGAGGAAGGGAAGGGAAGAGTCGGAGATGGACCATGTGAAGCTGAGGGAAGGGTGGAAATTGGAAGCATAGTGAATGAAATGTTCTAGTTCAGGGCGAGAGCAGGAGACGGCACCAATACAGTCATCAATGTACCGGAAAAAGAGGTGAGGGAGGGGACCCGAGTAGGACTGGAACAAAGAGTGTTCCACTTATCCCACGAAAAGCCAGGCATAGCTAGGACCCATGCGGGTACCCATAGCAACACCTTTAATTTGGAGGAAATGGGTGGAGTCAAAGGAGAAGTTGTTCAATGTGAGAACAAGTTCAGCCAGGCGGAGGAGGGTGGTGGTGGATGGGGACTGGTTGGGCCTCTGTTCAAGGAAGAAGCTGAGCGCCCTCAGGCCATCCTGGTGGGGGATGGAGGTGTAGAGGGATTGTACATCCATAGTGAAAAGGAGGCGGTTGGGGCCAGGAAACTGGAAACTGTTAAAGTGACGGAGGGCATCGGAAGAGTCCCAAATGTAGGTGGGAAGAGACTGGACAACGGGAGAAAAAATAGAGTCGAGATAGGAAGAGATAAGTTCCGTGGGGCAAGAACAGGCTGAAACGATGGGTCTACCGGGGCAGTCCTGTTTGTGGATCTTGGGAAGGAGGTAGAAGCAGGCTGTGCGGGGTTGGGGAACTATGACGTTGGTGGCCGTGGGGGGGAAATCAGCTGGCAGCTGTCCTTCATTCTGCCAGTGCATTTCACACTTCTTTTAGCCTCAACCTGTCACATTAACACCTCCTATTGCCTTGATAATCTCTTAAATTCTCTCAATGTCTCTTAATCTCTCCTTTTGTTCTGTCATCCCCACCCCCTTTTCCCAGCTTTATACTTGCTTTAAATCTATTTCATTTCCTGCTTTTTCCAGTTCTGACGAAAGGTCTTCGACCTGAAACGTTAACTCTGTTTCTCTCTCCACGGATGCTGCCTGGCCTGCTGAGTTTTTCCAGGACTGTAATTGACTTCAGTGTGAATACACAGGTTCGTATATGGGGCGGGTAGATGTCAAATTAAATTTCATGCTAAGAAATATGAGTTGATAAAAACAAAAGAACATAAGATGTAGGAGCAGGAGTAGGTCATTCAATAAGATCATGGCTGATCTGATCTTGGCCTCAACTCCACTTCCCTGCCCGCTCCCCATAACCCTTCACTCCCTTACCATTCAAAAATCTCTCTATCTCCACCTTAAATATATTCAAGAAAGACCCAGCCTCCACAGCTCTCTGGGGCAGAGAATTCCAACGATTCTCGACCCTCTGAGTGAAGAAATTTCTCCTCATTTCCGAATTAAATGGGTGACCCCTTATTCTGCAACTATGCCCCCTAGTTCTAGATTCCCCCACGAGGGTAAACATCCTCTCTGCATCTACCCTGTGGAGCCCCTTCAGAATCTTATATGTTTCAATAAGATCACCTCATTCTTCTAAACTCCAATGAGTATAGGCCCAACCTGCTCAACCTTTCTTCATATGACAACCCCTTCATCTCCAGAATCAACCTACTGAACTTTCTCTGAACTGCCTCCAATGCAAGTATATCCTTCCTTAAATAAGGAGACCAAAACTGTATGCAGTACTCCAGGTGTGGTCTCATCAACCCTGTACAGTTGTAACAGGTCTTTGCTACTTTTATACTCCATTCCCTTTGCAATAAAGGCCAACACTCCATTTGCCTTCCTAATTACTTGCTGTACCTGCATGCTAACTTTTTATGATTCATGTACAAGGACCCCCAGATCCCTCCGTACCTCAGCATTTTGTAATCTCTCCCCATTTAAATAATAATTTGCTTTTTTATTTTTGCTACCAAAGTGGATAACCTCGCATATTTCCACATTAAACTCCATCTGTCAGATTTTTGCCCACTCACTTAGCCTATCTATATCCCTTTGGAGATTCTTTACGTCCTCCACACAAATTGCTTTCCCACCTATCTTTTATCATCAGCAAATTTGGTACATTACACTCAGTCCCTTCATCCAAGTCATTAATATAGATTGTAAATAGTTGAGGCCCCAGCACTGATCCCTGAGGCACCCCACTAGTTACAGTTTGCCAACCTGAAAATTACCCATTTATCCCAACTCTCTGCTTTCTGTTAGTTAGCCAATCCTCTATCCATGCTAATATATTACCCCCAACCCGTGAGCTCTTATTTTGTGCAGTAACCTTTTATGTGGCACCTTATCTAATGCTTTCTGGAAATCCAAATACACGACATCTACTGGTTCCCCTTTGTCCACCCTGCTCGTTACATCCTCAAAGAACTCTAGTAAATTTGTCAAACATGAATTCCCTTTCATAAAACCATGCTGACTCTGCTTGACTATATTATGATTTTCTAAATGTCCTGCTATCACTTCCTTAATGATGGACTCCAGCATTTCCCCAATGACAGATGTTAGGCTAACTGGTCTATAGTTTCCTGCTTTCTGTCTCCCTCCCTTCTTAAATAGGGGCGTTACATTCGCGGATTTGCCGTTCGCTGGGACCTCTTGATGCCTTTTGTGAGTCAGAAAAAGATAAAATATACACTAAATGGGAAATGTTTAAAAGGAGTAGAAGAGTCGAACTTTAAAGAGGTGTAAGATTCGAGCTAACGCCTTGTCTTATTAATTAGCAGGATCGAGAGTCTAGTCTCAGCATCTTTAATACCTTATTAAGAAATATAAGATGAGCAGATTATCTGCCCTCTACCGTACCTTATAGTGATCCTCTATCACAGCAAACATGCAAGTCCCGCGTGTCCACAGTAACTTACACGAGGTCAGCCCGCTGGATGGAACCTCGGGCGCCCTGAGCTTGATCTCTGGTGTCTCCAGTCCCGACTGCCCCCTTACATCAGGATCCCCTCACTTTTATACCCTGCAGTGATTCATCTCTGGCACCGGACTCTGGGTTTTGGCAGGAAGTGAGAAAGACAGCTGGAATTTCTCTAATCTGTGATTTACAAGGACACATTCCATGGATCCCAGCAGTGACTTTTCTTCAGTAATTTTCTCATTATCTCTAAACTACCCTGCCTGCTGTTAATTATGTTATTTCTTACAGTTTCACAATGATAGGTATAAACATCACACATTATAATCTAGTCTATTCTATTACTCACTCTGGTTTAAACTTATATTGTGGTTAATAACAGACAAACCCTGTTCTTTCCCCTGTTCTGATTACAGATTCCAACCAGTCGATTCAGTGAATGGAATGTCTTATCAGTGTTGCCATGGCGACCTGTCTGCAGTGAATCGCCTGTTTGAGTTTCTAACTCAGACTAAACTTCTCTTTCCCACAATACACATTATATCAGACATTTTATGACAATGTATTTTAACCATGTTATGTTAATATCTCTAAAACCTACAAGCGGTTCAGATACACAAACCTTTAAAAGTGGGAGGACAAGTTGATAAAGTAGTTTGAAAAAGCACGAGGGATCCTCGGTTTTATAAATAGGGGTGTAGAGTACAAAAGGGCACAGGCCATGTAAACCTGTACAAATCATTGTTTAGGCTGCAGTTCGAATATTGGGTCAAGTTTTGGGGCATCTTACACCAGGAAGGATGTCAAGGCCGTGGATAGGGTGCAGAGAGATTCACTGAGATGATGCCAGGGAAGAGAGCCTTTAGTTATCAGGAGAGATTAGAGAAACTGGGGCTCTTTTCATTAGAACAAAGGGTAATTGGAGATCTGAGCGAGGTGTTCAGAATTTCATCAGGTAAATGAGGAAAATCTATTTCCACCAGTCGGTGAGTCAGGAACTAGAGGGCATCAAATTCAAATCATCACCAAAAGGCTCAGACCCAGGGATGAACTATCGAGCACACCGTACAAAAATGTTCAGGACACTCACTGTCCCTCCGGATCTGTGTCCGGGGAGAAACTGATGGGTTTCTCTTATCTTTGGGTTAAATGTTCTCACAGAGCTGATGGATGTCAGTGCTGGGGAATGGGGTGTTCTGAGCACCGAGTGTCTGCCTGAAGCACTCTCCAGTCAGGTACAGCACGGGTTAGATACAGAGTAAAGCTCCCTCTACACTGTCCCATCAAACACTCCCAGGGCAGGTACAGCACGGGTTAGATACAGAGTAAAGTTCCCGCTACACTGTCCCATCAAACACTCCCAGGGCAGGTACAGGGGTGTGTTATCGATATCTTCCCTGGATACCAAGGCTGGGAGAGGCACCCTGGATGATATGGGGAACTGGAACTTGTCCATGAGAGTAACCAAAGGTATGAGAACTGAAATAATCTAGGGTAATGATCGGGTGTTAGTCGAGGCTCAGTGGGAGCACTCTCGTCTCTGAGTCAGGAGGTTGTGGGATCAAGCCCACCTCCAGAGACTTGAGCACAAAATCTGGACCGACACTCCAATGCAGTACTGAGGGAGTGCGGCACTGTCAGAGGTGCCATCTTTTGGATGAGTTGTTGAGCCCAGGCCCCATCAGCCCTCAATCAACATCACTAAAACAGATTGTTTGGCCATTATCACATTGCTGTTCGCGGCAGCTTGCTGTGCGCAAATTGGCTGCTGCATTTCCTGCAACAATGAATGCTCTTCAAATGTACTTTGATGTTGTTGTACTTCATTGGCTGTAAAGCACTTTGGGACGTCCTGAGGTCGTGTGAGGTGCTGCATAAATACAAGTCTTTATTTAACAAAGGAGAAACGACCCAAAAAAGGAAGAGTCGGTAACAGGACAACAATTAGTCTCCTCTTATTATGGGAGAAATCAAGGACTCGACACACTGTGTGTTCGAAACAAAGTTGATTTATTTGTCAGATATTAAACTCCAGCCCAGTTATAGAGGAAACAAACCCTAATTGTCAGAATGAACATCGTTCAGTCCTGGATGTGAGTATAAGCGGCAATAACAGCAGAATCCAACCCCTGCAGTCAGTCGTGAACTCGCTGGTGATTCAACAGGTTGGATGACCGAGTGAATCCCTTCCCACACACGGAGCAGGTGAACGGCCTCTCTCCAGTGTGAACTCGCTGGTGATTCAGCAGGGTGGATGACCAAGTGAAACCCTTCTCACACACGGAGCAGGTGAACGGTCTCTCTCCAGTGTGAACTCGCTGGTGTGTCAGCAGGCTGGATGACCGAGTGAATCCCTTCCCACACACAGAGCAGGTGAACGGCCTCTCCCCAGTGTGAACTCGCTGATGTCTCAGCACATTGGATGAACGAGTGAATCCCTTCCCACTCGGAGCAGGTGAACGGCCTCTCCCCAGTGTGAGTGCGTTGGTGTTTCATCAGATCATTTCTGCTTTTATAGTGCTTCTCACAGTCAGAGCATTTAAACGGTCTCCTATTGGTGTGAACAAGTTGGTGTGCAGTGACGTGGGATAACAGAGTGAATCCCTTCCCACACACGGAGCAGGTGAATGGCCTCTCCTCAGTGTGAAAACGCTGGTGAGATAGAAGGGTGGATGCATTTGAGAATCCCTTCCCGCACAAGGAGCAGGTGAACGGCCTCTCCTCTGTGTGAACAGATTGGTGTCTCAGATGGTGAGATGATTTAATGAATCCTTTCCCACACACAGAGCAGATGAATGGTCTCTCTCCAGTGTGAACTCACTGGTGTTCAGTGAGGTGGGAAGAACAAGTGAATCCCTTCCCACACACGGAGCAGGTGAACGGCCTCTCCCCGGTGTGACTGCGCCAATGAATTTCCAGCTGGGACGGGGCGCTGAATCCCTTCCCACAGTCCCCACATTTCCAGGGTTTCTCTGTGGTGCGGGTGTCCTTGTGTCTCTCCAGGTTGGACGATCAGTTGAAGCCTCGTCCACACACAGAACACGTGTACGGTTTCTCCCCGCTGTGAATGGGGCGATGTTTTTTCAGGCTGTGTAACTGGTTAAAGCTCTTTCCACAGTCAGTGCACTGGAACACTCTCACTCGGGTGTGTGTGTCTCGGTGCTTTTCCAGTCACACTGATGTTTGAAATGTTTTCCCACAGACCGAACAGACAAACATTTCTCCTTCCACATTCAAAGGTCGATGATATTCAGGTCCTGATGAATCGAGTGACTGTCAGATCTTGAGGTGATGTTTGGTTTGAGTTTCCCGTCTGTAAATCCTCCCCTTCTAATACCCTGTAAAAGGAATTTACAAAAGTCATCACTGTAAGTACAGGATAGAAATTCAGAACAGACAATTCTAGTTTCTATGGAACTTTCTTTCATAAGAACATAAGAAATAGGAGCAGGAGTGTGCCATTTGGGCCCTCGAGCCTGCTCCGCCATTCAATATGATCATGGCTCATCTTCTACCTCATCTCCACTTTCCTGCACTATCCCCATATCCCTTGATTCCCTTAATATTCAACAATCTATCGATCTCTATCTTGAATATATTCAACGACTGAGCCTCCATAGGCCCCTGGGGTAGAGAATTCCAAAGATTCACCACCCTCTGAGTGAAGACATTTCTCCTCATCTCAGTCCCAAATGGCCGACCCCTTATTCTGAGACTGTGACCCCTGGTTCTAGACTCCCCAGCCAGGGGAAACATCCTCCCTGCATCTACCCTGTCAAGCCCTGTAAGAATTTTGTATGTTTCAATGAGATCACTTCTCATTCTTCTAAACTCTAGAGAATATAGGCCCATTCTACTCAATTTCTCCTCATAGGACAATCCCCCCATCGCAGGAACCAGTCCGGTGAACCTTCGTTGCACTCCCTCTACGGCAAGTATAACCTTCCTTTGGTAAGGAGACCAAAACTGTACACAATACTCCAGGTGTGGTCTTACCAGGGCCCTATATAATTGCAGTAAGACGTCTTTACTCTTATACTCAAATCCTCTTGTAACAAAGGCCAACATATCATTTGCTTTCCTAATTGCTTGCTGTACCTGCATGTTAACTTTCAGTGATTCGTGTACAAGGACACCCAGGTCCCTCTGAACACGGTGGCATAGTGGTTAGCACTGGTGCCTCACAGCGCCAGGGACCCGGGTTCGAATCTGGCCTCGGGTGACTGTCTGTGTGGAGTTTGCATATTCTCCCCGTGTCTGCGTGGGTTTCCTCCGGGTGCTCCGGTTTCCTCCCACAGTCCAAAAATGTGCGGGTTAGGTTGATTTGGCTATGATAAATTGACACTTAGTGTGAGGGGGGGATTAAATATGTGGGGTTACGGGGATAGGATGTGATATGTTAGGGGGAATTAAATAATCGGGGATAGGGTGGGATATGTGTCGGTGCAGGCTCGATGGGGATTCTGTGTGAGAAAGCAGGGACAGGGTACTGGATTTGGATGATCAGCCATGATCGTATTGAATGGTGGAGCAGGCTCGACGGGCCGAATGGCCTACTCCTGCTCCTAGTTTCTATGTTTTTAACACCAACATTTCCCAATCTCTCACCATTTAAAAAATATTCTGCTTTTCTATTTTTCTGACCAAAGTGGATAACTTCACATTTCTCCATATTATATTCCATTTGCCATGTTCTTGCCCACTCACTTAGCCTGTCTAAATCTCCTTGAAGCCTCTTTGCATCCTCCTCACAACTTACATTTCCACCCAGCTTTGTATCATCAGCAAACTTGGATATATTACATTTGGTCCCCTCATCCAAATCATTGATGCAGATTGTGAATAGCTGAGGCCCAAGCACTGAACCTTGCAGTACCCCACTAGTTACAGCCTGCCAACCCAAAAATGACCTGCTTATTCCTTCTCTCTGTTTTCTGTCCATTAACCAATCCTCAATCCATGCTAGTATATTACCCCCAATCCCATGAGCCCTAATTTTGTTTAACAACCTCTTGTGTGGGACTTTATCAAAAGCCTTCTGAAAATCCAAATACACATCCACTGGTTCCCCCTTATCACAGAATCCCCACAGTGCAGATAGAGGCCATTTCGGCCCATCGAGCCTGCACCGACACATATCCCACCCTATCCCCGTAACCCCACGTATTTAATCCCCCCTAACACTAAGGGTCAATTTATCATAGCCAAATCAACCTAACCCGCACATCTTTGGACTGTGGGAGGAAACCGGAGCACCCGGAGGAAACCCACACAGACACGGGGGAGAATGTGCAAACTCCACACAGAAAGTCACCCGAGGCCGGATTCGAACCCGGGTCCCTGGCGCTGTGAGGCAACAGTGCTAATCACTATGCCACCGTGTTATCTATTCTGTTAGTTACAACCTCAAAAAATTCTAACAGATTTGTCAAACACAATTTCCCTTTCATAAATCCATGTTGACTCTGCCCAATCCTATCATTATTTTCTAAGTGCCCTGTTACCATGTTCTTAATAATAGATTCTAGCATTTTCCCTACTACTGATGTCAGGCTAACTGGTCTGTAGTTCCCCGGTTTCTCTCTCCCTCCTTTCTTAAATAGTGGGGTTACATTTGCTACCTTCCAATCTGTGGGAACCGTTCTAGAATCTATGGAATTTTGGAAAATGACAACCAATGCATCCACTATCTCTATAGCCACCTCTTTCAAAACCCTAGGATGTAGGCCATCAGGTCCAGGGGATTTATCGGCTTTCAGTCCCATTAATTTCTCCAGTACTACTTTTTTACTAATACTAATTTCTTTCAGTTCCTCATTCTCGTTAGACCCTTGGAACTTCATTATTTCCGGGAAGTTTTTTGCGTCTTCTTCTGTGAAGACAGACACAAAGTATTTGTTTAATTTCTCTGCCATGTCCTTATTCCCCATTATAATTTCTCCTGTCTCAGCCTGTAAGGGACCCACATTTTTGCTAATCTTTTCCTTTTTACATACCTATAGAAGCTTTTACAGTCTGTTTTTATGTCTCTCGCTTGTTTACTCTCATTCTATTTTCCCTTCCTTTATCAATTTCTTGGTCCTCCTTTGCTGAATTCTAGAATCCTCCCAATCTTCAGGCTTACAACTCTTTTTGGCAGCATTATAAGCCTCTTCCTTTGATCTAATACTATCTTTAACTGCTATTGTTAGCCACGGTTGGACCACTTTCCTGTGGGGTTTTTGTGCCTTGAAGGAATGTATATTTGTTGTAACTTATGTATTAATTCTTTAACGCTAGCCATTGCTGGTCCACTGTCATACCTTTTAATGTAGTTTCCCAATCTACCTGAGCCATCTCGCCCCTCATACCTACGTAGTTTAATTTGTTTAGATTTAAGACCCTAGTTTCGGATTTAACCAAGTCACTTTCAAACTCAATATAAAATTCTATCATATTATGGTCACTCTTCCCTAAAGGCCCCTTTACTACAAGGTTATTAATTAACCCTTTCTCATTGCACAATACTAGATCTAAAATAGCCTGTTCCCTCGTTGGTTCCTCAACATATTGATCTAGAAAACTATCTTGCATACATTCCATGAATTCGTCCTCCACACTATTACTGCAAATTTGGTTTGCCCAGTCTATATGTAGATTAAAGTCCCCCATGATCACTGTATTACCCTTGTTACATGCGCCTCTAATTTCCTGATTTATACACTGCCCTACATTACAACTACTGTTTGAGGGCCTATAAACAACTCCCACCAATATTTTCTGCCCCTTGCTGTTTCTTAGCGCCACCCAAACTGATTCTACTTCCTGATTTTCAGAGCTCAGATCCTTTCTCTCTCCTGTCTTTATCCCATCCTTTATTATCAGGGCTACCCATCCTCCTTTTCCATTTTGCCTATCCCTTCTAAAAGTTATATATCCTGGAATATTTACAGTTAATTAATATCTTGAGCATGATAACCAATAAACAGGAGAGTAAAGTGTATTGTTAATTCTTAAATTGGTATTAAGCAATGCACAACAACAACAATGTGTACTTATATAGCGCCTTTAACGCAATAAAACGTCGCAAGAAGCTTCACAGGAGTTTATCAAACAACATTGGACATCGAGCCACCTAAGGAGATAATAGGGCAGATAACCAGAAGCTTGGTCCAAGAGGTAGGTTTTAAGCAGCGTCTTGAAGGAGGAAAGAGAGTTTTAGAGACGTAATTCCAGACCTTAGGGCCCAGGCAGATAAAGGCACGGCCACCAATGGTGGAGTGATTAAAATCAGGGATACATTGGGAGAGACATTGAGAGAGACATTGAGAGGGACATTGAGAGAGACATTGAGAGAGACATTGAGAGGGACATTGAGAGGGACATTGAGAGGGACATTGAGAGAGACATTGAGAGAGAAATTGAGAGGGACATTGAGAGAGAAATTGAGAGAGACATTGAGAGAGACATTGAGAGATATATTGAGAAGGACATTGAGAGGGACACTGAGAAGGACATTGAGAGGGACATTGAGAGAGACATTGAGAGAGACATTGAGAGGGACATTGAGAGAGGGACATTGAGAGGGACATTGAGAGGGACATTGAGAGAGACATTGAGAGAGACATTGAGAGAGACATTGAGAGAGACATTGAGAAGGACATTGAGAGGGACATTGAGAAGGACATTGAGAGGGACATTGAGAGGGACATTGAGAGAGACATTGAGAGAGACATTGAGAGGGACATTGAGAGAGGGACATTGAGAGGGACATTGAGAGGCACATTGAGAGACACATTGAGAGAGACATTGAGAGAGACATTGGGAGGGACATTGAGAGGGACATTGAGAGGGATATTGCGAGGGACATTGAGAGAGACATTGAGAGAGACGTTGAGAGGGACGTTGAGAGGGAAGTTGAGAGGGACGTTGAGAGGGACGTTGAGAGAGTCGTACAGAAGGAGTTTGAGAGGGAGGCTGAGGTAAAGGTTGAGAGGGAGGTTGAGGGAGAGATACATTGAGAGCGAGAGACATTGAGGGCGGGAGACATTGAGTGGGAGATTGAGAGGGAGAGACATTGAGGGGGAGATAGAGAGGGAGAAAGGGCAAAGATAGAGAGAGAGAGACAGTGAAAGACAAAGAGAGAGAAAGAGAAACAAAGACATTGGGCATAGAGAGATATAAACAGAGAGAGAAAGACAGCCATGGAGAGAGAGAGAGATCATGATGCGGAGATGCCGGTGTTGGACTGCGGTGGACAAAATTGAGAGGTCGCACAACACCAGGTTATAGTCCAACAGTTTTATTTGAAATCACAAGCTTTCGGAGCTATCGATTGCTCCTTCCTCAGGTGAAGTAAATTAGATACAGAATCGCCAAAGCATATATAGATAGAAAACAAAGCATGTGTACCTTACAATTGCAGACCACTAAATTAAATCATCCTGACTATCTGCCGAGGTGTGATAAAGTTAATTAAGTCAGCCAGGAAGGTACCACATCAAAGACATAGCAAGATACAACTGAGACAATGAGGTGTAGTCGCAGGGTTCTAACGTGTCAAAAGCTGCCGTCTGTATGTAAAACGAAAAGCTTTAAAATTTTTACTTTTTTACTGGGAAAATTTTTACTTTTTTACTGGGAATCACATCTGTGAACAAGCTAACGACGACTCGAGTCCGGATCACGTCATGTATCGTGACATAAACCCAAGATCCCGATTTAGACCGTCTTCATGAGTGCGGAACTTGGCTATCAGTTTCTGCTCGATGATTTTGCGTTGTCGTGTGTTTCTAAGGTTGCCTTGGAGAACGCTTACCCGCAGATCCGAGGCTGAATGTCCTTGACTGCTGAAGTGTTCCCCGACTGGGAGGTAACAATCCTGCCTGGCGATTGTTGCGCGGTGCTCGTTCATACGTTGTCTCAGTGTCTGCATGGTCTCGCTGATGTACCATTCCGCGGTGCATTCTTTCCTGCAACGTATGAGGTAGACAACGTTGGCCGAGTCACATGAGTATGTACCATGTACCTGGTGGGTAGTGTCCTCACGTGTGATGGTGGTATCTGTGTTGATGATCTGGCATGTCTTGCAGAGTTTGCCATGGCAGGGTTGTGTGGTGTCGTGGTCGCTGTTATCCTGAAAGCTGGGTAATTTGCTGCGAACGATGGTACTTCTGAGGTTAGGCGGCTGTTTGAAGGCAAGTAGTGGAGGCGTGGGGATGGCCTTAGCGAGGTGTTTGTCGTCATCGATGACATGTTGAAGGCTGCGAAGAACATGGCGTAGTTTCTCCGCTCCGGGGAAGTACTGGACGACGTAGGGTACCCTGTTGGTTGTGTCCCGTGTTTGCCTTCTGAGGAGGTCTATGCGATTTTTCGCTGTGGCCCGTCGAAACTGTCGATCGATGAGTCGAGCGTCATATCCCGTTCTTACGAGGGCGTTTTTCAGCGTCCGTGTGAGAACCTCTCTGGATACGTCGAGGGCATTCTGAAACCCATCGTACAGGGAACCCCCAGCTTCTGTCGCGACACTACAGACTTCTTACAGAAACTCAGCACCCACGGACCAGTTGAACCAGGAACACTCCTTGCCACGATGGACGTATCGGCACTCTACACCAGTATCCCCCACGATGACGGCATCGCTGCAACAGCCTCAGTACTCAACATCAACAACAGCCAATCTCCAGACGCCATCCTACAACTCATCCGCTTCATCCTTGACCACAATGTCTTCACCTTCGACAACCATTTTTTTACCCAAACACACGGAACAGCCATGGGGACCAAATTCGCACCCCAATACGCCAACATCTTCATGCACAAGTTCGAGCAAGACTTCTGCGCTGCACAGGACCTCCAGCCAACGCTGTACACCAGATACTTCGACGACATTTTCTTCCTTTGGACCCATGGCGAAGGATCACTGAAAAGACTACACGATAACATAAACAAGTTCCATCCCACCATCAAACTCACCATGGACTACTCCTCAGAATCGGTCTCATTCCTGGACACACGAATCTCCATCAAAGACGGACACCTCAGCACTTCACTCTACCGCAAGCCCACGGACAACCTCACGATGCTCCACTTCTCCAGCTTCCACCCTAACCATGTTAAGGAAGCCATCCCCTATGGACAAGCCCTGCGAATACACAGGATCTGCTCAGACGAGGAGGAACGCGATGGACACCTACGGACGCTGAAAAACGCCCTCGTAAGAACGGGATATGACGCTCGACTCATCGATCGACAGTTCCGACGGGCCACAGCGAAAAATCGCATAGACCTCCTCAGAAGGCAAACACGGGACACAACCAACAGGGTACCCTACGTCGTCCAGTACTTCCCCGGAGCGGAGAAACTACGCCATGTTCTTCGCAGCCTTCAACATGTCATCGATGACGACAAACACCTCGCTAAGGCCATCCCCACGCCTCCACTACTTGCCTTCAAACAGCCGCCTAACCTCAGAAGTACCATTGTTCGCAGCAAATTACCCAGCTTTCAGGATAACAGCGACCACGACACCACACAACCCTGCCATGGCAAACTCTGCAAGACATGCCAGATCATCAACACAGATACCACCATCACACGTGAGGACACTAACCACCAGGTACATGGTACATACTCATGTGACTCGGCCAACGTTGTCTACCTCATACGTTGCAGGAAAGAATGCACCGCGGCATGGTACATCGGCGAGACCATGCAGACACTGAGACAACGTATGAACGAGCACCGCGCAACAATCGCCAGGCAGGATTGTTACCTCCCAGTCGGGGAACACTTCAGCAGTCAAGGACATTCAGCCTCGGATCTGCGGGTAAGCGTTCTCCAAGGCAACCTTAGAAACACACGACAACGCAAAATCATCGAGCAGAAACTGATAGCCAAGTTCCGCACTCATGAAGACGGTCTCAATCGGGATCTTGGGTTTATGTCACGATACATGACGTGATCCGGACTCGAGTCGTCGTTAGCTTGTTCACAGATGTGATTCCCAGTAAAAAAGTAAAAATTTTCCCAGTAAAAAAGTAAAAATTTTAAAGCTTTTCGTTTTACATACAGACGGCAGCTTTTGACACGTTAGAACCCCTGCGACTACACCTCATTGTCTCAGTTGTATCTTGCTATGTCTTTGATGTGGTACCTTCCTGGCTGACTTAATTAACTTTATCACACCTCGGCAGATAGTCAGGATGATTTAATTTAGTGGTCTGCAATTGTAAGGTACACATGCTTTGTTTTCTATCTATATATGCTTTGGCGATTCTGTATCTAATTTACTTCACCTGAGGAAGGAGCAATCGATAGCTCCGAAAGCTTGTGATTTCAAATAAAACTGTTGGACTATAACCTGGTGTTGTGCGACCTCTCTCTCTCTCTCTCGAGAGAGAGAGAGAGACAGAGAGAGAGACAGAGGTATACAGAGGGAAGAGAATGATGGGGATAGATAGTGAGAGTTAGAACATAGGAAGATAAGAAAAAGGAGCAGCAGTAGGCCATTCGGCCCATTGAGCCTGCTGCACCATTCTATAAGATCATGGCTGATCTTCTACCTCAACTCCACTTTCCTGAACTATCCCAATATCCCTTGATTCCCTTAATATCCAAAAATCTATCGATCTCTGTCTTGAATATACTCAACGACTGCAGCCCTCAGTTTTAGAGATTTCCAAAGATTCCCACCCTCTGAGTGAAGAAATTTCTCCTCATCTCAGACCTAGCTGGCCGACCCCATATTCTGAGAGTGTGACCCCTCGTTCTACACTCCCCAGCCAGGGGAAACATCCTACCTGCAACAACCATGTACCCTGGAAGAATTTTGTATGTTTCAATGAGATCACCGCTCATTCTGCTATACTCTAGAGAATATAGGCCTTGTCTAATCAATCTGTCCTCATAGGAAAAACGTCCGCCCCATCCCAGGACCCAGTCTGGTGAACCTTCGTTGCACTCCCTCTTTGGCAAGTATATCCTTCCTTAGGTAAGGAGACCAAAACTGTACACAATACTCCTGGTGTGATCTCACCAGGGCCTTATATAATTGCAGTAAGATGTCTTTACTCTTATGCTCAAATGCTCTTGCAATAAAGGCCAACATACCATTTGCTTTCCTAATTGCTTGCTGTACCTGCATGTTAAATTTCAGTGATTCACGTACAAGTACACCCAGGTCCATCTGAACACCAACATTTCCCAATCTCTCACTATTTTAAAAATACTCTGCTTTACTATTTTTCCAAACTTCACATTTCTCCACGTTATATTCCATTTGGAATGTTCTTGCCCACTCACTTAGCCTGTCTGTATCTCCTTGAAGCCTCCTTGCATCGTCCTCACAACTTACATTCCCACCCAACTTTGTATCATCAGCAAACTTGGATATGTTACTTTTGGTCCCCTCATCCAAATCATTGATGCAGATTGTGAATAGCTGAGGTCCAAGCATTGATTCTTGCGGTACCCCACTAGTTACAACCTGCCAACTCGAAAATAACCCGTTTATTGCTGCTCTCTGTTTTCTGTACGTTAACCAATCCTCAACCCATGCTAGTATATTACCCCTAACCCCATGATCCCTAATTGTGTTTAATAAGCTCTTGTGTGGCACCTTATCGAATGCCTTCTGAAAATTCAAATCCACCATATCCACTGGCTCCCCCTTATCTATTCTGCTCGTTACAATCTCCAAAATCTGTACCAGAGTTGTCAAACACATTTTCCCTCTCATAAATCCGTGTTGACTCTGCCGACTCCTATTATAATTTTCTAAGTACCCTGTTACCGCGTCGTTAATAATATATTTAAACATTTTCCCTACTACTGATGTCAGGATAACTGGTCTGTAGTTCCCCGTTTTCTCTCTCCCTCCTTTCTTAAACAGTGGTGTTAGATTTGCGACATTCCAAACCGCGGGAACCGTTCTAGAATCTATGGAATTTATGGAATTTCCCCTGCCATGTGTTTTCTTTTTCTTTTTCATTCCTTTATGGAATGTGGCCATCGCTGGCACGGCCAGCATTTATTACCCATTCCTAATTGCCCTTGAGAAGGTGGTGGTGAGCCACCTTCTTGAACCGCTGCAGTCCGTGAGGTGTATGTACTCCCACAGTGCTGTTTCTGAGGGAGTTGCAGGATTTTGACCCAGCGACAATGAAGGTACGGTATACTTCCGGATCAGGATGGAGTGTGACTTAGAGCGAAACTTACAGGTGGTGGTGTTCCCATGCTCCTGCTGTCCTTGTCCTTCTAGGTGGTAGAGGCCGCGGGATTGGGATGTGCTGCTGAAGAAGCCTCAGCGATTTGCTGCAGTGCAACTTGTACATGATACACGCTGCAGTCACGGTGCGCCGCTGGTGGAGGGAGGGAATTTTTAAGGTGGTGGATGGGGTACCAATCAATTGGGTTGCTTTATCCTGTACGATGTTGAGCTTCTTGAGTGTTGTTGGAGCTGCATTCATCCAGGCAAGTGGATAGTATTCCATCACACTCCTGACATGTGCCTTGTAGATTGTGGAAAGGCTTTGGGGAGTCAGGAGGTGAGACACTCGCCGCAGAATACCCAGCCTTGACCTGCTCTGTTAGCCACAGTATTTATCTGGTTGGTCCAGTTGAGATTCTGGTCAATGGTGACAAACAGGATATTGATGATGGCGGATTTGGCGATGCTAATCCCATTTAATGTTAAGGGAATGTGGCTCTTGTTGGAGATAGTTATTGCCTGCCACTTATCAGCCCAAGCCTGAACGTCGTCCACGTCTTGCTGCATGCGGGCATGAACTGCATCATTATCTATGGAGTTGTGGATGGCGCTGAACACTGTGCAGTCATCAGTGAACATCCCCACTTCTGACCATAGGATGGAGGGAAGGTCATTGATGAAATAGCTGAAGATGGTTGGGCCGAGGGCACTGCCCCGATGTACTGCTGCAGCGATGTCCTGGGGCTGTGATGATTGACCTCCTAAAACCAAAAACATCTTCCGCTGTGCCGGGTATGACTAGAGCCAGTGGAGAGTTTTCACCCTGCTTTCCATTGTCACAATTTTACTGGGGCTCCTTGATGCCACACTCAGTCCAATGCTGCCTTGATGTCAAGGGCAGTCACTCTCACCTCTCCTCTGGAATTCAGCTCCTTTGTCATTGTTTGAACCAAGGCTGTAATGAGGTCTGGAGCCGAGTGGTCCTGGCGGAACTCAAACTGGGCATCGGTGAGAAGGTTATTAGTGAGTAAGTGCCACATAACAGCACTGTCGACGGCACCTTTCATCACTTTGCTCATTTAACCAGTCTGTCTATGTCCTCCTGAAGCCTACTACTATCCCGCTCTGTGTGTATATAAAAGTCTATGTCATTAATATATATCAAAAAGAGCAGTGGTCCGAATAGCGACATCTGGGGGATACCTCTGTACACTTCCCTCCAGTCTGAACAACAACCGTTCACCACTACTCTCGGTTTTCTGTCCCTTAGCTAATGTCAGAACCGCACTGCCACTGTCCTTTGGTCCTAACAAATGTATTCAATTGTACTTCATCAAATGCATTTTTAAAGTCCATATACACAACATCAACCGCACTACCCTCATCAACCATTTCCGTTAGCTCATCACAGAACTAAATCAGGTTTGTCAGACACACATTGCTGTTAACATATCCATGCTGGTTGTCATTTATTAATGCATGTTTTTTCCAAAGACAGAAATGTTTCTCTGTGAATATGACCTCTAGAGTTTTCCGCACCACTGACGTTAGTCTGACTGGCCTGCAGTTACAGGGTTTATCCCCCTCTCCTTTTTTAAACAGGGTCTAACATTTGCAACCGTCCTGCCCTATGGCACCACTCCCATATCCGAGGAGGATTGAAATATTCCGGCCAGAGCCTGTGCTATTTCCACCATTCCTTCCCTCAGCAATCCTCATATTTCCCATCCGGACCGGGTAAATGTTCTACTTTACTGTGGTTCAAAAAGTGTTGGATTGAAAGGGGTTAACTGAAGCTGTTTGTTCAGTGACTGTAATTAATGTCAGTCTCCACGGGTTAACTGAAGCTGTTTGTTCAGTGACTGTAATTAATGTCAGTCTCCATGGGTTAACTGAAGCTGTTTGTTTAGTGACTGTATTTAATGTCAGTCTCCATAGACTCTAATTGTATCAGTGCAGGGTTTCCCTCTTCTAATAATAAGGGACTCCTTTCAATGTGTTATCCCATAGTGTCAGTGAGAGCATCACCTCTGGCACTAACAGGGATCAGCGCGCTGCTCCACAGAGAGGGAGTCGGAATCTGAGAACAGTAGATTGGAATGTTACAACAATGGATCAGAATCTGAGAGCAGTAGATTGGAATGTTACAACAATGGGCAGGAGTTTCAGCTTGGATTTTTACTTTCTTTCAGCATATTATGATAGAATACCATTAGACTGGCGGATAGAGTTGACACTGCAGATTATGCAATACTTTTACTATCCCCTCATTGCTGCTGTTGGTGTGCCTGGTAAGTCTCTCTATCCAGCTATTCTGTTAACCATGTTTTACTGTATTACTGTTCGTGTAATTTACTCTCCCCTCCTTGCTGCAGTTGTTGTTCTGGTAAGTCTCTCTATCCAGCTATTAACCCTGTAAACCTTTGCTAACTGTATTACTATTCTTCATTCTTTGCTGCTGTTGGTGTCCCAGTAAGTCTCTATATCCAGCAATTAGATCTGTAAATCACGTTGCACTGAATTACTGTTTTTGTCATTTAAATCTTGGGAAGAGCGAAGCCATTGTCTTCGGTCCTCGTCAGAAACTCCATTCTCTATCTACCGATTCAGTCCCCCTCCCTGGTCAATGTCTGAGGCTGACCCAGTCTGTTTGCTACCTCTGCGATCTCGTTGTCCCTGAGCTGAGTTCCAAACACATATATCTTCTGAATCACCATTCCTGCCGACAGCCACCCCCAAAATTTCACACATCTCCGCTCCATCTCAGCCCTTCTGCTGCATAAACCCTCATCCGTGCCTTTGTTAAATCCAGACTCGACTATTCCAATGTTGTCCTGGCCGGCCTCCCAGTAACAAGCCTCCATAAACTAGATCTCATCAAAAACTCTGCTGCCCATATCCTAACACATATCATGTCCCGTTCACCCATCACCCCTGTGATCACTGACCAACATTGGCTGCCGATCCGGCAACAACTCGATTTTAAATATTCTCCTCCTCATGTTCAAATACCACCATGGCCTCACCCCTGCAATTAGTCCCATTCCCTTGCTTTTTTCCCATAGTCCTGCAAATTTTTCCCCTTCAGGTATTTATCCAATTCCCCTTTTAAAGCTAATTTCTCTCCCTCTGTACCTCTCCCTGTCTTTCAGTCTCTATTTTGATTTCTCTCTTTCTCCCTTTCTCTCTCCCCCTCTTCTATCTCCCTCTTCTCTCTCTCTCTGTCTCTTCCTCATAGAATCATAGAACGGCACATCACAGACGGAGGGCATTCGGCCCATCGTGTTCATGCCGTCTCGTTGAAAGAGTTATCAACTCAGTCCTACTCTTTAATCAGAGCCCCATAAAAAATTCCCCTTCATCTAATTACCCCATTCCCTTTCTAAATTTACTATTGAATCTGCTTCCCCCACGTTCTCAGTCAGTGCATTCTAGATCACATCTCACTGCGTAAAGAAAATTCTCATCTCTCCTCAGGTTCTTTTGACAATTAATTTAAATTTGTTTCCTCTGGTTACCCAACATTCTGCCTCTGGAAACAGACTTACTTACTCTATCAAAACCCATTACAATCGGGAACATCTATATTAAATCTCCCCGAATGGAAAAGGACAAAGAAAGACCAGGTTTAAAAGTGTTCAGTTGGGGAACGGCCAAATTTACTAAGCTGAGATGTAATTTAGGAAAAGTGGACTGGTAACGGCTTCTTAATTGGAAATCAGTTCGGAGCCGTGGGAAGCATTCAACGAGGAGATAGTGAGGGCTCAGAGCCAGTATATTCCCAAAAAGGTAAAGGATGGGACTTCCAAATCTAGAGTTCCCTGGATGTCAAGGGGAATACAGGGTAGGATAAGGGAACAAAAAGGGAAGCTTTTGTCAGATACCGAGAGCTCAATACTACAGAAAGCCTATAGGGGTATAGAAAGTGCAGGGGTGAAATTAAAAAGGAAATTAGGAAAGCAAAGAGATGTCATGAAAAGATATTGGCAAGTAAAATCAAGGAAAACCCAAACATATTTTATACATACATCAAGAGCAAGAGGATAACTAAGGAAAGAGTCTGGCCTATTATAGACCAAAAAGTTAATCTGTGTGTAGAGGCGGAAGACGTGGATATGGTTCTTAATAAATACTTTGTGTCTGTCTTCACAGAAGAGTGAGACGATGCAGACATTGTAGTTAAGGAGGAGGTGTGTGAAATATTAGATGAGACAAACATAGTGAGAGAGGAAACATGAAGAGGTTCAGCATCTTTGAAATTAGATAAATCAGGAGGCTCGGATGAAATGTATCCCAGGCTTATAAGGGAGGAAATAGCGGGGGCTCAGACCTTCATTTTCCAATCCTCTCTGGCTACAGGCGTGATGCCAGAGGACTGGAGGACTGCTATCGTTGTACCATTGTTTAAAAAGGGAGAAAGGGATAGACCGAGTAATTACAGGGCAGTCAGTCTAACCTTGGTGGTGGAAAAAAATATTGAAAAATTCTGAGGGGCAGTATAAATCGGCATTTAGAAAGGCACAGATTAACCAAGGACAGTCTGCGTGGTAATGTTAAGGGAAGGTCGTGTCTGACTAACTTGATTGAATTGTTGAGGAGGTAATGAGGAGGGTCGATGAGGGGAGTGCATTTGATGTAGTCCACGTAGATATTAGTAAGGCCTTTGACAAGGTCCCACATGACAGGTTGGTCATTGGATCCAAGGGAAAGTGGCAAGTTGGATCCAAAATTGGCTTAGTGGCAGGAAGCAAATGTCGTAATGGTCAACGGGTGTTTTTGTGAATGGAAGGTTGTTTCCAGTGGGGTTCCACAGGGCTCAGTACTAGGTCCCCTGCTATTTGTGGTATATATCAATGATTTAGACTTCAGTGTTGGGGCCATGATGAAGAAGTTTCCACATGATACAAAAATTGGCCGTGTGGTTGATAGTGAGGAAGACAGCTGTAGACTGCCAGAATATATCAATGGACTGGTCCGGTGGGCAGAACAGTGGTAAATGGACTTTATTTCGGAAAAGTGTGAGGTAATGCATTTGTGGCGGGCCAAAAAAAAAAGAGAAAACGCAATAAATCGTAGGATACTGAGAAATGCAGTGGAACAGAGGGACCTTGGAGTACATTTCCACATATCTCTAAAACTATCAGGGCATGTAGATAGGGTAGTTAAAAAGGCATGTGGGATACACTGCTTTATTAGTCGAAGCATAGAATATAAAAGCAGGGAGTTTATGCTACAACTGTATAAAACACCAATTAGGCCACAGCTAGAATACTACGCACAATTTTGGTCAAAACATTACAGGAAAGATGTGATTGTATTTGAGACATTATAGAGGAGATTTACGTGGATGTTGCCAAGACTGGAGAATAGACTGGGGTTCTTTACTTTGGAACAGCGGAGGCTGAGGGGAGATTTAATTGAGGTGTATAAAATTATGAGGGGCCGAGATAGAGTGGATAGCAAGCACCTATTTCCCCTGGCAGAGAGTTCAATAACCAAGGAGCATAGATTTAATGTAATTGGTAGAAGGATTAGACGGGAGATGAGAATTTGTTTCACCCAGAGGGCGGTGCGGGTCTGAAACTCAAGGCATGAAAGGGTGGTAGAGGCAGAAACCCTCATCACGTTTAAAACGTACATGGATATGCACTTGAATTGCCATCACCTACAGGGCTACGGACCAAGAGCTGGAAAGTGGGATTAAGCTGGATAGATCTATTTCGACCGGCGCAGACGCAATGGGCCAAATGGCCTCCTTCTGTGCCGTAAATTTCAATGATTCTACAATTCAGTGATTCTTAACCTTCGCTGCTCTAAAAAGAACAATCCCAGCTTCTCCTGACTCCACACGTAATTGAAGATCCAGATCCCTGGTACCATTCTGGTAAATCTCCACTGCACCTTCTCTAATCCTTGACATGCTTGCCAAAGTGTGGTGCTCAAAATTGGACGCAATACCCTGTCTATGCTGTGTCTATTCTAATCCCATTTTCCAGCACTTGGTCCGTAGCCTTGTCTGCTATGGCGTTTCAAGTGCTCATTTAAATGCTTCTTGAATGCTCTGATGGTTCCTGCCTCTATCACCCTTTCAGGCAGTGAGTTCAAGATTGCAACCACACTCTGGGTGAAAACGTTTTTCCTCAAATCCCCGCTAAACCTCCTGCCCCTTACCTTGAAACTATGTGCCCTGGTGATTGACCCCTCTATTAAGGGGAACATTCCTTTCTATCTGACCTATCTATGCCCCTCATAATCTTTTACGCCTGAATCAGCTCCCCCTTCAGCCTTCTCTCCTCTAAGGAAAACAACCCCAGACTGTCCAGTCTCTCTTCATAACTGAAGCGCTCCAGCCCAGGTAACATCCTGGTGAATCTCCTCTGCACCATCTCCAATGCAATCACATCCTTCCTATAGTGTGGCGAGCAGAACTGCACACCGTATTCCAGCTGTGGCCTAACCAGCATTTTGTACATCTCCAACACAACCTCCCTGCTCTTATATTCTATGCCTCGGCTAATGAAGGCAAGTATCCCATATGCCTTTTTAACAAGCTTATCTACCTGTCTTCCAAAATTCTATAGGCTCTGGAACAGTTCCCATGGATTGGAGGGTAGCGAAAGCATGCTTGACTAATCGAGTGGAATTTTTTGAGGACGTAACTGGTAGAATAAATAAGGGAGAACCAGTGGATGTGGTGTATTTGGACTTTCAGAAGAATTTCGATAAGGACCCGCATAAGAGATTAGCGTGCAAAGTTAAAGCACATGGGATTAGGGGTAAGGTCCTGACTTGGATAGAAAACTGGTTGGCAGACAGGAAGCAAAGTTTTAGAATAAACGGGCCTTTTTCCGAGTGAAAGGCAGTGACTAGTGGGCGACTGCAGGGATCGGTGTTAAACTCCAGTTATTCACAATATATATTAATGATCTAGGTGAGGGAACTAGATGTAATATCTCCTAGTTTGCAGACGACACAAAGCTGGGTGGGCGTGTGTACTGTGAGGAGGATGCAGAGAAACTCCAGTGTGATTTGCACAGGTTGGGTGATTGGTCAGATGCATGGCAGATGCAGTATAATGTGGATAAATGCGAGGATTTCCACTTTAGTGGCAAAAACAGGAAGGCAGATTATTATCTGAACGGCAATAGATTGGGAAAAGGGGAAGTGCAACGTGACCTGGGTGTCCTTGTGCACCAGTCGCTGAAGGTTAGCATGCAGGTGCAGCAGGCGGTTAAGGAGGCAAATGCTATGTTGGCCTTCATAGCGAAAGGATTCGAGTACAAGAGCAAGGATGGCTTGCTGCAGTTGTACAGGGCCTTGCTGAGAACACACCTTGAGTATTGTGTGCAGTTTTGGTCGCCTTATCTGAGGAAGGATGTTCTTGCCATGAAGGGAATGCAGCGGAGATTCACCAAACTGATACCTGGGATTGCAGGAATGACGTATGAAGAGATATTGTTTCGATTAGGCTTATATTCGCTAGAGTTTAGAAGAATGAGAGGGGATCTCATTGAAACTTATAAAATTCTAACAGCAATAGACACACTATATGTAGGATGGCTGTTCCGCATGGCGGGAGACTCCAGAACCAGGGGTCACAGTCTCAGGAGAAGGGGCAAGCCATTTAGGACTGAGATGAGGAGGAATTTCTTCACCCAGAGACTGGTGAAACTGTGAAATTCTCTACCACAAAAGGCTGTTGAGGACAATTTATTAAATCTATCAAGAAGGAGTTAGATATATTTATTAAGGCTGAGGGGATCAAAGGATATGGGGAGAAAGAAGGGACAGGGTACTGAATATGGATGATCAGCCATGATCGCATTGAATATTGGGGCAGGCTGGAGGGGCCGAATGGACTACTCCTGGTCCTATCTTCTATGTTTCTATGTTCTGCCCATCTAACCAAACCGTCTATATCGTCCTGTAGCCTGAGGCTTTCGTCTTCGCTATTTACCACTCCACCAATTTTCATGTCATCTGCGAACTTGATGATCATGCCTCCTACATTCATATCTGAATCATTAATGTACACTACAAAAAGCAAAAGTCCCAGCACCGATCCCTGCGGTACACCACTGGACCCAGGCATCAAGTCACAAAAACAACCTTCCACCATCACACTCTGCCTCCTGCCACTAAACCAATTTTGGATCCAATCTGCCAAATTGCACTGGATCCCATGGGCTCTTACCTTCTTGACCAGTCTCCCATGTGGGACGTTGTCAAAAGCGTTACTAATGTTCATGTAGACTACATCAAATGCACTACCCTCATCTAGAAACCTAGTCACTTCAATCAAATTGCTTAGAACTGATCTCCCCCTTCCAAAGCCATGCTGACTATTCTTGATCAATCCTTGCTTCTTCAAGTGTAGACTAACACTGTCCCTCTGAATTGTTTTCCAATAATTTCCCTACCACTGATGTGAGGTTCAATGACCTGTAATTCCCTGGTTTATCCCTACTAACCTTCTTGAATAATGGTACTACGTTAGTTGTTCTCCAGTCATCTGGCACATCCCCTGTGACCAGAGAGGTTCTGAAAATTTGTTTCAGAGCCCCTGCAATCACCTCCCTTGCCTCACACAGCAGCCTGGGATACATCTCGTCTGGGCCTGGGGATGTATCCACTTTTATGCCCACTAAAACCGCAATACCTCCTCCCTCACAATTCTAATTTGTTCAAGTATACCACAATCGCCTTGCCTGATTTCTATGCCTAAATCGTCCTTCTCCATAGTGAACACAGATGCAAAATATTCATTTAAAACCTCACCCACATCTTCTGGCTCTATACACAGATTGCCACTTTGGTCCCTAATGGGCCCTACTCTTTCCCTGGTTATCCTCTTGCAATTAATATACTTTTAAAACACCTTGGTATTACCCTTTTTTTTGCCCGCCTGCGTTTTTTTCATGCCCCCTCTTCGCTCTCCTAATTTCTTCTTTAAGTACCCCCAAGCACTTTCTATACTCCTCTCGGGCTTCCACTGTTTTTAGTCCTTTGTATCTGCCAAAAGCCTCTCTTTCTTTCGCAATCCATTCTTGTATATCACTTGACATCCAGGGTTCCCTTAGCTTGTTGGTCCCAAACTTGACCTTTACGGGAACATGTTGGCGTTGTACTCTCTCTATTTCCTTTCTGAAAGACTCCCACTGCTCTGATATGGATTTTCCTACAAGTAGCTGATCCCAGTCCACTTTGGCCGGATCCTTCCTTATCATGTTAAAATCGGCCTTCCCCCAATTTAGAACGATTATTTCCGGTCCATCTTTGTCCTTTTCCATGATTACCTTAAATCTCACCGAATTATGGTCACTGTCACCAAAATGCTCTCCTACTAACACTTCTACCACTTGCCTCTGGTAGGACATTCTACATGCTGGCTCAAACCGCTCTCCTGGATGTACTTTAAGAATTCTGCACCCTCTAAGCCTTTCACACTCTGACTATCCCAGTTAATTTTGGGGAATTTGAAATCCCCTGCTATGATTACCCTATTATTTCGACACTTCTCTGAGATTTGCCTATATATCTGGTCCTCTATCTCCCACTGACTGTTTGGGGCCCTGCAGTAAACTCCCAGCAAAGTGCTTGCCCACTTTTTGTTTTTAAGTTCTACCCATATGGCCTCATTAGAGGAACATGCTAAGATATCATCCCTCCTTACAGCAGTAATTGACTCCTTCATTAATATTTCGACACCCCCTCCTCTTTTACACCCCCCTCTGTCTCGCCTAAAGATTCTACACCCCAGAATATTGAGCTGCCTGTCCTGTCCCTCCCTCAACAATGTCTCTGTGATAGCAACAATATCATACTCCCATGTGTTCATCAACACCTTCAATTCATCTGCCTTACTCGCAAGACTCATTGCATTAAAATAAATGCCCACCAGCCTTGCCTTACTTTCTTGTGCCGTTATATATTTGCTCTGCCTTCCAGGCTGACTTGTTTTTTCCTCTACATTTGGCTGTGCATCACCCCCTACTATTGCTCCACTCCGTATCCCATCCCCCTACCTAGTTAGTTTAAACCGCACCCGCCCCCCCCCCCCCCCCCCCCCCCCCGCCAACAGTACTAGCAAACCTCCCCGCAAGGATGTTGGTCCCGTTCCGGTTCAGGTGCAACCCGTCCGACTTGTACAGGTCCCACCTTCCCCAGAAGCAGACACAGTGATCCAGGAAACGAAAGCCCTCCCTCCTGCACAAACTCTTTAGCCACGCATTCATCTGCTCTATCCTCCTTTTCCCGTACTCACTAGCAAGTGGCACCGGGAGTAATACAGAGATTACAACCTTTGAGGTCCTGCTTTTTAATCTGCTACCTAGCTCCCTAAATTCTTGTGGCAGGACCTCATCCCTCTTTCTACCTATGTCGTTGGTGCCAATGTGAACCACGACCTCTGACAGTTCGCCGTCGCCCTTCAGAATACCCTGCAACCGTTCAGTGACCTCCTTGACCCTGGCTCCAGGGAGGCAACATACCATCCTGGAGTCACGTCTGCGGCCACAGAAACATCGATCTGTGCCCCTTACGATAGAATCCCCTTACGATAGAATCCCCAATCACTATTGCTCTCCCACTCTTACTCCCCTCCTGTGCATTTGAGCCACTCGTATTGCCAGGGACTTGGTTCTTGCTGCATTCCCCTGAGAAACCATCTCCCACATCAGTATCTAAAACGGACATTCTGTTGGAGAGGAATATGGACCCAGGGGACTCCTACACTGCTTTGTAGTTCTTTTACACTGTCTGGCGTTCACCCATTTCCTGTCTGCCTGTGCACTCTTTACCTGCGGTGTGACCACCTCGTTAAACGTTCTATCCACGAAGATCTCATCTTCACGGCTGCTCCATAGTGACTCCAGTCGCAGTTCCAGCTCCGAAACGCGGATTTCGCGTAGCTGCAGCTGGAGACACTTCCTGCACATGTGTTCTCCCTGGACACCTAAAGTGTCCCTGACTTCCCACATAGCACAGGAGGAGCACTCCACGCTGCCGAGCTGCCCTGCCATGTCCTACCCTTAATTTACTCCCTTTACTTCCTTTAAATAAAAGAATATTAAATATACTATGGACCTTAGTTCCCTTTAAACACTACTTACTCTAAACTAGAGACCTTACTTTTACTTTAACGACTGGACTGTAGAAATACTCACCAGGTCCTGGAAGCTGACAAAGATCGAAAAAGGAAGGAACACCTCCCTCACCGAATTCCCTCACTCACCAAACTCGCAGCTTAACATTCTGTTCCAAGTTGCACTCCGGGACAAATTGCTCTCTAGCCACTACTGAGGGAGTGCTGCATTGTTTGGGGGGCAGTACTGAGGGAGTGCTGCATTGTTGGGGGGGCAGTAGTGGGGCAGTACTGAGCGAGCGCATCACTGTAAGAGGGGCAGTACTGAGGGAGCGCATCACGGTCAGAGGGGCAGTACTGAGGGAGTGCTGCATTGTTGGGGGGGGCAGTACTGAGGGAGTGCATCACTGTAAGAGGGGCAGTACTGAGGGAGCCCTAAACTATCAGAGGAGCCGTCTCTCAGATGAGTCTTTAAACCTAGTCTGTTCTCTAAGGTGGACGTAAAAGATCCCATGGAATTATATCGAAGAAGAGCAGCAGGGTTAACCCCGGTGTTCTGGCCAATATTTATCTCAATCAACATCACTAAAGCAGATTATCTGGTCATTGTCACATTGCTGTTTGTGGGAGCTTGCTGTGCTCAAATTGGCTGTCACGTTTCCTACGGTACAACAGTGACTACACTTCAAAAGTACTTCATTGGCTTCAAAGCGCTTTAGGACATCCCAAGATCGCGAATAGTGCTATATCAATGCAATTATTTCTTTCTTTCTTAAGTGTAACTTCCAAAAGGTAATTGGATACATACTTGAAAAGGAGACATTTTCAGAGCTATGGGGAAACGGCTCAATTGTTCATTACCATTCACAACAGGATATGAAAGCTTTGAAAAAATTTGATGTGTTGGGATCGCTTGGCTCTGTCTAACTTCATTCCATTGATCACCATGGTAGATGCACATGATATGATGGAGGGTGGCCCCAGGGTGAAGGCGAGACTTATTCTCCACACACATTGAGCGGTGGTCAGTCCTTCCAATTTCGTCATGGACAGATGCATATGCGATAGATAGATTGGTGAGGACGAGGTCAAGCAGGCTATTCTCTCAACTTGGGTCTCCCACCACCTGCTGCAATCCCAGTCTGGCAGCTGTGTTCTTCAGGGCTCGGTTAATGATGGTACTTCCCAGGCATTCTTGGTGAAGGACATTGAAGTTTCCCCCTCCCGACCCAGAGTATAATTTGAGCCCTTTCTGCTCTCGGTGCTTCCATCAACTGGTGTTCAGCATGAAGATGGGCCGATTCATCAACTCAGGGAGGGCAGTAGGTGGTAATCAGAAGGAAGTTACCTTGCCCATGTCTGACTGGAAGCCATCAGACTTCATTATATACTTAGGCAATTTTAAGGACTCACAGGGTTTCTCCCACCCGTCGGTGCCCCCACCTCTGGTCACTCTTCTTGTTCTTGTTCTATTTTAAGGCAATAGAGAAATGGATTGAGAATGAAATGCCTGGATTGAGGTGGGAGCAGTGTAATCTAGGCAGTCCTGGGAGTAAAATTCCTGAATTGAGTTGGGAGCAATGTAAACTAGGCAGCCCTGGGAATTTAATTCCTGGACTGAGGTGGGAGCAGTGTAATCTAGTCGAGTCCCATCATTCCATCCCTGTGATATTCTCTCAGATCCCGCCATTTAAGACCATTTATTTATTATTTGTTTTAATCCTGATGGTCTGGTATGGAATAAATCAGAGAACTAGTGTGGGGAAATCCATTTTGTCACTGGTCTAAACAGAGTGCTTAGGTTGTGAATTTGGAAAGCTTGGGAATTAGGAGCAGAGGGGGAAGGAGGAGAGAGCGAGAGGAGCGGCCGGAGATAAAGGTAGGCCAGAGAACCCGGAGCTGGGAGCGAGTGCAAGGGAGTGAGGTAAGTGACATCAGCACAAGGGAAGACGCTGCAAAGAAAAAATAGTATGTTGATTGTGATTTTTTTGAAGTCTTGAGTTTAATTCCGTTAAGTTAGTTGGTAGTCTATTAAATAGAGGCTTGGCAGGGCACCTCAGTGCCGTGGAATGCACACCTTGTGCCATGTGGGAACTCCAGGACACTTCCCACGGGTTTCGGAGCTTGAGCAGCAGCTGGCGTCACTGCGGTGCATCCGTGAGACTGAGAGCTCCGTGGATAGCACGTTCCAGGAGGTGGTCACCACGCAGCATAAGAGTGTGCAGGCAGAAAGGGAATGTGTGACCGTCAGACAAACAAGCAGAACCACGCATTTAGTGCAGGAGCCCCATGAGTGCATCTCACTCTCGAACCAGTATTCGATGGTTCCTCTGGGGAGTACAGCCAGAGCCAAGTCCATGGCAACACTGGTGGCTGAGCTGCAGTGGGTGGGGGGCAGGAAGATCGGGAAAGCAATAGTGATAGGTGATTCGATAGTTAAAGGAACAGACAGGTGTTTCTCCAGCCACAGACGTGACTCCAGGATGATATGTTGCCTCCCTGGTGCCAGGGTCAAGGATGTCACTGAGTGGCTGCAGGACATTCTGAAGGGGAAGGATGAACAGACTGAGGCCGTGGTCCATAATGGCATTATCGACAAGGTAGAGAGAGAGATGTGATCCTGTAGGCAGATAATAGGGAGCTAGGAAATAGATTATAAAGCAGGACCTCGAAGTTAGTAATCTCCAGATTATTCCTGGTGCCACGAGCTAGTGAATATAGAAATAGGAGGACAGAGCAATTAAATGTGTGGCTGGAGATATGGTGCAGGAGGGAGGGCTTTAGATTCCTGGGACATTGGGGCCGGGTCTGGTGGATGTGGGACATGGAAAGGCCGGTCGGGTCGCACCTCAACAGAGCCGGAACCAATATACTCACGAGGTGCGGACGGGGATGGTTGCTAGTGCTGTTGGGGAGCGTTTAAACTAATCTGCCAGGGGGATGGGCACCAGGATGTGGCTTTAGAAAGGAGAAACAAGGTTCACAAAGGATAGGGAGAGACAGATAGCAGTAGAGTATGAAATAGTACGGTACTATGTGGGTTGAGACTAACGGAGAATCCAAGAAGGTCTAAGATAGAAACAGAGAATGCTGGAAACACTCAGCAGGTCAGGCAGCATGTGTGGAGAAAGGAACAGAGTTAACATTTCAGGTCTGTGGCCCTTCATCCGAACTGGAAAAAGTTAGAGACGTAACAGATTGTAACCAGGAGTAGGGGCAGGGAAAGGGGGGGGGGGGAGGGGAGGAAATAACAAAAGGGACAGTCTGTGATAGGGTGGAAGGCAGGAGTGGTTAAATGTTCCCAATGGGGATGACAGAATCATCAACAGCTGCCGCCTGAGCTGCAGTCAGAGTGGCAGTGGAGCGGAGAATTAAAGTGACAAGCGCTCCACTCCCACTTTGACATCTCTGCCCTCGGCCTCTTACAACGTAAGCTCGAGGAACAGCACCTCATCTTTCTATTAGGCACTTTACAGTCTTCTGGACTCAACAGTGAGTTCAACAATTTCAGACCATAACCTCTGCCCCCATTTATTCAGGAGGCGGCTTTTGATGATTCTGCCATTCCCATTTGCAACATTTAACCACTCCTGCCTTCCACCCTATCACATAAGAACATAAGAACATAAGAAATAGGAGCAGGAATAGGCCAATCGGCCCCTCGAGCCTGCTCCGCCATTCAATAAGATCATGGCTGATCTGATCCTAACCGCCAATCTACTATCTACTATCACAGAACCATCTCCTGCATCTAACAGAATTGCACACACGAAATAGGAGCAGAATCAGGCTACACGGTCCCTGGGCCCGCTCCACTACCCACAGGGCCATGACCGATCCGAACCTAGACTCATGTCCAAATTCCTGCCCACTCCCCGTAACCCTTAATGCCCTTTACTTCTAGGAAACTGTCTATTTCTGTTTTAAATTTATCTAATGATGTAGCTTCTACAGCTTTTTGTGGCAGCATATTCCATGGATCTACCACCCTCTGAGTGAAGTAGTTCCTCCTCATCTCAGTTTTGAAAGAGCAGCCCCTTATTCTAAGACTATGTCCCCTAGTTCTAGTCTCACCCGTCATCGGGAACATCCTCCCCGCATCCACCCGATCGAACCCCTTCACAATCTTATATGTTTCAATAAGATCGCCTCACATTCTTCTGAACTCCGATGAGTAGAGTCCCAATCTACCCAACCTCTCCTCATATGACCACCCCCTCATCCCCGGGATTAACCGAGTGAACCTTTTTTGCACTGCCTCGAGAGCAAGGATGTCTTTCCTTAAGTAAGGACACCAAAACTGTACGCAGTATTCCAGGTGCGGTCTCACCAATACCTTGTACAACTGAAGCAATACCTCCCTATTTTTATATTCTATCCCCCTAGCAATGAAAGCCAACATTCCATTTGCCTTCTTAATCACTTGCTGCACCTGCATACTAACCTTTTGAGTTTCGTGCACCAGGACCCCCAGATCCCTTTGCACTTCAGTACTCTCCAGTTTCTTGACATTACGATAATAAATTGCTCTAGGATTTTTCCTGCCAAAGACCGTCCGTTTTGTTATTTCCTCCCCCCGCCCACCTTTCCCTGCCCCGACACCTGCTTATAACCTGTTACATCTCTAACTTTTCCAGTTCTGACGAAGGGTCACAGACCTGAAACGTTAACTCTGTTTCTCTCTCCACAGATGCTGCCTGACCTGTTGGGTGTTTCCAGCATTTTCTGTTGTTGTTTCAGATTTCCAGCATCCGCAGTATTTTGCGATTGTAAGGTCGGAGAAACGTTTACAGTGTATGTGTGTAAACGCACGAAGCGTGGTAAATAAGGTGGGTGAGCTGCAGGCGCAAATAGCCTCATAGGAAAATGATGTTGAGGCGATAACAGAGACATAGTTCTATAAAGGGCAGGAGTGGGTACTAAATATTCCTAGATATAAGATGTTCGGTTAAGATAGTGAAGGAAATAAATGAGGTGGGGTGGCAGTATTGATTAAGGAGAATATCACAGTGCTGGAAAGAGAGGATGTCTTGGAGGGGTCAAGGTCAGAATCTATTTGGTTAGAATTAAGGAGCAATAGAGGTACCATTACACTACTAGATGTATTCTATAGGCCACCAACTAGTGGGAAGGATATAGAGGAGCAAATCTGCAGGGAAATTAGAGAGGTGGATGAAATGTAGAGTAGTAATAATGGGGGACTTCAATTATCCCAATATTGACTGAGATAGTAATAGTATAAAGGGCAGAGAGGGAGAATAATTTCTGAAATGAGTTCAAGAGAACTTTCTTTTTTTTCGTTTCTGGAATGTGGGCGTCGCTGGCGAGGCAAGCATTTATTGCCCATCCCTAACGCCCTTGAAAAGGTGGTGGTGCGCTGCCTTCCTCAACCGCTGCAGTCCATGTGGTGAAGGTACTCCCACAGTGCTGTTAGGTAGGGAGTTCCAGGATTTTAACCCAGTGCCGATGAAGGATCGGTGATATACTTCTAAATCAGGATGATATATGACTTGGAGGGGAAATTGGAGGTGTTCGTGTTCCCATGCACCTGCTGCCCTTGTCCTTCTAGGTGGAAGAGGTCGCGGGTTTGAGAGGTGTTGCCGAAGAAGCCTTGGTGAGTTGCTGTAGTGCATCTTGTAGATGGCACACACTGCATCCACGGTACGCCAGTGGTGGAGGGAGTGAAAGTTTAAGGCGGTGAATGGTGTGCCAATCAAGCGGGCTGCTTTGTCCTGGATGGTGTCGAGCTTCTTGAGTGTTGTTGGAGCTGCACTCATCCAGGTAAGTGGAGAGTTTTCCATCACACTCCTGACTTGTGCCTTGTAGATGGTGGAAATGCTTGGGGGAGTCAGGAGGTGAGACACTCGCTGCAGAATACCCAGCCTCTGACCTGCTCTTGTTGCCACAGTATTTATGTGGCAGGCCCAATTAAGTTTCTGGCCAATGGTGACTCCCAGCTTATTGATGGTGGGAGATTCGTCGATGGTAATTCTGTTTAATGTCAAGGGGAGGTGGTTGGACTCTCGCCTGTTGGACATATTAATTGCCTGTCACTTCTGTGGTGCGAATGTTACCTGCCACTTACCAGCCCAATCCTGAACGTCGTCCAGGTTGGTGCATTTCTGGCCCAAAGAGGAAGGAGGCATTGCTGGATCTGGTTCTCGGGAATGAGGTAGGTTAAGTGCAGCAAGTGTCAGTAAGGGAACATTTAGGGAATAGTGATTATAGTATCATAATGTTTAGGTTAGCTATGGAAAAGGACGAGGAGAAATCTGGAGTAAAAATACTTAATTAAAGGATGGCCAATTTCAGTGGGTTGAGAACGGAGCTGGCTTGGGTAAAAGGAATCAAAGATAACCAGGCGAAACTGTCATTGAACAATGGGCTGCCTTTAAAGAAGAGATGATTTGGATACAATCGAGCTACATTTCCACGAGTGGGTTGGGTAGCGCAAAAAAAGCCCGAGCTCCCTGGATGACAAAAGAGATAGTGAGTAAGAGGAAGCAGGAAAAGTGGGCATATGACAGATATCACGTTCAGAATTCAAGTGACAACCAGGCTGAATATAGAAAGTTCAGACAGGCTGTGTAAAAGGGAATAAGAGGGGCAAAGAGAGTGTATTAGAATAGATTGGCAGCAAACAAAAAATTGGATCCAAAGTCTTCTAAAGGCATATAAATAGTAAACGGATATGAAGAGGTGGGGTGCGGCTGATTAAGGACCAAAAATGAGACCTACGAATGGAGGCAGAGGGCATGGCTGAGATACTAAATGAATAATTTGCATCTGTTTTTACCAAGGAAGAAACTGCTGCCAAAGTCATAGTGAAAGAGGAGGTTGTTGAGATACTGGATGGGCTAAAAGTTGATAAGACGAGGTACTAGAAAGGCTGGCTGTACTTAAAGTAAATAAGTCACCCGGAGCGGATGGGATGCATCCTCGGATGCGAAGGGAGGGTGGGAAATTTCAGAGGTACTGACCATAATCTGCCAATCCTCCTTAGATACGGTGTGTTGCCAGAAAACTGGAGAATTGCAAATGTTACACCCTTGTTCAAAAACGGGTCTAAGGATAAACCCAGAAAATACAGAGCAGTCAGTTTAACCTTGGTGCTTGGGAAGCTTTTCGAAACGATAATCCGGGACAAAATTAACAGTCACTTGGACAAGTGTGGATTAATTAAGGAAATCCAGCACGGATTATCAAAGGCAATCGTGTCTAACTAACTTGACGTGTTTTCTGATCATTTAACAGAGAGGGTTGATGAGCGGAATGCGGTTGACATGGATTTCAAGAAGACGTTGATAAAGTGCCATATAATAGGCTTGCCAGCAAAGTTGAAGCCCATCGAATCAAAGGGACAGTGCAGCATGGATAAGAAATTGGTTAAGTGACAGGAAACTTTGAGTAGTGGTGAACGGTTGTTTTCTGGATTGGAGGAAGGTACACAGTGGTGTTCCCCAGGGGTCGGTACTAGGACCACTGCTTTTTTTGATATTTGTTAATGACTTGGACTTGGGGGTACAGAGCACAATTTCTAAATTTGCAGATGACACAAAACTTGGAAGTATAGTGAACAGTGAGGAGGATAGTGATAGACTTGAAGAGGACAGAGACATGCTGGTGAAATGGGCGGACACGTGGCAGATGAAATTTAATGCCGAAAAGTGTGAAATGATACAATTTGGTAGGAAGAATCAGGATAGACAATATAAACTAAAGGGTACAATTCTAAAAGTGGTGCATGAACAGAGAAACAAATCGTTGAAGGTTGCAGGGCAGGTTGAAAAGGTGGTTAAAAAGCATACGGGATCCTGGGCTTCATAAATAGAGGCGTCGAGTATAGAAACAAGGAAGTTATGACGAACCTGTATAAAACATTGGTTCGGCCTCAACTGGAGTATTGTGTCCAATTCTGGGCACCGCACTTTAGGAAGGATTTGAATGACTTAGAGCGGGTGCAGAAAGGATTTACAAGAATTATTCCAGGGATCAGGGACTTAAGCTACGTGGATAGACTGGAGAAGCTGGGTTGTTATCCCAAGAGCAGAGGAGGTTGAGAGCAAATGTGATAGAGGTGTTCAAAATCATGAGGTGTCTGGACAGAGGAGATAGAGAGAAACTGTCCCATTGGAGAAAAGGTCATGGAGCAGAGGACACAGATTTATGGTGATTGGCAGAATAACCAAAGGGGACATGAGAAAAAACTTTTTTACGCAGCGAGTGTTTAGGATCTGGAATGCACTGCCTTAAAGGGTGAAGGAGGCAGATTCAGTTGTTGCTTTCAAAAGGGAATTGGATAAGCACCTGAAGGAAAAATAATGCCCGGCTTCGGGGCAAGCACGTGGGAGTGGGACTTGCTGAATTGCTCTTGCAGAGAGCTGGCACAGGCTCGACGGGCCGAATGGCCTCCTTCTGCGTTGTAACCATTCTATGATTCTATCTTTTAAGAAAGAAAGACATGCAGTTATATAGCACCTTTCACGACCACCGGACATCTCAAAACGCTTTACGGACAATGAAGTAATTTTGGAAGGGTAGTCACTGTTGTATTGTGGGAAACACGGCAGCCAATTAGTGCACAGCAAGCTCCAACAAACAACAATGTGATAATGGCCAGATAATCTGTTTCTGTTATGTTGATTGTTGGATAAACATTGGCCATGACACCAGGGATAACTCCCTGCTCCTCTTCAAATAGGGACATGGGATCGTTACGTCCACCTGAGAGCGCAGACGGGGCCTCGGTTTAACGTCTCATCCGAAAGACGGCACCTCCGACAGTGCAGCACTCCCTCAGCACTGCACTGGAGTCTCAGCCTAGATTTATGGGCTATACGTTCCTGCAGTGAGACGTTAACCCAGAACCCTCTAGAGTCAGAAGCGAGTGTGCTACCCACTGAGCCACAGCTAACACATTATCCCTTCCTTTTTTCTGTCACTTTCTCGTCTTTTGTTCTCAGCTTTAGATCAATACAGGAAGAGAAACTCCCTTCTCTCTGTCCTGTCCTCGGTATTTTTGGACTCTACAAGAATCAAGGGGTTTGAGGATGGGCTGGGTGTCGGTGAATGCGGATTTGAGGTCGAAGATCAGCCATGATCTCATTCAATGAAGGGCTCGAAAGACCGTATTGACAACTGCTGCTCCTAATTCTTATATTCTTATGTTTATGGGCGGGTGAAATATTGCGTATTCGCTCACTTTTAATTTAAAACTGTGTAGAATAAGGTGAGCTAGTTTATGCTGCAGTAAAGTGTTGTGGTGACAATGGTTCATTAAGTCTGTTTGTTCAATTACTGTAATTAATGCCAGTTACAGTGAGGCCTAATGATATCACTGAAGTTAGCATGCAGGTGCAGCAGGCGGTTAAGAAGACAAATGGTATGTTGGCCTTCATAGCGAGAGGATTCGAGTACAGGAGCAAGGATGACTTGCTGCAGTTGTACAGGGCCTTGGTGAGACCACACCTTGCGTATTGTGAGCAGTTTTGGTCGCCTTATCTGAGAAAGGATGTTCTTGCCATGGAGGGAGTGCAGCGAAGATTCACCAGGCTGATACCTGACGATGGCAGGAATAAGGTATGAAGAGAGATTGGGTCGATTAGGCTCATATTTGCTGGAGTTTAGAAGAATGAGAGGGGATCTCATTGTAACTTATAAAATTTTAACAGGACCAGACAGACTAGATGCAGGAAGGATGTTTCCGATGCCGGGGGAGTCCAGAACCAGGGGTCACAGTCTAAAGAAAAGGGGTAAGCCATATAGGACTGAGCTGAGGATGAATTTCTTCAACAAGAGAGTGGTGAACCTATGGAATTCTCTACCACACAAGGCAGTTGAGGCCAATTCATTAAATATATTCAAGAATGAGTTAGATATATTTCTTAAGCCTAAAGGGATCAAGTGATATGGGGAGAAAGCAGGGACAGGGTACTGAATTTGGATTATCAGCCATGATCTCATTAAATGGCGGAGCAGGCTCGTGGGGCCGAATGGCCTACTCCTGCTCCTATCTTCCATATTTATTTGTCACTCGGGGATTTCCCTCTGCTCTAAAGATGGAGCTCCCTTCACTGTGTCACCTCACACAGTCAGCGCGCTGCCCCCAGCACAAAGACCAGCAGACACTCACAGGAGGGAAGGCATGGATTGGGGTTAAGTGATATGGATATTAGGAAGATGTTATGATATGCTAAAGCTTTACTCTCCCCTCCTCACTGCTGTTTATGCTCCCAGTGAGAATCTATGTCCTGTTAATAATTCTACAAACCATGTTACACTGTAATATTATTGTTGTTATTTACCGCGGGATATTCAGTTATTAGGATATTCTGTGTTTCAAGTTGTTACCTCTTTGTTACCGCATGGGTTGTCGTATAAACATTCTGGAACATTCTCACTACTGTTGGTGTTCCCGGTAAGACTCTGTATCCAGATATTAATTCTGTAAATCATGATTAACTACATTACTGTTCTTGCCATTAACTCCCCCAAACCCCCGCCCTGGCTGCTGTTGGTGTTCCTGGTAAGCCTCTTTATCCAGCTATTCATTATGTAGACAATGGGAGACAAATTAGGTATCGCCCATTCTGGGGATCTAATATTGGCCGGGCGCAAAGTGTAGCACAGAGAAAGAGCTGGGCACTTCTGCGACGAGGCATTGGTGGCTCTGGTTGACGCTGTGGAACGGCGATGGGCAGTGTTGTTCCCTGAGAGTGGCAGGAGGCCATTGCCCCGGGAGTTGAGAACGGTGAGGAGGGAGGTGGCTCAGCACGTCTCCCCGAGGAGCCTGATGCCAAGAACCCATACGCAGTGGCGGAAGAAGTTCAACAATCTCGCTCGGGCGATCAGGGTGAGTACCTGCTTTTCAAAACCTCCACATCCCTCCATCTCAACTTCAATCTGTGCCCAAAGGGTTTAAAAACCCAAATGCACAACACTGATCCAAGACCTATGGCTATCTCATAAAACACACATGCACATCCCACACCTTGCACACATTAACCGCCATTAAACGAGGGGAGGCACATCTGCCAAACACATGGCTGCACACAATAACGCTTATTCAACTGTGGTAGGCACATCTGCCTAACACATGCCTGCACACAATAATGGCTTTTCAACTAAGGTAGCCACATCTGCCAGTCACATGCCTGCACACTCACACTCACGCTGTACTTTTTCTTGCAGGCCAAGCTCTCTCATAACAGACAGGAGCAGCAACGCAGAGGAGGTGGACCAGCAGAACTACACCCCCTGAATGAGTTGCACGACAGAGTGAACAGGATCGTTGCCAGCTATGTCATAGGTGCCGTGGTCGCTGGAGAGGTCGACCTCCTTGGGACAGCAATGGTATGCTCATCAGCGTTCTCTCCTCTCTCACAACTCTTCACCCTCACAACACCAGCCTTATACACTTTCAACTCAACTAACTGTCTCCAGTCCCTGCTCCCTTTCTGCCACCCTGCCCTCACGCTAAAGCCACCCTTGTACCTTCCTGCTTTCCGATAGTGAACCACAAGATCAGCAGCCTGTCCCTCGAACTGCTAGTGGCAGCGATGTGCCAGGCGAGGAGGAAGAGGAAAGCCAGAGTCTCATTGCCTGCGTCTCCCGAGGGTGAAACATCAGACAGTCGCGCCACGCCTTCCGAGAGGGGAGCAGGGTGTTAGGGTCTGATGAAGGCGATGCTCCTGGACCCAGCGGGCTGCAGCAATGCCGTGGGGGTAGGGAAGTTCGGGAACCATCTTCCCAGTGAGTGAGTAGGCGCGTGAGTTCTTACGCACTGGATTCGGATGAGGAGCTCGAAATCGCGGCCATGTATACCCAGGCCTTCAGCATGCACTCTGAGCTGATGGGTGCAATGGTAAGGGTGCCCGACAGTATCGATGGACTGGCAAGGAGTGTGGAGGAATCCGCCAGTAGCACAGCTGTCATCTGTGTGCAAGCGCTTGAACCAATCCTTGCCTGGTCGCAGAGGATGGTGGAATTGCAGGGAGACCGTGGGGAACCAAAGCCGCGTGTAATGGGTGAGGTGGCAGGATCCGTGGCAGGATCCATTGCAGCACAGGCCGATGCAATGCAATGACGTAGTGCTGCAATTGAGTGATTAGCTGGTGCCATCCAGTCGCAGACTGCTCTCATGCAGGCTCAGATTGATGTCATGCAAGCACTGTCAGGTGCCATCCTCAGTGGGTCGCCCACAGTCCTCCTGGGATCTCACAGTACCGCAGCAGGCCAGCAATCTGTGCTCGAGCAGATTGATCCGGACACTAAGGTTCTGCCCCGGGGGAGTGACAGTCTGTTGTTCGAGCAGGAAGGTGCTGTCCTCTCTCAGAATGAAAGCGTTCCTGCTCCCACCACTGCCACTTCCCCATTTTCCCTTGGCCGGCCTGCAACACACCCAGCCCAGGAGAACGAGTTTTCTTAGTTTATGAATCTTGGGTTTGTTTCTAATTGTTTGTCCTGAATAAATGACAGAGTTTGTAACATAAATAATTTTTTAATTGTTACTTTACATCTTTACTGATTTGACTAATTGCAGCTTTGCCCGGCAATAGGGGGTGCGTGATGCTTTCAATGACGTGGCAAAAACAGGAAGGCAGATTATTATCTGAACGGCAATAGATTGGGAAAAGGGGAAGTGCAACGAGACCTGGGTGTCCTTGTGCACCAGTCACTGAAGGTAAGCATGCAGGTGCAGCAGGCGGTTAAGAAGGCAAATGGTATGTTGGCCTTCATAGCGAGTGGATCGAGTACAGGGAGCAAGGATGTCTTGCTGCAGTTGTACAGGGCCTTGGTGAGACCACATCCTGAGTATTGTGTGCAGTTTTAGTCGCCTTATCTGAGGAAGGATGCTTTTCCCATGGAGGGAGTGCAGGGAAGATCCACCAGACTGATACCTGGGATGGCAGGAATGACTTATGAAGAGAGATTGGGTCGATTGGGCTTGTATTCGCTAGAGTTTAGAGGAATGAGAGGGATCTCATTGAAACTTATAAATTCTAACAGGACTAGACAGACGAGATGCAGGAAAAATGTCCCCGATGGTGGGGGAGTCCAGAACCAGGGGTCACAGTCTAAGGATAATGGGTATGCCATTTAGGGACTGAGATGAGGAGGAATTTCTTCACCTAGAGAGTGGTGAACCTGTGGAATTCTCTACCACAGAAGACAGTTGAGTCCAATTCATTAAATATATTCAAGAAGGAGATAGATATATTTCATAAGGCTAAGGGGATCCAGGGATATGGGAGAAAGCAGGAACAGGGTACTGAATTTGAATGATCAGCCATGATCGCATTGAATGGCGGAGCAGGTTCGAGGGGCCGAATGGCCCTATTGCTAATCCTATCTTCTATGTTTCTATGTGCTTCTTCTTCCCAGAAGCCATCTTCTCAGTAAGGGGTTAGAATCGGTGTCTTATGAGCCACTCACGGGCGGTCCCTTGCAGTGGCAACATTGTGCGCCTCCCTCCCAATTGGTGCTGCTGATTCTCCTCCTCCACCTCTCCCTCTTCCTCCTTCTCCTCAGGTGGTGCAACAATTCCTGCTGGCAATGGCTGGGTCCTCATGTTTGCAATGTTATGAAGCATGCAGCACTCAACAATGAAGAGGAGACTCGCTCGGGAGATTAGTGCAGGGCTCCTCCTGAGTGGTCCAGACACCGGAACCGTTGTTTGAAGATGCCGACCGTCTGCTCTATGAGATTCCTGGTGGCGCTCTGGCATCTCATTGTATTGCAGCTCGGCAGGGGTGTTGGGTTATGCAGCGGCGTCATCAGCCAGGTGCAGAGTGGATAACCCTTGTCCCGAGGTGCCATCCACTAGGTTGACACGATGGTAGGAAGAGGTCTGGCGCAGGATAAATGTGTTGTCGCTGCTGCCATGATAGCGGGCATTGACGGCGAGTATGAGCTGTCTGTGGTCACAGACCAATCCGACATTCAGAGAGTGGAAGCCCTTGTGGTTTCGGAACACCTCTGCATTCTCATGAGGTGCCCACAATGCCACATGCGTGCAGTCAATGCCGCCCTGAACCATGGGGAAGCCCGCTATCCTCGCAAAGCCACATGCGTGTTTGCGCTGTTTGTCCTGGGTCATGGGAAGAGATGTGCTGGCGTCTCCTCTTATACAAAGCCTTTGTCACTTCTCAGATGCAACAATGAACAGCGAACTGGGAGATATTCACTATGTCGCCAGTAGAAGCCTGAAAGGACCGCTGACTTAGAAATTCAGAGCCACTGTCACCTTCACTGCCATCGACAGAGGACGTCCTGGTCCTGAGCTGAGGCTGCAGATCTGGTTGCAGGAGGTGGCAGAGCTCAGTGACCACCCTCCTTTCTGAAGCCCAGCCATTGGAAACACTGCTCCTCAGACAAATGGATATAGGAGGAGAATTGCTCCCTCAATACCCTGGGAGGATAAGGTCTCATGTTGGCCCTCCTCCCTCTGGTCGCGTTTGCCACTCTCTCTCTCCGCCTCTGCTTTCTCCGAAGGTGAAGCTGGACGACGAACACGCCCCAAGTTAGTGAAGCCCCTATCGAAGCATCTAAATATCGTTAGAAGGTGAAATAAAAATATACCTCCAAATTGGTGCTCAGGACCCAAAACTCCTTCGGTGAGCGTCGAATCGCTCCAGACGTCTCTCAACCTACATCTAACAAAAATTTCGTCGACAAGAATCGGCAGGAAGCAACCGCCTTTAAATAGCCCTCCACCAGCCCTTCCCGACTTTAAAACATTTCCCTCTACGTGTCGTTCCTAGCGGCAGGCGCTAAGACAGGGGACACGACTCAATTTTCATTCCGGGGCGCTACCAGGGCATTGCACGCTCGACTGATGTCACGATCTGCAGGCGCAGGAGATCGTTGCGGCAGTGTTTAGTGCCAGCGCAAAACAGACTGGTCAATTTCGTGAGCGGCGCTAAAAATAGCAGCGCTCGGGCGCTAAGCTCCTATCGCCCCGTTACCCCTCCCCCCACCGAAGGTGCACAGGAGAGGTGCTCACCAACCGACTTTTCCCCCATGACTATTTGTGTTTGTCTCTCTGTCGCTCCCCATCCCATCCACGCTGCTGTCAGCTATTGAGTCTGAAGGTGATTTCATGTTACCAAGATTCAAATGTTCAACTCAAGTAAATTTATTGGAGGTGACTCTTTATTTAACGACATCAGTCTGCTACCGACACTGAACATTAGTATCAGATCAGAAGAATGCTGTCTTGGTTTAGGAGACTTTTCACCTAATGACGAAAGACCATCGACCTGAAACGGTAACTCTGTTTCTCTCTCTCTCCACAGATGCTGCCTGACCCGCTGAGTATTTCCATCATTTTCTGTTTTCATTTCAGATTTCCAGTATCCCGCAGTATTTTGCTTTTGTTTTCACCTAATGCTCGGTATGGTTAATTACAGAGTCACAGGAACAATCCTGGCAGATCACATCCACCTCTGTAAATGTCTGAAATATCCGCTAATCATTCAGTTCCAGTCAATGTCTCCTTTCCCACCCTCTCCAGTTCTGCATTATTGGCACTGCTACTGATGGTTAAAGTAGGATTACAAGGATAATTTACTTTCTCACAAAACGTTAATTCAGCCAGATTTCAATACATTTCTTTCTGATCATTGTTTTGAATTTACAATTAGATCCCATGCCCATCTGTCACAGTTCAGTGCATCTGTCAGTGAGACCCAGAGTGATTCTCTATTGCCTCCTGCTGTACTTCAGGATAAACAATCCCCGCTATTGTAACTGAAGTACTGAGGATAAGAAAATCCTCTGATATCTTCTCGTCTAATATTCTCTGCACAAGTTGGAAACAACAGGTGAAAAAGTACAAAGATAAATCTCTTCCATTTGTGTTCAGATACTTTACAGCAGCATTCGGCGGCACTTTGCCTGTGGGTTAAGTCGTCTGATTTCGCTGCTGATAAAAACATTTAGTGGGACATTACCTGGTCAATCACCAATATTTACTTAAATTCAGAGTCCATTATTTGCAATGATACTTGGCAAATCTTCCTTTCAATGAGCTACAATTTGTGTATTTCAACAAAAATGCAGTAAACTCAATCTTCAAAACATATCTGATAGCCCAGTTATCTTTATAACTGCAGTGCACTTGTATTTATTATCTTAGCATTGTCATATTACATCCGTACTTTCATATACAATTGCCTGTAATTATTGCATGCCAAGGTTGGAGTTTCTGTATTTCGCTGTTGCATTCATTTTCAGTTATAAATAGAATGTATATTCTGACCAGGAGCAGGAATCCAAGCGGGATTTCCCCCTCTCGAACACAGGGGCACAGAAGCGAACTGCACCGCTCCAAATGCTGACTGAACCCGGGACACGAAGGCTTCCTGAGAGGGTCTGGTCCTTTGTGTCCCTGGTACCTCGGGCGGTGGTTTTTCTGCTGGGCTAAATGTAGATCGATCATTTAATGTCTCCTTGATCAACCATCTGTTAATTTCATGTTATATTTATTCCCATTTCAGTTACTGATTCCACAATGTATTCCCGATTATTCTTACAATAAGCCCTGTATTCAGCTCCACAGGTAATAGGATTAGATTTTATCATTGAATCTCGCTTGTGAGTTGCAGATTTCACCCCGAATTCCATCAAACTGCTGCTTTTGCTCCCAGCCTGATGAATAATTTCTCTGTTTATTTCACTTCCTCACAGTGAACTTAGTGACGATTGTGGTCCTGTCTCGGGGAAAGTGTGGTCTCTCCAAATGTGTCACTCGCTACCTGGTGGCCATGGCAACGGGCGGATCTACTGGTCGTTATCCTCGACCTGATATTGAGGCACATTCCCATTGTTTATGAGGGACAGTTTGGTTTCGTGCTGTCGATCCCCGTGTGTAATATCCACGCCGTCCTGCTGTTCGCAGCCACAGACTGTTCTGTCTGGTTCACCGTCACATTCACATTTGATCGATTTGTGGCCATTGTTGCCAGAAGCTGAAAACTAAATATTGCACCGAGAAAACGGCGGGTGTGGTTCTGGGAACAGTGACTGTGCTGAGCTGTTTAAAGGACATCACCTGGTATTTTATGTTCACAGGTCGGTATTGGCTTCAGAACAGCCCCTGGTTTTGTGATGTCTCAACGGATGTTCAGGATTCACGGGTCTGGGGAGCAATCGAGCTCCTTCATTATATTCTCACCCCGTGTGTCCCATTGTGGTCGTTCTGCTGCTCAATGCTGTCACCGTCAGACACATTTTAGTGGCCAGCAGAGCCCGCAGGAGACTCCGGGGTCCCAGCAGTGGTGAGAGTCCCAGAGACCCGGAGATGGAGAGCCGCAGGAAATCCATCATTGTACTGCTTGTTATCTCCGGCAATTTCATCCTGTTATGGGCAGTGTTTGTGGTGTTTCTTTATTTTACCGGATGAGGTTTTTGGGGTATCGGTCTGTACTTCTACCATATTATGTAATGGAACTGGGATTCATGCTGCAGTTGGCTGAGTTGCTGCACAAACACTGGGATTTACGCCGTGACCGAGACTAAGTTTAGAGAGCAGTTGAAGAATGTGGGGAACTATCCCTTTACTCTGATTGTAAAATTCATTAAATGATTTGAAGAAACGGAGACATTGCAGCCTGTAAGTTGACAGTTCCCTGGGCCGGTTATTGTGGCGCCCTGCACAAGATGGCGGCTCTGGGGCACAGCACAAAAATGGCGGCTCCGGGGCACAGCACAAAGATGGCGGCTCCGCGGCCCTGCTCCAAGATGGCGGCTCCGGGGCCCTGCACAAAGATGGCGGCTCTGGGGCTCCACACAAGATTTCTGGCTCTGGGGCTGAGAACAAAGATGGCGTCACTGGGGCCCTGCACAAAGATGGCGGGCTCTGGAGCTCTGCACAAAGATGGCGGATCTGGTGCCCGGCACAAAGATGTTGGCACTTGGTGCCCCGCACCAAAGATGGCGGCTCTTCAAATATATCGCCGTTCTTTTCATCGTCACTAGGTCAAAAGCTTGAAAATCCTTCAGTAATAATATTGTGGGAGCACCTTCACCACACGGACTGCAGCGGCTCAAGATGAAGGCCCCATATTTTCTCATGGGTAACTAGGGATTGACAAGTTATACCAATCTTGACAGCGTCACCCGAGCCTGAGAACAAACACATCGAAATAATAAAATAGGATTAAAATCAATGATTTTACAATTCATTGATTGAAACCAGATAAGGCCTGTGATCAGAGCGGGGCGTCAAGTACGCTAAACAAATTGTCAACACACTTGGACTACAATTCTATCATTCTATAATTGATACTATTCACACTTTCCCAATTTCCCAATCATTACAAAAGGTGCTTGATAAAGGATCACATGTTACCAAAATTGAAGCCCATGGGAGTAAAGTGGCAGTGACAACAGTGAATGGTGTGGGGTATATCAGTATGTAAGAGAGAATTACATTGAGGGGTGTATCAGAGTGTACAATGAGGGGTGTGGGGTTTTATCAGCGTGTTGTAGGGAGGTCATGATGTGGAGATGTCGGTGTTGGACTGGGGTGGTCAAAAATGACAAGTCGCACAACACCAGGTTATAGTCCAACAGTTTTATTTAAAATTACAAGTTTTCGGAGCTGCTGACCCTTCGTCAGGTAAAGGTACCTGACGAAGGGGCAGCAGCTCGAAAGCTCGTAATTTTAAATAAAACTGTTGGACTATAATCTGGTGTTGTGCGACTTCTCATTTTTGTCGGGAGTTGTGTGGTGTAATATCAGAGAGTTACAGTGAGTCGTGTGGGGTATATCAGAGAGTTACAGTGAGTCGTGTGGGGTATATCAGAGAGTTACAGTGAGTCGTGTGGGGTATATCAGAGAGTTACAGTGAGTCGTGTGGGGTATATACGAGTGTTACAGTGAGGGGTGTGGGGTTTATCAGCCTGTTGTAGTGAGGTATGTGGGGTACATCAGAGTGTTACAGTGTGTGGTTGTGCGGTATCTCAGTGTATTACAGTGAGGGGTGTGGCAGAATATCAGAGTGTAAAAGTGTGGGGGTTGGGGAATATCAGAGTGTTACAGTGAGGGGTGTGGGGTTTATCAGCGTGTTCACAGTGAGGGGTGTGGGTGTTTATCAGCGTGTTGCAGCGAGGAATGTGAGGTATATCAGAGAGTTACAGTGAGTGTGTGGTGTATATCACTTTGTTACAGTGAGGTGTTTGGGGTATAACATCGTGTTACATTGATGGTGTGTGCGTATATCAAAGTGTTACAGCGAGATGTGTGCGGTATATTAGAGCATTACAGTGAGAGGTTTGGAATATGTAAGAGAGGATTAAAGTAAGAACATAAGAACATAAGAAATAGGAGCCGGAGTAGGCCAATTGGCCCCTCGAGCCTGCTCCGGCCATTCAATAAGATAATGGCTGATCTGATCTAACCGCTAATCTACTATCACAGAGCCATCGCCTGAACCTAACAGAAGTGGACACACGAAATAGGAGCAGGATCATGCTACACGGCCTGTGGGCCCGCTACGCTACCCACAGAGCCATGACCGATCCGAACCTAGACTCATGTCCAAATTTCCTGCCCGCTCCCCGTAACCCTTAATTCGCTTTACTTCGAGGAAGCTATCTATTTCTGTTTTAAATTTATGTAATGATGGTAGCTTCTTTTGGGGCAGCATATTCCATGGACCTACCACCCTCTGAGTGAAGTAGTGCCTTCTCATCTCAGTTTTTGAAAGAGCAGCCCTTATTCTAAGACTATGCCCCCTAGTTCAAGCTTCACCCATCATCGGGAACATGCTCCCCCGCAGACACCCGATCCTACCCCTTCACAATCTTATGTTTCAATAAGATCGCCTCTCATTCTTCTGACTCCAATGAGTAGAGTTCCAATCTACCCAACCTCTCCTCATATGTCCATCCCTCATCCCCGGGGATTAACACGAGTGAACCTTCTTGACTGACTCGAGAGCAAGTATGTCTTTTCTTAATTATGGACACCAAAACTGTATGCAGTATTCCAGATGCGGTCTCACCAATACCTTGTACAACTGAAGCAATACCTCCCTATTTTTATATTCTATCGCCCCTAGCAATGAAAGCAACATTCCATTGGCCTTCTTAATCACTTGCTGCACCTGCATACTAACCTTTTGAGTTTCGTGGACCGGGACTCCCAGATCCTTTGTACTTCAGTACTTACCAGTTTCTTGCCATTCAGATAATAACTTGCTCTACTATTTTTCCTGCCAAAGTGCATAACCTCACACTTTCCAGTATTGTATTCCATCTGCCAAATCTCTGCCCACTTACTTACCCTGTCTATCCCTTGCAGATTTTTATGTCCTCCTCACTCACTACTTTCCCTCCATCTTAGTATCATCTGCAAACTTTGATATGTTACACTCGGTCCCCTCCTCCAAATCGTTAATATAGATTGTAAAGAGTTGGGGGGGGGGGGGGACAGACTGACATGGGAACCACTAGTTATGATTGCCAGTCTGAGAATGAACCATTTATCCCAACTCTCTGCCTTCTGTTAGATAGCAACCCTCTATCCATGCCAGAATATTACCCCAATCCCGTGATTTTTTATCCTAAGCAATAATCTTTAGTGTGGCATCTTATCAAATGCCTTTTGAAGTCTACATACACCACATCCACTAGTTCAACTTTATCCACCCTGTATGTTACTTTCCCATGGGGTGCGTAGCGCGCGAGTTCTTACGCACTGGAGTCGGATGAGGAGCTC
>JASTWF010001744.1:0-61902 GCA_030390025.1 Squalus acanthias
GGGGTGCAGTGTGTATGGAGTGTGGGGGTGGGGTGCAGTGTGTATGGAGTGTGGGGTGGGGTGCAGTGTGTATGGAGTGTGGGGGTGGGTGCAGTGTGTATGGAGTGTGGGGGTGGGGTGCAGTGTGTATGGAGTGTGGGGGTGGGGGTGCAGTGTGTATGGAGTGTGGGGGTGGGGTGCAGTGTGTATGGAGTGTGGGGGTGGGGTGCAGTGTGTATGGAGTGTGGGGGTGGGTGCAGTGTGTATGGAGTGTGGGGGTGGGGTGCAGTGTGTATGGAGTGTGGGGGTGGGGGTGCAGTGTGTATGGAGTGTGGGGGTGGGGTGCAGTGTGTATGGAGTGTGGGGTGGGGTGCAGTGTGTATGGAGTGTGGGGGTGGGTGCAGTGTGTATGGAGTGTGGGGGTGGGGTGCAGTGTGTATGGAGTGTGGGGGTGGGGGTGCAGTGTGTATGGAGTGTGGGGGTGGGGTGCAGTGTGTATGGAGTGTGGGGGTGGGTTGTGTGGGGGTGCAGTGTGTATGGAGTGTGGGGGTGGGGGTGCAGTGTGTATGGAGTGTGGGGGTGGGGTGCAGTGTGTATGGAGTGTGGGGGTGGGGTGCAGTGTGTATGGAGTGTGGGGGTGGGGTGCAGTGTGTATGGAGTGTGGGGGTGGGGTGGGGGGTGCAGTGTGTATGGAGTGTGGGGGTGGGGGTGCAGTGTGTATGGAGTGTGGGGGGTGGGGTGCAGTGGGTATGGAGGGTGGGGGTGGGTGCAGTGTGTATGGAAGTGTGGGGTGGGGGTGCAGTGTGTATGAGTGTGGGGGTGGGGTTGCAGTGTGGTAAGGAGTGTGGGGGTGGGTGCAGTGTGTATGAGTGTGGGTGGGGTGCAGTGTGTATGGAGTGTGGGGGTGGGGTGCAGTGTTTATGGAGTGTGGGGGTGGGGGTGCAGTGTGTAAGGGAGTGTGGGGTGGGGTGCAGTGTGTATGGAGTGTGGGGGTTGGGTGCAGTGTGTATGGAGTGTGGGGGTGGGGGGTGCAGTGTGTATGGAGTGTGTGGGGTGGTGCAGTGTGTATGGAGTGTGGGGGTGGGGTGCAGTGTGTATGGAGTGTGGGGGTGGGGTGCAGTGTGATGGAGTGTGGGGGTGGGGTGCAGTGTGTATGGAGTGTGTGGGTGGGGGTGCATGTGTATGGAGTGGTGGGGGTGGGGTGCAGTGTGTATGGAGTGTGGGGGTGGGGGTGCAGTGTGTATGGAGTGTGGGGGGTGGGGGTGCAGTGTTATGGAGTGTGGGGGGGTGCAGTGGTGTATGAGTTGGGGTGGGGGTGCAGTGTGTATGGAGTGTGGGGGTGGGGGAGCAGTGTGTATGGATGTGGGGGTGGGGGGTGCAGTGGGTATGGAGTGTGGGGGTGGGGGTGCAGTGTGTATGGAGTGTGGGGGGTGGGGGTGCAGTGTGTATGGAGTGTGGGGGTGGGGTGCAGTGTGTATGGAGTGTGGGGGTGGGGGTGCAGTGTGTATGGAGTGTGGGGGGGTGCAGTGTGTATGGAGTGTGGGGGTGGGGGTGCAGTGTGTATGGAGTGTGGGGGTGGGGGTGCGTGTGTATGGAGTGTGGGGGTGGGGTGCAGTGTGTATGGAGTGTGGGGGTGGGGTGCAGTGTGTATGGAGTGTGGGGGTGGGGTGCAGTGTGTATGGAGTGTGGGGTGGGGTGCAGTGTGTATGGAGTGTGGGGGTGGGGTGCAGTGTGTATGGAGTGTGGGGGTGGGGTGCAGTTGTATGGAGTGTGGGGGTGGGGTGCAGTGTGTATGGAGTGTGGGGGTGGGGGTGCAGTGTGTATGGAGTGTGGGGGTGGGGGTGCAGTGTGTATGGAGTGTGGGGGTGGGGGTGCAGTGTGTATGGAGTGTGGGGGTGGGGGTGCAGTGTGTATGGAGTGTGGGGGTGGGGGTGCAGTGTGTATGGAGTGTGGGGGTGGGGTGCAGTGTGTATGGAGTGTGGGGTGGGGTGCAGTGTGTATGGAGTGTGGGGGTGGGGTGCAGTGTGTATGGAGTGTGGGGGTGGGGGTGCAGTGTGTATGGAGTGTGGGGGTGGGGGTGCAGTGTGTATGGAGTGTGGGGGGTGGGGTGCAGTGTGTATGGAGTGTGGGGGGGGGGTGCAGTGTGTATGGAGTGTGGGGGTGGGTTGCAGTGTGTATGGAGTGTGGGGGTGGGGTGCAGTGTGTATGGAGTGTGGGGGTGGGGTGCAGTGTGTATGGAGTGTGGGGGTGGGGGTGCAGTGTGTATGGAGTGTGGGGGTGGGGTGCAGTGTGTATGGAGTGTGGGGGTGGGGTGCAGTGTGTATGGAGTGTGGGGGTGGGGTGCAGTGTGTATGGAGTGTGGGGGTGGGGTGCAGTGTGTATGGAGTGTGGGGGTGGGGGTGCAGTGTGTATGGAGTGTGGGGGTGGGGTGCAGTGTGTATGGAGTGTGGGGGTGGGGTGCAGTGTGTATGGAGTGTGGGGGTGGAGTGTGTATGGAGTGTGGGGTGGGGTGCAGTGTGTATGGAGTGTGGGGGTGGGGTGCAGTGTGTATGGAGTGTGGGGGTGGGGGTGCAGTGTGTATGGAGTGTGGGGGTGGGGGTGCAGTGTGTATGGAGTGTGGGGGTGGGGTGCAGTGTGTATGGAGTGTGGGGGGTGCAGTGTGTATGGAGTGTGGGGGTGGGGTGCAGTGTGTATGGAGTGTGGGGGTGGGGGTGCAGTGTGTATGGAGTGTGGGGGTGGGGTGCAGTGTGTATGGAGTGTGGGGGTGGGGTGCAGTGTGTATGGAGTGTGGGGGTGGGGTGCAGTGTGTATGGAGTGTGGGGTGGGGGTGCAGTGTGTATGGAGTGTGGGGTGGGGTGCAGTGTGTATGGAGTGTGGGGGTGGGGTGCAGTGTGTATGGAGTGTGGGGGTGGGGTGCAGTGTGTATGGAGTGTGGGGGTGGGGTGCAGTGTGTATGGAGTGTGGGGTGGGGTGCAGTGTGTATGGAGTGTGGGGGTGGGGTGCAGTGTGTATGGAGTGTGGGGGTGGGGTGCAGTGTGTATGGAGTGTGGGGGTGTATGGAGTGTGGGGGTGGGGTGCAGTGTGTATGGAGTGTGGGGGGGGTGCAGTGTGTATGGAGTGTGGGGTGGGGTGCAGTGTGTATGGAGTGTGGGGGTGGGGTTGCAGTGTGTATGGAGTGTGGGGGGTGGGGTGCAGTGTGTATGGAGTGTGGGGGAGGGGTGCGTTGTGTATGGAGTGTTGGGGTGGGGTGCAGTGTGTATGGAGTGTGGGGGTGGGGTGCTGTGTGTATGGTGTGGTGGGGGGTGCAGTGGTATGGAGTGTGGGTGGGGTGCAGTGGTATGGAGTGTGGGGGGTGCAGTGTGTATGGAGTGTGGGGGTGGGTGCAGTGTGTATGGAGTGTGGGGGTGGGGGTGCAGTGTGTATGGAGTGTGGGTGGGGTGCAGTGTGTATGGAGTGTGGGGGGGGTGCAGTGTGTATGGAGTGTGGGGGTGGGGGGCAGTGTGTATGAGTGTGGGGGGGTGGGGTGCAGTCGTGTATGGAGTGTGGGGTGGGGGTGCAGTGTGTATGGAGTGTGGGGGTGGGGTGCAGTGTGTATGGAGTGTGGGGGTGGGGGTGCAGTGTGTATGGAGTGTGGTGGGGGGGGTGCAGTGTGTATGGAGTGTGGGGGTGGGGTGCAGTGTGTATGGAGTGTGGGGGTGGGGTGCAGTGTGTATGGAGTGTGGGGTGGGGTGCAGTGTGTATGGAGTGTGGGGGTGGGGTGCAGTGTGTATGGAGTGTGGGGGGGGGGTGCAGTGTGTATGGAGTGTGGGGTGGGGTGCAGTGTGTATGGAGTGGGGGTGGGGGTGCAGTGTGTATGGAGTGTGGGGGGGGGCAGTGTGTATGGAGTGTGGGGGTGGGGGTGCAGTGTGTATGGAGTGTGGGGGTGGGGTGCAGTGTGTATGGAGTGTGGGGGTGGGGTGCAGTGTGTATGGAGTGTGGGGGTGGGGTGCAGTGTGTATGGAGTGTGGGGGTGGGGGTGCAGTGTGTATGGAGTGTGGGGGTGCAGTGTGTATGGAGTGTGGGGGTGGGGGTGCAGTGTGTATGGAGTGTGGGGGTGGGGTGCAGTGTGTATGGAGTGTGGGGGTGGGGGTGCAGTGTGTATGGAGTGTGGGGGTGGGGTGCAGTGTGTATGGAGTGTGGGGGTGGGTGCAGTGTGTATGGAGTGTGGGGGTGGGGTGCAGTGTGTATGGAGTGTGGGGGTGGGGTGCAGTGTGTATGGAGTGTGGGGGTGGGGGTGCAGTGTGTATGGAGTGTGGGGGTGGGGTGCAGTGTGTATGGAGTGTGGGGGTGGGGTGCAGTGTGTATGGAGTGTGGGGGTGGGGTGCAGTGTGTATGGAGTGTGGGGGTGGGGTGCAGTGTGTATGGAGTGTGGGGGTGGGGTGTGTATGGAGTGTGGGGGTGGGGGTGCAGTGTGTATGGAGTGTGGGGGTGGGGGTGCAGTGTGTATGGAGTGTGGGGGTGCGTGTGTATGGAGTGTGGGGGTGGGGTGCAGTGTGTATGGAGTGTGGGGTGGGGTGCAGTGTGTATGGAGTGTGGGGGTGGGGTGCAGTGTGTATGGAGTGTGGGGGTGGGGTGCAGTGTGTATGGAGTGTGGGGGTGGGGTGCAGTGTGTATGGAGTGTGGGGTGGGGTGCAGTGTGTATGGAGTGTGGGGGTGGGGTGCAGTGTGTATGGAGTGTGGGGGTGGGGGTTGCAGTGTGTATGGAGTGTGGGGGTGGGGGTGCAGTGTGTATGGAGTGTGGGGGTGGGGGTGCAGTGTGTATGGAGTGTGGGGGTGGGTGCAGTGTGTATGGAGTGTGGGGGGGGGTGCAGTGTGTATGGAGTGTGGGGGTGGGGTGCAGTGTGTATGGAGTGTGGGGGTGGGGTGCAGTGTATGGAGTGTGGGGGTGGGGTGCAGTGTGTATGGAGTGTGGGGTGCAGTGTGTATGGAGTGTGGGGTGGGGGTGCAGTGTGTATGGAGTGTGGGGGTGGGGTGCAGTGTGTATGGAGTGTGGGGGTGCTGTGTGTATGGAGGTGGGGGTTGTGCAGTGTGTATGGAGTGTGGGGGTGGGGTGCAGTGTGTATGGAGTGTGGGGGTGGGGGTGCAGTGTGTATGGAGTGGGGGGGGTGCAGTGTGTATGGAGTGTGGGGGTGGGTGCTGTGTGGATGGAGTGTGTGGGTGATGTGTAGGAGGGTGGGGTGGGTGCAGTGTGTATGGAGTGTGGGGTGGGGGTGCAGTGTGTATGGAGTGTGGGGGTGGGGTGCAGTGTGTATGGAGTGTGGGGGTGGGGTGCAGTGTGTATGGAGTGTGGGGGTGGGTGCAGTGTGTATGGAGTGTGGGGGTGGGGTGCAGTGTGTATGGAGTGTGGGGTGGGGTGCAGTGTGTATGGAGTGTGGGGGTGGGGTGCAGTGTGTATGGAGTGTGGGGGTGGGGGTGCAGTGTTTATGGAGTGTGGGGGTGGGGTGCAGTGTGTATGGAGTGTGGGGGTGGGGGTGCAGTGTGTATGGAGTGTGGGGGTGGGGGTGCAGTGTGTATGGAGTGTGGGGGTGGGGTGCAGTGTGTATGGAGTGTGGGGGTGGGGGTGCAGTGTGTATGGAGTGTGGGGTGGGGTGCAGTGTGTATGGAGTGTGGGGGTGGGGGTGCAGTGTGTATGGAGTGTGGGGGTGGGGTGCAGTGTGTATGGAGTGTGGGGGTGGGTGCAGTGTGTATGGAGTGTGGGGTGGGGTGCAGTGTGTATGGAGTGTGGGGGTGGGGTGTGCAGTGTGTATGGAGTGTGGGGGTGGGGTGCAGTGTGTATGGAGTGTGGGGGTGGGGGTGCAGTGTGTATGGAGTGTGGGGGTGGGGTGCAGTGTGTATGGAGTGTGGGGGTGGGGTGCAGTGTGTATGGAGTGTGGGGGGGGGTGCAGTGTGTATGGAGTGTGGGGGTGGGGTGCAGTGTGTATGGAGTGTGGGGGGTGGGGTGCAGTGTGTATGGAGTGTGGGGGTGGGGTGCAGTGTGTATGGAGTGTGGGGGTGCAGTGTGTATGGAGTGTGGGGGTGGGGTGCAGTGTGTATGGAGTGTGGGGTGCAGTGTGTATGGAGTGTGGGGGTGGGGTGCAGTGTGTATGGAGTGTGGGGTGGGGTGCAGTGTGTATGGAGTGTGGGGGGTGGGGTGCAGTGTGTATGGAGTGTGGGGGTGGGGTGCAGTGTGTATGGAGTGTGGGGTGGGGTGCAGTGTGTATGGAGTGTGGGGGTGGGGTGCAGTGTGTATGGAGTGTGGGGGTGGGGTGCAGTGTGTATGGAGTGTGGGGGTGGGGTGCAGTGTGTATGGAGTGTGGGTGGGGTGCAGTGTGTATGGAGTGTGGGGGTGGGGGTGCAGTGTGTATGGAGTGTGGGGGTGGGGGTGCAGTGTGTATGGAGTGTGGGGGTGCAGTGTGTATGGAGTGTGGGGGTGGGGTGCAGTGTGTATGGAGTGTGGGGGTGGGGGTGCAGTGTGTATGGAGTGTGGGGGTGGGGTGCAGTGTGTATGGAGTGTGGGGGTGCAGTGTGTATGGAGTGTGGGGGTGGGGTGCAGTGTGTATGGAGTGTGGGGGTGGGGTGCAGTGTGTATGGAGTGTGGGGGTGGGGTGCAGTGTGTATGGAGTGTGGGGGTGGGGTGCAGTGTGTATGGAGTGTGGGGGTGGGGTGCAGTGTGTATGGAGTGTGGGGGTGGGGTGCAGTGTGTATGGAGTGTGGGGTGGGGTGCAGTGTGTATGGAGTGTGGGGTGGGGTGCAGTGTGTATGGAGTGTGGGGGTGGGGGTGCAGTGTGTATGGAGTGTGGGGGGGTGCAGTGTGTATGGAGTGTGGGGTGGGGTGCAGTGTGTATGGAGTGTGGGGGTGGGTGCAGTGTGTATGGAGTGTGGGGGTGGGGTGCAGTGTGTATGGAGTGTGGGGGTGGGGTGCAGTGTGTATGGAGTGTGGGGGTGGGGTGCAGTGTGTATGGAGTGTGGGGGTGGGGTGCAGTGTGTATGGAGTGTGGGGGTGGGGTGCAGTGTGTATGGAGTGTGGGGGTGGGGGTGCAGTGTGTATGGAGTGTGGGGGTGGGGTGCAGTGTGTATGGAGTGTGGGGGTGGGGTGCAGTGTGTATGGAGTGTGGGGGTGGGGTGCAGTGTGTATGGAGTGTGGGGGTGGGGGTGCAGTGTGTATGGAGTGTGGGGGTGGGTGCAGTGTGTATGGAGTGTGGGGGTGGGGGTGGGGTGCAGTGTGTATGGAGTGTGGGGGGTGGGGGTGCAGTGTGTATGGAGTGTGGGGGTGGGGTGCAGTGTGTATGGAGTGTGGGGGTGGGGTGCCGTGTGTATGGAGTGTGGGGGTGGGGTGCAGTGTGTATGGAGTGTGGGGGTGGGTGCAGTGTGTATGGAGTGTGGGGTGGGTGCAGTGTGTATGGAGTGTGGGGGTGGGGTGCAGTGTGTATGGAGTGTGGGGGTGGGGTGCAGTGTGTATGGAGTGTGGGGGTGCAGTGTGTATGGAGTGTGGGGGTGGGGTGCAGTGTGTATGGAGTGTGGGGGTGGGGGTGCAGTGTGTATGGAGTGTGGGGTGGGTGCAGTGTGTATGGAGTGTGGGGGTGGGGGTGCAGTGTGTATGGAGTGTGGGGGTGGGGGTGCAGTGTGTATGAGTGTGGGGGTGGGGGTTGCAGTGTGTATGGAGTGTGTGGGGTGGGGTGCAGTGTGTATGGAGTGTGGGGGTGGGGTGCAGTGTGTATGGAGTGTGGGGGTGGGGTGCAGTGTGTATGGAGTGTGGGGGTGGGTGCAGTGTGTATGGAGTGTGGGGTGGGGTGCAGTGTGTATGGAGTGTGGGGGTGGGGTGCAGTGTGTATGGTGTGTGGGGGTGCAGTGTGTATGGAGTGTGGGGGTGGGGTGCAGTGTGTATGGAGTGTGGGGGTGGGGGTGCAGTGTGTATGGAGTGTGGGGGTGGGGGTGCAGTGTGTATGGAGTGTGGGGGGTGGGGGTGCAGTGTGTATGGAGTGTGGGGGGTGGGTGCAGTGTGTATGGAGTGTGGGGGTGGGGGTGCAGTGTGTATGGAGTGTGGGGGTGGGGTGCAGTGTGTATGGAGTGTGGGGGTGGGGGTGCAGTGTGTATGGAGTGTGGGGTGGGGGTGCAGTGTGTATGGAGTGTGGGGGTGGGGGTGCAGTGTGTATGGAGTGTGGGGGGTGGGGGTGCAGTGTGTATGGAGTGTGGGGGTGGGTGCAGTGTGTATGGAGTGTGGGGGTGGGGTGCAGTGTGTATGGAGTGTGGGGTGGGGTGCAGTGTGTATGGAGTGTGGGGGTGGGGGTGCAGTGTGTATGGAGTGTGGGGTGGGGGGTGGGCAGTGTGTATGGAGTGTGGGGTGGGGGTGCAGTGTGTATGGAGTGTGGGGGTGGGGTGCAGTGTGTATGGAGTGTGGGGGTGGGGTGCAGTGTGTATGGAGTGTGGGGTGGGGTGCAGTGTGTGGGTGGTCAGTGTGTATGGAGTGTGGGGTGGTGCAGTGTGTATGGAGTGTGGGGGTGGGGTGCAGTGTGTATGGAGTGTGGGGGGTGGGGTGCAGTGTGTATGGAGTGTGGGGTGGGGTGCAGTGTGTATGGAGTGTGGGGGTGGGTGCAGTGTGTATGGAGTGTGGGGTGGGGTGCAGTGTGTATGGAGTGTGGGGTGGGGGTGCAGTGTGTATGGAGTGTGGGGGTGGGGGTGCAGTGTGTATGGAGTGTGGGGGTGCAGTGTGTATGGAGTGTGGGGTGGGGTGCAGTGTGTATGGAGTGTGGGGTGGGGTGCAGTGTGTATGGAGTGTGGGGTGGGGGTGCAGTGTGTATGGAGTGTGGGGGTGGGGTGCAGTGTGTATGGAGTGTGGGGTGGGGTGCAGTGTGTATGGAGTGTGGGGGTGGGGTGCAGTGTGTATGGAGTGTGGGGTGGGGTGCAGTGTGTATGGAGTGTGGGGGTGGGGTGCAGTGTGTATGGAGTGTGGGGGTGGGGTGCAGTGTGTATGGAGTGTGGGTGGGGTGCAGTGTGTATGGAGTGTGGGGGTGGGGGTGCAGTGTGTATGGAGTGTGGGGGTGGGGTGCAGTGTGTATGGAGTGTGGGGGTGGGGGTGCAGTGTGTATGGAGTGTGGGGTGGGGGTGCAGTGTGTATGGAGTGTGGGGGTGGGGGTGCAGTGTGTATGGAGTGTGGGGTGGGGGTGCAGTGTGTATGGAGTGTGGGGGTGGGGGTGCAGTGTGTATGGAGTGTGGGGGTGGGTGCAGTGTGTATGGAGTGTGGGGGTGGGGTGCAGTGTGTATGGAGTGTGGGGGTGGGGTGCAGTGTGTATGGAGTGTGGGGGTGGGGGTGCAGTGTGTATGGAGTGTGGGGGTGGGTTGCAGTGTGTATGGAGTGTGGGGGTGGGGTGCAGTGTGTATGGAGTGTGGGGGTGGGGTGCAGTGTGTATGGAGTGTGGGGGTGGGGGCAGTGTCGGAGTGTGGGGTGGTGTATGGAGTGTGGGGGTGGGGTCAGTGTGTATGGAGTGTGGGGGTGGGGTGCAGTGTGTATGGAGTGTGGGGGTGGGGTGCAGTGTGTATGGAGTGTGGGGGTGGGGTGCAGTGTGTATGGAGTGTGGGGGTGGGGTGCAGTGTGTATGGAGTGTGGGGGTGGGGTGCAGTGTGTATGGAGTGTGGGGGGTGGGGGTGCAGTGTGTATGGAGTGTGGGGGTGGGGGTGCAGTGTGTATGGAGTGTGGGGGTGGGGCAGTGTGTATGGAGTGTGGGGGGTGGGGGTGCAGTGTGTATGGAGTGTGGGGGTGGGGTGCAGTGTGTATGGAGTGTGGGGGTGGGGTGCAGTGTGTATGGAGTGTGGGGGTGGGGTGCAGTGTGTATGGAGTGTGGGGGTGGGGGTGCAGTGTGTATGGAGTGTGGGGGTGGGGTGCAGTGTGTATGGAGTGTGGGGGTGGGGTGCAGTGTGTATGGAGTGTGGGGGTGGGGTGCAGTGTGTATGGAGTGTGGGGGTGGGGTGCAGTGTGTATGGAGTGTGGGGGTGGGGGTGCAGTGTGTATGGAGTGTGGGGGTGGGGGCAGTGTGTATGGAGTGTGGGGTGGGGTGCAGTGTGGTATGGAGTGTGGGGTGGGGGTGCAGGTGTATGGAGTGTGGGGGTGGGGTGCAGTGTGTATGGAGTGTGGGGGTGGGGGTGCAGTGTGTATGGAGTGTGGGGGTGGGGGTGCAGTGTGTATGGAGTGTGGGGGGTGGGGTGCAGTGTGTATGGAGTGTGGGGGTGGGGTGCAGTGTGTATGGAGTGTGGGGGTGGGGTGCAGTGTGTATGGAGTGTGGGGGTGGGGTGCAGTGTGTATGGAGTGTGGGGGTGGGGTGCAGTGTGTATGGAGTGTGGGGGGTGGGGTGCAGTGTGTATGGAGTGGGGGTGGGGTGCAGTGTGTATGGAGTGTGGGGGTGGGGTGCAGTGTGTATGGAGTGTGGGGGTGGGGTGCAGTGTGTATGGAGTGTGGGGGTGGGGTGCAGTGTGTATGGAGTGTGGGGGTGGGGGTGCAGTGTGTATGGAGTGTGGGGGTGGGGGTGCAGTGTGTATGGAGTGTGGGGGGTGGGTGCAGTGTGTATGGAGTGTGGGGGTGGGGTGCAGTGTGTATGGAGTGTGGGGTGGGTGCAGTGTGTATGGAGTGTGGGGGTGGGGGTGCAGTGTGTATGGAGTGTGGGGTGGGGTGCAGTGTGTATGGAGTGTGGGGTGGGGTGCAGTGTGTATGGAGTGTGGGGGTGGGGGTGCAGTGTGTATGGAGTGTGGGGTGGGGTGCAGTGTGTATGGAGTGTGGGGGTGGGCTGGTGTGTATGGAGTGTGGGGGTGGGGGTGCAGTGTGTATGGAGTGTGGGGGTGGGGGTGCAGTGTGTATGGAGTGTGGGGGTGGGGTGCAGTGTGTATGGAGTGTGGGGGTGGGGGTGCAGTGTGTATGGAGTGTGGGGGTGCAGTGTGTATGGAGTGTGGGGGTGGGGTGCAGTGTGTATGGAGTGTGGGGGTGCAGTGTGTATGGAGTGTGGGTGGGGTGCAGTGTGTATGGAGTGTGGGGGTGGGGTGCAGTGTGTATGGAGTGTGGGGGTGGGGTGCAGTGTGTATGGAGTGTGGGGTGGGGTGCAGTGTGTATGGAGTGTGGGGGTGCAGTGTGTATGGAGTGTGGGGGTGGGGTGCAGTGTGTATGGAGTGTGGGGGGGGGGGGGGGTGCAGTGTGTATGGAGTGTGGGGTGGGGTGCAGTGTGTATGGAGTGTGGGGGTGCAGTGTGTATGGAGTGTGGGGGTGGGGTGCAGTGTGTATGGAGTGTGGGGGTGGGGTGTGTATGGAGTGTGGGGGTGGGGTGCAGTGTGTATGGAGTGTGGGGGTGGGGGTGCAGTGTGTATGGAGTGTGGGGGTGGGGTGCAGTGTGTATGGAGTGTGGGGGTGGGGTGCAGTGTGTATGGAGTGTGGGGGTGGGGGTGCAGTGTGTATGGAGTGTGGGGGTGGGGTGCAGTGTGTATGGAGTGTGGGGGTGGGGTGCAGTGTGTATGGAGTGTGGGGGTGGGGTGCAGTGTGTATGGAGTGTGGGGGTGGGGTGCAGTGTGTATGGAGTGTGGGGGTGGGGTGCAGTGTGTATGGAGTGTGGGGGTGGGGTGCAGTGTGTATGGAGTGTGGGGGTGGGGTGCAGTGTGTATGGAGTGTGGGGGTGGGGTGCAGTGTGTATGGAGTGTGGGGGTGGGGTGCAGTGTGTATGGAGTGTGGGGGTGGGGGTGCAGTGTGTATGGAGTGTGGGGGTGGGGTGCAGTGTGTATGGAGTGTGGGGGGGGGGTGCAGTGTGTATGGAGTGTGGGGGTGGGGTGCAGTGTGTATGGAGTGTGGGGGTGGGGTGCAGTGTGTATGGAGTGTGGGGGTGGGGGTGCAGTGTGTATGGAGTGTGGGGGTGGGGTGCAGTGTGTATGGAGTGTGGGGGTGCAGTGTGTATGGAGTGTGGGGGTGGGGTGCAGTGTGTATGGAGTGTGGGGGTGGGGTGCAGTGTGTATGGAGTGTGGGGGTGGGGTGCAGTGTGTATGGAGTGTGGGGTGGGTGCTGTGTGTATGGAGTGTGGGGTGGTGCAGTGTGTATGGAGTGTGGGGGTGGGGTGCAGTGTGTATGGAGTGTGGGGGTGGGGATGCAGTGTGTATGGAGTGTGGGGGTGGGGGTGCAGTGTGTATGGAGTGTGGGGGTGGGGGTGCAGTGTGTATGGAGTGTGGGGGTGGGGTTGCAGTGTGTATGGAGTGTGGGGTGGGGGTGCAGTGTGTATGGAGTGTGGGGGTGGGGGTGCAGTGTGTATGGAGTGTGGGGGTGGGGTGCAGTGTGTATGGAGTGTGGGGGTGGGGTGCAGTGTGTATGGAGTGTGGGGGTGGGGTGCAGTGTGTATGGAGTGTGGGGGTGGGGTGGCAGTGTGTATGGAGTGTGGGGGTGGGGTGCAGTGTGTATGGAGTGTGGGGGTGGGGTGCAGTGTGTATGGAGTGTGGGGTGGTGCGTGTGTATGGATGTGTGGGGGTGCAGTGTGTATGGAGTGTGGGGGTGGGTGCAGTGTGTATGGAGTGTGGGGGGGGGTGCAGTGTGTATGGAGTGTGGGGGTGGGGGTGCAGTGTGTATGGAGTGTGGGGGGGGTGCAGTGTGTATGGAGTGTGGGGGTGGGTGCAGTGTGTATGGAGTGTGGGGTGGGGGTGCAGTGTGTATGGAGTGTGGGGGTGGGGGTGCAGTGTGTATGGAGTGTGGGGGTGGGGGTGCAGTGTGTATGGAGTGTGGGGGTGGGGGTGCAGTGTGTATGGAGTGTGGGGTGTGGGGGTGCAGTGTGTATGGAGTGTGGGGTGGGGTGCAGTGTGTATGGAGTGTGGGGGTGGGGTGCAGTGTGTATGGAGTGTGGGGGTGGGGGTGCAGTGTGTATGGAGTGTGGGGGTGGGGGTGCAGTGTGTATGGAGTGTGGGGGTGGGGTGCAGTGTGTATGGAGTGTGGGGGTGGGGGTGCAGTGTGTATGGAGTGTGGGGTGGGGGTGCAGTGTGTATGGAGTTGTGGGGTGGGGTGCAGTGTTATGGAGTGTGGGGGTGGGGTGCAGTGTGTATGGAGTGTGGGGGTGGGGGTGCAGTGTGTATGGAGTGTGGGGTGGGGGTGCAGTGTGTATGGAGTGTGGGGGTGGGGTGCAGTGTGTATGGAGTGTGGGTGGGGTGCAGTGTGTATGGAGTGTGGGGGTGGGGTGCAGTGTGTATGGAGTGTGGGGGTGGGGTGCAGTGTGTATGGAGTGTGGGGTGGGGTGCAGTGTGTTGGAGTGTGGGGGTGGGGTGGCAGTGTGTATGGAGTGTGGGGGTGGGGTGCAGTGTGTATGGAGTGTGGGGTGGGGTGGCGTGTGTATGGAGTGTGGGGGTGGGGGTGCAGTGTGTATGGAGTGTGGGGGGTGGGGTGTGTATGGAGTGTGGGGGTGGGGTGCAGTGTGTATGGAGTGTGGGGGTGCAGTGTGTATGGAGTGTGGGGGTGGGGGTGCAGGTGTGTATGGAGTGTGGGGGTGGGGGTGCAGTGTGTATGGAGTGTGGGGATGGGGTGCAGTGTGTATGGAGTGTGGGGGTGGGGTGCAGTGTGTATGGAGTGTGTGGGGTGGGGGTGCAGTGTGTATGGAGTGTGGGGGTGGGGGTGCAGTGTGTATGGAGTTTGGGGGTGGGGTGCAGTGTGTATGGAGTGTGGGGGTGGGGTGCAGTGTGTATGGAGTGTGGGGTGGGGGTGCAGTGTGTATGGAGTGTGGGGTGGGGTGCAGTGTGTATGGAGTGGTGGGGGGTGGGGGTGCAGTGTGTATGGAGTGTGGGGGTGGGGTGCAGTGTGTATGGAGTGTGGGGGTGGGTGCAGTGTGTATGGAGTGTGGGGGTGGGGGTGCAGTGTGTATGGAGTGTGGGGGTGGGGGTGCAGTGTGTATGGAGGTGGGGTGGGGGTGCAGTGTGTATGGAGTGTGGGGTGGTGCAGTGTGTATGGAGTGTGGGGGTGGGGTGCAGTGTGTATGGAGTGTGGGGGTGGGGTGCAGTGTGTATGGAGTGTGGGGGTGGGGTGCAGTGTGTATGGTGTGGGTGGGGGTGCAGGTGTTGGAGTGGGGGGGTGCAGTGTGTTGGAGTGGGGGTGGGGTGCAGTGTGTATGGAGTGTGGGGGTGGGTGCAGTGTGTATGGAGTGTGGGGTGGGGTGCAGTGTGTATGGAGTGTGGGGGTGGGGGTGCAGTGTGTATGGAGTGTGGGGGTGGGGGTGCAGGTGTATGGAGTGTGGGGGTGGGGTGCAGTGTGTATGGAGTGTGGGGGTGGGGTGCAGTGTGTATGGAGTGTGGGGGGGGGGTGCAGTGTGTATGGAGTGTGGGGGTGGGGTGCAGTGTGTATGAGTGTGGGGGTTGGGGGTAGCAGTGTGGATGTAGTGTGGGGGTGGGGGTGCAGTGTGTATGGAGTGTGGGGGGGGTGGGGTGTGTATGGAGTGTGGGGTGGGGTGCGTGTGTATGGAGTGTGGGGGTGGGGTGCAGTGTGTATGGAGTGTGGGGGTGGGGTGCAGTGTGTATGGAGTGTGGTGGGGTGGGGTGCAGTGTGTATGGAGTGTGGGGTGGGGTGCAGTGTGTATGGAGTGTGGGGGTGAGGTGCAGTGTGTATGGAGTGTGGGGGTGGGGTGCAGTGTGTATGGAGTGTGGGGGGGGGTGCAGTGTGTATGGAGTGTGGGGGTGGGGTGCAGTGTGTATGGAGTGTGGGGTGGGGTGCAGTGTGTATGGAGTGTGGGGGTGGGGTGCAGTGTGTATGATGTGGGGGTGGGGTGCAGTGTGTATGGAGTGTGGGGGTGGGGTGCAGTGTGTATGGAGTGTGGGGGTGGGGTGCAGTGTGTATGGAGTGTGGGGTGGGGTGCAGTGTGTATGAGTGTGGGGGTGGGGTGCAGTGCTGTATGGAGTGTGGGGTTGGGGTGCAGTGTGTATGGAGTGTGGGGTGCAGTGTGATATGGAGTGTGGGGGTGGGGTGTGTATGGAGTGTGGGGGTGCAGTGTGTATGGAGTGTGGGGTGGGGTGCAGTGTGTATGGAGTGTGGGGGTGGGGGCAGTGTGTATGGAGTGTGGGGTGGGGTGCAGTGTGTATGGGAGTGTGGGGGTGGGGTGCAGTGTGTATGGAGTGTGGGGGGTGGGGTGCAGTGGTATGGAGTGTGGGGGGTGGGGTGGCAGTGTGTATGGAGTGTGGGGGGGGGTGCAGTGTGTATGGAGTGTGGGGGTGGGGGTGCAGTGTGTATGGAGTGTGGGGGTGGGGTGCAGTGTGTATGGAGTGTGGGGGTGGGGGTGCAGTGTGTATGGAGTGTGGGGGTGGGGGTGCAGTGTGTATGGAGTGTGGGGGGGGGTGCAGTGTGTATGGAGTGTGGGGGTGGGGTGCAGTGTGTATGGAGTGTGGGGGTGGGGGTGCAGTGTGTATGGAGTGTGGGGGGTGGGGTGCAGTGTGTATGGAGTGTGGGGGTGGGTGCAGTGTGTATGGAGTGTGGGGTGGGGTGCAGTGTGTATGGAGTGTGGGGGGGGGGTGCAGGTGTATGGAGTGTGGGGGTGGGGTGCAGTGTGTATGGAGTGTGGGGGTGGGGTGCAGTGTGTATGGAGTGTGGGGGTGGGGTGCAGTGTGTATGGAGTGTGGGGGTGGGGTGCAGTGTGTATGGAGTGTGGGGGTGCAGTGTGTATGGAGTGTGGGGGGGTGCAGTGTGTATGGAGTGTGGGGTGTGAGTGTGTATGGAGTGTGGGGGTGGGGGTGCAGTGTGTATGGAGTGTGGGGGTGGTGTGTGTATGGAGTGTGGGGGTGGGGTGCAGTGTGTATGGAGTGTGGGGTGGGGTGCAGTGTGTATGGAGTGTGGGGGTGGGGTGCAGTGTGTATGGAGTGTGGGGGTGGGGGTGCAGTGTGTATGGAGTGTGGGGGTGGGGGTGCAGTGTGTATGAGTGTGGGGGTGCAGTGTGTATGGAGTGTGGGGTGGGGTGCAGTGTGTATGGAGTGTGGGGGTGGGGTGCAGTGTGTATGGAGTGTGGGGTGGGGTGCAGTGTGTATGAGTGTGGGGTGGGTGCAGTGTGTATGGAGTGTGGGGGTGGGTGCAGTGTGTATGGAGTGTGGGGGTGGGGTGCAGTGTGTATGGAGTGTGGGGGTGGGGTGCAGTGTATGGAGTGGGGTGGGTGCAGTGTGTATGGAGTGTGGGGGTGGGGGGCAGTGTGTATGGAGTGTGGGGTGGGGTGCAGTGTGTATGGAGTGTGGGGGTGGGGTGCAGTGTGTATGGAGTGTGGGGTGGGGTGCAGTGTGTATGGAGTGTGGGGGTGGGGTGCAGTGTGTATGGAGTGTGGGGTGGGGTGCAGTGTGTATGGAGTGTGGGGGTGGGGTGCAGTGTGTATGGAGTGTGGGGGTGGGGTGCAGTGTGTATGGAGTGTGGGGGTGGGGTGCAGTGTGTATGGAGTGTGGGGTGGGGTGCAGTGTTGTATGGAGTGTGGGGGTGGGGTGCAGTGTGTATGGAGTGTGGGGGTGGGGTGCAGTGTGTATGGAGTGTGGGGGTGGGGTGCAGTGTGTATGGAGTGTGGGTGGGGTGCAGTGTGTATGGAGTGTGGGGTGGGGTGCAGTGTGTATGGAGTGTGGGGGTGGGGGTGCAGTGTGTATGGAGTGTGGGGGTGGGGTGCAGTGTGTATGGAGTGTGGGGGTGGGGTGCAGTGTGTATGGAGTGTGGGGGTGGGGTGGGGTGTGTATGGAGTGTGGGGGTGGGGTGCAGTGTGTAAGGAGTGTGGGGGTGGGGTGCATTGTGTATGGAGTGTGGGGGTGGGGTGCAGTGTGTATGGAGTGTGGGGGTGCAGTGTGTATGGAGTGTAGTGGTGGGGTGTGTATGGAGTGTGGGGGTGGGGGTGCAGTGTGTATGGAGTGTGGGGGTGGGGTGCAGTGTGTATGGAGTGTGGGGCTGGGGTGCAGTGTGTATGGAGTGTGGGGGTGGGGTGCAGTGTGTATGGAGTGTGGGGCTGGGGTGCAGTGTGTATGGAGTGTGGGGGTGGGGTGCAGTGTGTATGGAGTGTGGGGGTGGGGTGTGTATGGAGTGTGGGGGCGGGGTGCAGTGTGGGGGGACGGGGCAGCTGGAGGCAGGAGGTCATGTGACGACACCTCCAGAAATACATCCAACCAGAGTTGGTATCCCTGTGTGGAAGATCACAGTTTCAGCTTCACAATACAATAAAATCAGTACCTCAAGTAGAAAGAAAAGAGAGACTTGCATTTATATAGCGCCTTTCATGACCACCGAACGTCCCAAAGTGCTTTACAGCCAATGAAGGACTTTTTTTCAGTAATGCTGGAAATACAGCAGCCAATATGCGCACAGCAAGCTCCCACAAACAGCAATGTGATAATGACCAGATAATCTGTTTTTCGTGATGTTGATTGAGAGATTAAATATTGGCCAGGACACCAGGGATAACTCCCCTGCTCTTCTTCATGGGATCTTTTGCGTCCACCTAAGAGAGCAGACGGGGCCTCGGTTTAACATCTCATCTGAAAGACAGCACCTCTGACAGTGCAGCACTCCCTCAGCACTGCACTGGAGTGTCAGCCTAGATTTTTGTGCTCAATTCTCTGGAGTGGGACTTAAACCCACAACCTTCTGACTTAGAGGCGAATGAGCCACTGGCTGACGTTGGCTAAAGTGGAACAAGCCATAAACAAAGCTAATGGAATACTGGGTTTTATGGGAAGAGGTTTAGAATATAAAAGTTGAGATGCAATGTTGAATCTATACAAACCTCAGTAAGCCTACAGTTGGAGAACTGTGTGCAGGTTTGGGCTCTACACTATAGGAAGGATGTTGAGGTAATAGAGAGGGTACAGAACAGATTCACTAGGATGCTGCCTGGTGTGAGGAAATACAAATACAAAGAAAGACTTGGAAAACTGGGGCTGCTTTCCTTAGAACAGAGGAGATTAAGGGGTGATTTGCTTAGAATTAGAAAGGGATGGAACAGAGTAGATACAAACAGACTGTCTCCAGTGACTGAGGGTCTAGAATGAGGGGATATAGATATAATATTAACTGTAAGAGATTTTGAACAGAGAGCAGGAGCGGGTTCATTAGACAGAGGGTTGTGAGATGGTGGAGTTAGTGATTGAATCAGAGACCATGTCAATATTTAAGAATAGGTTAGATCGAGAGCTGGATGAAAGGGGGATAAAGGGATATGGTAACAGAATGGCCTCACGGGATTAGGATTACTGCTCATCTGGAGGGTAAACAACAGTATGGACTGGTTGGGCCGAACGGCCTGTTTTCATGTTGTAATTTCTGTGGAATTCTATGTCATATAAGATGGAAAACTCATCAGCAAGGACTAGCGGCTCTGTTCCAGTGAGAGGCTGGGAATGATGGTGGGCTATAACGGAGAGAGTGTTGCAACTGCACGCCTGGGAATCAGGCAAGATTTATCAGAATAGTAGCTCGAGTTTCCAGTACTAACTACAACAAGAGCAAATTAGGATGAATTAAAGATATTTTACCCAGTGTGGCATTGTGTCTGATGTGTGGTTGAGAAGAATTTTCTTGAACAAGCAGTTGTTTAATGTTTTCCACTGATGATATATTCTAAAAGGTGAGATAGAGACATTCCTGTCACAACATTTGAATCAATTACAAGTCTTCCTGTTCAGATGATGGTAGTGAAATTACTCTGTCTTGCCACTCTAATTCGCGGTCTCTAAATCTTTCTCCGCAGCCGATGGACTAGAACGATGTAATTGACTCCCAGGGTAAGAAAATCACTGAACCCCACTCCATCGGAAGACTTGAGATCTCGATATGAGCAGTTCCACTATGAAGCACTGGAACATGTCCTGCCTACTGCAGCTCGCCCGCCTTCACCTCTTGCTTCAGGCGGTCCTCTCGACCTCCAGCAACTCGCCCAGTGGGAAGAAGGAGATTGCAATCGAAGGGGATCTGGTGATCGGGGGCTTGTTCCCAGTCCACGAGAAAGGCAACGGTTTGGAAGATTGCGGAAGGATCAACGAGCACCGCGGGATCCAACGGCTCGAGGCTATGCTGTTCGCTTTGGATGCGATAAACAAGGACGCCGCCATTTTGCCTGGAATTAAGCTTGGTGCCCATATCTTGGACACCTGCTCCAAGGACACTTACGCTCTGGAGCAGTCGCTGGAGTTTGTGAGGTCCTCGCTAACTAAAGTAGATGAGACAGAATACATCTGCCCAGATGGGTCCTATGCCATCCACGATGACATGACCTTTGCCATAGCTGGGGTCATCGGTGGCTCCTACAGTGACGTGTCCATCCAGGTAAGGAACAGAGCAAGCTAGCGTCATGGAGCAAGGAAGGAGACGTATCGGCAAAGGAGACTGGCGTTCGGTGTTCATTGAGGCAATGGTTAGAACTTGGGATGTGCTTTGGGGAAAAGATTGCAGCATACACTTACATCTTGAGTGATATCAGTGGCGGGAAGGGAATGTTTTGGTCATTTTGATGTCTACTGTTGTTGTCAGTTCAGGTACCACTCCAGAGACTTGAGCACATAATCCAGGCTGACACCTCAGTGCCAGTGCTGAGGCAGTGCTGCACTGGCGGAGGTGCCGTCTTTCTGATGAGATGTTAAACCGAGGCCCCGTCTTCCCTCTCAGGTGGACATAAAAGTTCCCACGGCCACTATTTCAAAGAAGAACAGGGGAGTTCGCCCGATGTCCTGGTCAAAAGTTTTCCCTCAACCAACATTATTAAAATAGATTATCTGGTCATTAAAATAAATGATCTGGTCATTATCACATTGCTGTTTGTGGGAGCTTGCTGTGTGCAAATTGCCACGTTTCCTACATTACAACAGTGACTACACTTCAACAGTATTTCATTGGCTGTAAAGTGCTTTGGGACGTCCTGAGGTCGTGAACGGCGCTATATAAATGCAAGTCTTTCTTGTCTTCTTCACTGTCGGCATCAAGTGCTCCCAGGTCAGGTTTAGCACGGGCCAGAGGTCTATTCTCATTACTCTTTAGCCATTTTGCAAAGGTCACTTCCTGTATTGCACACCTTGACCTGGTTGGGTGGAGGAGGGGCCAGAGTGGAAATTTCTCTCGTCGCAGGGGTTGGCCTAGTTGCCAACCAATTGCTAAGATGCTCACGGGAGTGGCACAGATTGACGGTGGCTCTCTTTGCCCATGGGGCAATGGCTGCCCTCTGTCTCCATCCCAGACAGGCTGGCTCCCTCACGGGCATGGAGACCTACCGAGAACTGGACAGAAGTCCCAACGTGCGTTCAAATAGCATTTTAGGATGGGTGGGTGTTATGACAAACAAGTTACCTACTGCAGCCAGGCCTTTATGTACCCACCCCACCGCATTTCCCTTCCTACTGTTTGTTTCACACAAAGGGTTGTAGAAATCTGGAACTCTCTCCCCCAAAAGGCTGTGGATGTTGGGGGTCAATTGGAGCTTTCAAGACTGAGATTGATAGATTTTTGTTGGGTAAGGGTATCGAGGGATACGGAGCAAAGGCGGGTAAATGGGGTTGAGGTACAGATCAGCCATGATCTAATTAAATGGTGGAGCAGGCTCGAGGGGCTGGATGGCCTACACCTGTTCCTATTTTGTTTACTGTTTGCTGTGACCATGTTTCTGGCCATAACACTGGAGGTTGGCCAAGAATATTTTAAGCTGCCAATTACTGTCAAATGTATGAAATATGTTAAGTGGTAGGTCATCAGTTATGAACAGTGGGAGTTTGATATAATACCTTGTGGTTTATAAGCCAGTGGTTTCTAATTATTGCTCTGACTGAAGGGTTAATTAACGGGAAGGCCATGATAGAATAAGATGATGCTTGATGCTTACTGTATCACTAAGGGGGAAAGTGTTCATCCAACCCTGTCAGGCTGCATAATATTGTGCAGGAGTCCGCATACTGAAACCCTTTCACACACTGGTGAGATAATGAGAAACAAAGAGCTGGCTCGAAACATTCTTAAAATAACCTGCCAGCACAGTAGGAACCAGCTCAGTAATGCTGCACTACTGTGAGCAAAGTGATCTTCTTTTTGTTATTGAGAAACCCCTTTAAAGGTCAAGGCTCCAGGTGAAAGGCCAAGACTAAGAGTACAAGACCCCCGGTGAAGGGATAAGGCCCACAGGGCAGGGCTCCAGGTGAAGGGTCAAAGTCCACAGGGCAGGGCTCCAGGTGAAGGGTCAAAGTCCACAGGGCAGGGCTCCAGGTGAAGGGTCAAAGACCACAGGGCAGGGCTCCAGGTGAAGGTTCAAAGTCCACAGGGCTGGGTTCCAGGTGAAGGGTCAAAGTCCACAGGGTTGGGCTCGAGGTTAAGGGCCAAGGCCTACAGTGCAGTGCCCCTGTAGGGTCAAGATCTATAATGAAGGACCCCAAATAAGAGCCAAGGCCCACAGTGCAGGGTTTTGGATGAAGGAACACAGGAACCGATTAGACCATTCAGCCCATTGAACCTGTTCCGCTATTCAATTAAATCATGGCTGATCTGTATCTTAACTCCATCTACCCTTGCCTAACAAATTCTATCAATATCAGATTTGAAATTTTCAATTAACTTCCTGACATCACCCCTGAACGGCCTGACTTTAATTTTAAGGTTATGCCCCTTGTTCTGGACTCTCCCACCAGAGGAAACAGTTTCTCTCTTTCTACCCGATCAATTCCTTTAATTATCTTAAACACCACAATTAGATCACCCCTTAAGGGAATACAAGCCTAGTCAATGCACCCTGTCCTCATAATTTAACCCTTTTAAGCCCTGGTATCATTCTGGTTAACCTGCACTTCACCCACTCCAAAGCCAATATATTCTTCCCAGAACTGAACACAGTTACTCTAAATGGGGTCTAAGCAGAGCTTTATGTAACATCATTTCCACCCCTTTGTATTCTGGCCCCTTTTAAATAAAAATCAACTTTCCGATCGACACTATTTACTGTGCTACCTAACTTAGTGTCGTCAGCAAACTTAGACATACGGCTCTCTATTCCTTCATCTAAGTCATTTACAAGTATAGTGAAAAGCTGTGGCCCCAGTACAGATCCCTGGGGGAGACCGCTACTCACATCCTGCCAATTTGAGTACGCACCTACTATCCCTACTCTCCGTCTCTTACCTCCTAATCATTTCACTACCCATGTCAATCGGCTCCAATTCCATGAGCTCTCACTTTTGTTGACAGTCTCTTACGTGGAACCTTGTCGACTGCCTTCTAGACGACCATATAAATAACATCCATAGACACTCCCTTATCTACCATGTTAGTGGCCTCCTCAAAAAATTCAACTAGACATGAGTTACCCTTTACAAATCCATGCTGGCTCTCTCTGATCAGGTCATATTTGCCCAAATGCTCAGTCACTCTGCCCCTAATACAGGGCAAAGGCCAACAGTGCAGGAGCCCTGGTGGGTCAAAGTCGATAATGAAGGAACCAAAAGAAGAGATACAGGCCGAATTGGATGGCCACTGGCATCTATGATGATGGAGACCTCGGGAGGAGGCCAAGTGAGATTGTCCACTTGATATTTTTGGATGTATACACTTGCAACCACTTCAGCCTTGTCTCTTGCAGTCAGATGCTGCCAGAGTTGAGGATGAGGATGTTCATGAAGCCTTATCCTGCTTTTAGTTGCCTGATTATCCAGCACCATTCTGACTGGTTGTGGTAGAAATGCAGAGCTTTGCTCTGATGCATTGATTGTGGAACTACTTAGCTCTGTCTTTAGCCTGTTGCTTTTGGTGTTTAGCATGCATGTAGTCCTGTGTTTGCATTTAATTAGGTTGGTATACCATTCTAAGGTATACATGGTGCTGTTCCCCATTGAACCAGGGTTGGTCTCCCAGTTTGATTGTGATGGAAGAGTTAGGGATGTTCTGGGCCGTGAGGGTACAAACGGTGGTTTACAATTCTGCTGTTGATGATCCACAGCACCTCATGGATGCCCAGTTTCAGGCAGTTATGATTCTCCTGAGTCTGTCCCACTTGGTATGGTGGTGATGCCACACTACATGATGGAGGGTGTCCTCGCTTTAAAGATGAGACTTCACCTTCACAAGGACAGTGTGGTGGCCATTCCTACCAATGTTATCTTGGACGGACGTGTCTGTGACAGGATGGCTGGTGAGATCAAGGTCAATGAGTTTGCTTCCTCCAGCTGGTTCCCTCACTGATGCAGACCCGGTCTGGTAATTGTGTTCTTCAGGACACCAGCAGCTCGGTCAGTGGTGCTTCTGCTGAACCACTCTTGGTGTTGGATATTGAAGTCCCCCATCCAGAGTGCATTTAGTGCCCTTGCCTCCCTCAGACATTCCTCCAAGTGATTAAAAAAAAGAAAGACTTGCATTTCTGTCGCGGATTTCATGACCACCGGACGTCCCAAAGTGCTTTACAACCAATGAAGGACTTTTTGAAGTGCAGTCACTGTTGTAATGTAGGATGATGTCCAACATGGAGGATTCTGTCATGGTTCTTAACCATTTTAATTATTTTTTTCTGATTGTAAAGAAGGAGAGTTAAATGGAATCAGGAGCAAGTGTGCACACCTTGCATACTGTATTAATAATGGGGAGAGTACGCATGGCATCACCAAGCTTGAGAGATGCTGACCCTTCTGGGAGCTCCTGAGGAAAGGATGCAAGCAGGTTTTTCCCCCTTTTCTATACAACTGCACAAAAGCTGCAGGCCACAATTTGTGCACGGCTTGCTCTGTGACATCTGGTCACTGCTGTTTGTGGGAGCTTGCTGTGCACCAATTGGCTGCCGCGTTTGCTACATTACAACAGTGCCTACCCTTCAAAAGTACTTCATTGGCTGTAAAGTGCTTTGGGATGACCTGAGCTTGTGAAAGGCGCTATATAAATGCAAGTCTTCCTTTCTTTCTTTTAAATGTTGAAAGGTCCTGCTCTTAACCTGCACCCCACTCCCTCCTGAGCCTGCCTTGCACGAGGGGAGAGGGGCAGTCCACAGGAGACAGTGCTTGATTGGGGGGGGGGGGGGTGCTCACCATGCTCACCACAGCCGGGTGCTTCCAGAAAAAGGCCGCTGGAAATCTCCGCGGACGAGCGTGCACTGTGGTGGACGACCGGATTTGCAGCTGAGCTGATAGGAAGAGGTGGAACTTTGGCATATTCAGGGCCCCTGAGAAAGGATAGGGAGCCGAGAGTTTGGGGGGGAATGCTGCTGCTGCCAAGCAGGTGTCCTCCGATTACCCTTGCTCACTTCCTCACTCGAGGGCTGGGAATTTTCCCTCGGAGCTGCTCCTGCACTGACATCGTGGTGTAAACCATGTGTACATGCATTGACATGGGGCATCCTGCACTTGCAGTGAAGCTACGGCGGTGGAGTGGGAGCAGTTCCGAGAAAATTCCCAGCCAAAAGCTCAGAGACATATAGTGGACCAAAACATGGAACCCAGTAATATTGGGATCTAACCTTCCCTGCATGCAGGGATGGAGCGGGGAACAGGCTGAGCATTTTGCTCAATTTATAGTTTTTGTAATAGCCAAATTATAAATATTGATGAAACAAGCAACCTACATTATCTGACCTGGGGTAAGGGGGGATCACAAGGACGTCCATCCAACCATAGTGCACTTCCCCCACATGCATTTCTGGGGTTACCATCATTTGCATGATGTGGGCAAGCCCCCAGTGTGAGTGATGCCTGTCGCTGGGACATTGCTGTCCGTGGGCAACAAATTGAGTGCTGCTGCAGGATTCAAAGGGCCGCAGCAGCTTAAACTGCAGTTTGTGCGGCAGCATCATATTGTTGGGAAACATGTCGGCCTTGGTGCAAAATGCACCAATTCTCCAATGAGATTCTGATGGGGGAAGTGAGGCACAGAAAGGGATGAAACCTCACAGGACCGCCCTCTTCCCAGGAAAGCTGCCCAACAAGAAAGGCAGGAGATGGAAAACAGTGTGAATTGCCATGAACAGCACACCATGTACCTGGAGGCTGTGTAAGAAGAAGTAGAATGACCTTACCCTGTCAGCCAGGGTCAGAGAGACCATTCGGACAAAAGCAAAATACTGCAGATGCTGGAAATCTGAAATCTGAAAGAAAATGCTGGAAACATTCGGCAGGTCAGGCAACAGAGAGAAACAGAGTTAACATTTCAGGCCGATGACCTTTCATCAGAAGTGGAAGATATTAAAGAATTAACAGGATTTAAGCAAATGCAGAGCAAAGGAGTCAGGAAAAGAACAGAAGGGAAGGCCTTTGATAGGTTGGAAGGCCGGAGTAATTAAATGAAAAAAAGGGACAATAGGGGATCCCCACCCCAAACACCAGCCCACCCTGTCGCCGTGGACCGATAGGGAATCTCCACCCCAAACACCAGCCCACCCTGTCGGCCGTGGACCGATAGGAGATCCCCACCCCAAACACCAGCCCATCCTGTCAGCCGTGTACTGATAGGAGATCCCCACCCCAAACTCCAGCCCATCCTGTCGGCCGTGTACTGATAGGAGATCCCCACCCCAAACACCAGCCCACCCTGTCGCCGTGTACTGATAGGAGATCCCCACCCCAAACACCAGCCCACCCTGTCGCCGTGTACTGATAGGAGATCCCCACCCCAAACACCAGCCCACCCTGTCGCCGTGTACTGATAGGAGATCCCCACCCCAATCACCAGCACACCCTGTCGCCGTGTACTGATAGGAGATCCCCACCCCAATCACCAGCACACCCTGTCGCCGTGTACTGATAGGGAATCCCCACCCCAAACACCAGCCCATCCTGTCGGCCGTGTACTGATAGGGAATCCCCACCCCAAACACCAGCCCACCCTGTCGGCCGTGGACCGATAGGGGATTCCCACCCCAAACACCAGCCCACCCTGTCGCCGTGTACTGATAGGGGATTCCCACCCCAATCACCAGCCCACCCTGTCGCCGTGTACTGATAGGGGATTTCCACCCCAATCACCAGCACACCCTGTCGCCGTGGACCGATAGGAGATTCCCACCCAAGACCACTGTTATATTCCATTCATTCACTGGACTAAGCACCTGTGATACTTACACTGAGCACCCTGTGTCACCCGTCACACGGTCTTAAATTCCTTTCTGTACTTTCCATGAATGTCAGCTTGGAACAGAGTGTAAGCCTGCGAGTCTGGTGAGTTAGGGAGTGAATCTTAAGGGTTAATCTCTTTTTTAAAAATATAAAATCTAGTCTTGTGTGCTTGCAATTAGCATTTAACTTAAATTTACTGTTTTTAAGTTTTAAGTTTCTTCCAGGATTGGGCAGGGCAAAGCAAGCTGTGCTGGAGACCAGGTGGGGCTAGTTAGTTCATTAACTGGTCTAATCTGGATCTGCAACTGTCAGAGAGCTGACTCATAAATCTCAGTAGTTTAAATAAGGAAGGCGAGAGTGCAGTTGTTGCGGAGTGCAGCTTGGAACAGAGTGTAAGCCTGTGAGTTAGGGAGTGAATCTTAAGTGTTAATCTTTTTTTTGTAATATAAAATCTAGTCTTGTGTGCTTGCAATTAGCATTTAACTTAAATTTACTGTTTTTAAGTTAAGTGTAAGCCTGTGAGTTTGGTGAGTAAGGGAGTTCAGTGAGGAGGGGAGGGAGGTGCTCCTTTCTTTTTCTATCTTTGTCAGCCTCCAGGAGAGCAGGAGTTAAAAATCTGCATGAGAGGGGACAGAGAACCAGTGGGAGTTCAGCTCTATGAAACCCCCCAACCACATTCAGAGAAAAATAAAAGGTTTACATCACAGGGAAAAGGCAGAGGCAGCGGACCTGAGCGGGAGCGAGAGTGGAGGCAAAGCAAATAAACAGCATGGCAGAGGAAGGCCCGAGAGCAGAGGCAGCGGACCTGACAACAAAAACAAGAGTGACGTCACAGGAAAGCAGGGAAGTGATTGGTTGGTCAGTATTTCTGTTTTCTTGGGCATTGGTTTAAATTAAGAGCCGGGATTAAAAACTAAGCATTCAAAACTTAAACACTTAATTAATTAAATACATTAGAGATGGCAGGGCAGGCGATGTGTTACTGCTGCAACATGTGGGAGCTGGTGGACACCATTGAGGTCCACGGCGACCACATTTGCAGTAAGTGTTGGTTGCTCGAGGAACTTCGGCTCCGTGTTGATGAGCTGGAGTCCGAGCTTCAAACACTGTGTGGTAACACTTTTCAGCTTCCTGTATGACATCACTTCCTGTAATCAGTCCAGGATAAATACTGGACTGATCAGTTAGCTCTGGAAGAGGCATAGGGTAAGACCTCTTTTGTATGCAGCACCGTTTTAAGTTGATTAAAGCTTACATTAAGTTTACCACGCGTAAGGCTCATTCTTACGACAATTTAATCAACTTTTGAAAAACTTCGCACTCAAACTTTTTGGACGAACTCGGAGCTAAGGATCCAGGGAATCACCCATCATGGAAAACATCCTTAAACCATCGCGTCTTGACTTGGACCCAAACACCCCAGCAGCCGGTAAGGTGTGGAAACACTGGTATCGCACGTTTGAGAACTTTCTTGAGTATTGCAAAGCTGATGATAACTCAAAGTTGCGGATACTCATCAACTGTGTCACCCCGAATGTATTTCAATATGTGGAAGACTGGGACAGTTATGAGGAGGCAATTCAGACGCTTAAGAGACTATATACTAAGACACCGAATGAGGTCTATGCTAGACATCTACTAGCTACAGCCCAACAAGGGCCGGAGGAATCCATTGATAAATTCCTCCAAGAGCTTCGCAGACTTAGTATGGACTGTAACTTTCGGGCAGCCTCAGCTGAGCTATACCGCGAAGAAATGATCCGTGATGCGTTCATCTGCGGGCTTGCCTCCCCATTTATACGCCAGCGTCTACTGGAAAGTAAGACACTTGAGCTGCAGAGAGCTTATGACCTGGCTTGCTCTCTAGATCTAGCAAAACGAAATGCAGACCTTTTTACAGTGCCCAGACCTCGGTCTGCTGCCTTAACTACAGTCAGGCAATTTAAGAGGCCACAGGTGAACTCTATTAGGGAGGACTTTATCCCTGACGATCGATCTGATGACTTCACCGATGAAGAGGATGATGACCCCACTGTGGCAGCCTCTTGGCAATCTAAGAAATGCTTTTTTTGTGGGGATGAGTTTCACCCTCGGAGATTCTGCCCTGCTCGCAATGCGTTTTGCAGTCATTGCAACAAAAAGGGTCATTTTGTAAAGGTTTGCCTATCAAGAGCCTCTACGAGGGCTTATCAAGCCAAGTCCTACCGAACTGCCCCAGTAAGGGCCTATCAGGATGTTCCAACTAAAAACTATCGTGCTTCCTCTCGGGTTTTTTCTCGAAGAAACACACCTAGAATTTCAGCCACTCTTTGTGCAACGACACCAATTACAGCTGCTTGTCCTCAGAATCTATTCCATGCAGCTACAAAAGCATCAATTAAGGGACATACTTTAGATGCCTTAATTGACTCAGGTAGCACTGATAGTTTCATTAGGGAACAGACTGTTGCACAGTTAAAGCTACATGTTTTTCCATCGGACCAGGCAGTTGCGATGGCTCAGTCATCACTTAATACCAGAATTTCTGGCTTCTGTGTAGTTGAAATAATGCTTAAAGGTCACAGGTATCCCTCCACCCGGCTTTCGGTGCTCAAGGACTTATGTAGTGATCTTATCTTAGGGCTGGATTTTCAAAAGCAGCATAAGAAGCTTACCATTGAGTTCGGCGGATCCAAACCTGAACTCACTATTTCTAATATACGACCTCGATTACCGTTCTGTGCCTTGTCAGCAGCTTCACTGGATGAACCCTCACTGTTTGCCAGTATCCCTCCTCGATGCAAACCGATTATAACAAAGTCACGCCGTTTCAGTCAGGAAGACCAGTCTTTTATTGCGGCTGAGATTTCTCGGCTTTTAGCAGAGGATATCATCGAGCCTTGTTCGTCGCCATGGCGCGCCCAGGTCGTTATTGTTAAGAACCCTCTACAACCTCACAAGAAACGGCTGTGCATTGACTATTCACAGACCATCAATCAGTATACGGACTTGGACGCATACCCATTGCCGCGCATCGATGATATGGTTAATAAATTGGCTGAGTACACGGTGTTCTCGACTTATGATCTGAAAAGCGCCTATCATCAGGTACCCTTGAAGGTCTCAGACAAGCAGTATACAGCCTTTGAAGCCAATGGGCGGCTGTATCAATTTCGTCGCCTCCCCTTTGGGGTCACTAATGGAGTGGCTGTCTTCCAGCGAGCAATGGATGACCTGGTCAAACAGGAAGACTTGAAGGATACGTTTCCTTATCTGGACAATATTACTGTCGCAGGTCGCAATCAGCAGGAACATGACGCCAATCTCCAACGATTTTGGGATGCACTCCAGCACCGTAATTTGACATTGAATGCGGCTAAATCCATTGAGTCACAACCAACTATCAACATCCTTGGCTATTGTGTGGGCAATGGCATCATTAAACCTGACCCTGAAAGGCTTCGCCCACTCCAAGAACTCCCGCCACCTAAGAATCCAGCCTCCTTGCGCCGGGCCCTCGGCCTGTTTGCATACTATGCGAAATGGATTCCTAACTTCTCGGACCGAATCCAACCTCTACTGAAGGCCAGCACATTCCCACTAGACACAACGGCTGTTGCAGCCTTTAACCTCCTGAAAAAGCAGTTGGAGAAAGCGGCTCTTCACTCCATCGATGAGAGTCTTCCTTTCGTGGTTGAGTGTGATGCCTCGGAGGTGGCAATCTCAGCCACTCTGAATCAGGAAGGTCGTCCGGTGGCATTTTTGTCCAGGACTTTTCAAGGGGCTGAGCTACATTATCCTCCAGTCGAGAAAGAAGCTACAGCCATCATAGAGGCAGTACGGAAGTGGAGTCATCTCCTGGCTCGCCAGCACTTTACCTTAATCACGGACCAGCGATCGGTCGCCTTCATGCTCGATAATCGAAAACGGACCAAAATTAAAAATAATAAAATCCAGCTTTGGCGGCTGGAATTGGCCTCTTTTGGTTACACCATCCACTATCGACCTGGCAAGGAGAATGTGGCTCCGGATACCCTCACACGAGCATTCTGCTCCGCCATGGCACCCTCTACGCTCGTAGACATCCATGATGGGTTGTGTCATCCAGGCGTTACTCGCATGCTGCACTTCGTGCGGTCCCGAAATCTCCCATTCTCTACCGGGGATGTAAAGAAGATGTGCTCGGACTGCAGAGTCTGTGCGGAATTGAAACCTCGGTTTTTCCGCCCCTCGGGTGGTATACTCATACATGCGACCCAGCCAATGCAAAGGCTTAGCATCGATTTTAAGGGGCCGTTGCCCTCTTCGACTCGCAACACTTATCTATTAACAATGGTTGATGAGTATTCTCGTTTTCCGTTTGCCTTTCCCTGCCCCAATATGCTGACAACCACGGTTATCAGCTGCCTTGAACAGGTATTTGCTTTCTGTGGCATGGCATCCTATGTTCATTCAGATCGGGGCCCTTCTTTTATGTCGGGAGAACTCAAGGCCTATCTCTCGGAACGGGGTATTGCTGCCAGCAAAACGACGCCTTATCATCCGGTTGGGAATGGGCAAGTCGAGCGTTTTAACGCTATCATCTGGAATGCGGTACGTCTGGCTTTGAGATCTCGGGGCCTACCCAACCAGCAATGGGAAGCAGTACTTCCAGACGCATTACACTCCACACGGTCCCTCCTTTCGACCGCCACAAATACGACGCCTCATGAACGGTTCTTCCGATTTCAGCGTCGCTCATCCTATGGGACATCTCTCCCGTCGTGGCTGACTACACCGGGACCAGTGCTACTCCGAAGATATGTCCGGGCGTCTAAGAATGACCCCCTGGTAGATGAGGTTGAGCTCACTGACGTCAACCCTACCTACGCCTATATTCGGTATCCTGACGGTCGGGAATCTACCGTGTCATTGCGGGATCTGGCTCCCTGCCCGCCGAAACATAGAGGGACACCAGGGGATGATATTGTACCAGGCACATCTCTGGGCTTGCCAGGTGCCTCTCATCATGATCGGGATCTAACGCCGGCTGGTACCTCACTCCAGCGTGCCGACCTGGGGCAGACTGACTATGAGCCCGTCGGGGCTCGCACGCGCAGCCACGATCAACCCTGTACCGTACGCTCAGAAACGGATCTGCCACAGCCCTGCCCGACACCCATTCGGGTACCAGTACACGGTCAGGATCGTTCTGACCCCTCACAGAGCGGGCTGGAGCACTCGGACTCTGGTCCATGGCCCGCAGCGGGTAAACGGGCTAGGGGCCCTCTACCGCTACGAGAACCCAAACGGGTGCGGCTCTCCCTCATCCAACGGCTACGAAATGGAGGGAGCATTCCGGCCTCCTAATCTTTTGGGGGGGGAGAATGTGGTAACACTTTTCAGCTTCCTGTATGACATCACTTCCTGTAATCAGTCCAGGATAAATACTGGACTGATCAGTTAGCTCTGGAAGAGGCATAGGGTAAGACCTCTTTTGTATGCAGCACCGTTTTAAGTTGATTAAAGCTTACATTAAGTTTACCACGCGTAAGGCTCATTCTTACGACACACTGCGACACATCAGGGAGGGGGAGAGTTACCTGGACGCTGTGTTGCAGGAGGCAGTCACACCCCTTGCATTAATTAATTCAAATTTGGTCCGTGGTCAGGGATAGGTGGGTGTGACTATGAGCGAGGCAGGTATGGGGACCCAGGAGGTATTAGTGGAGGAGCCTCAGCCCTTGCTCTTGTCCAACAGTTACGAGGTTCTTACTCCCTGTGTGGACGAGAGCAGGGACTGCAGGGAGGATGAGCAAACAGACCACAGCACCGTGGTACAGGGAGCCATTCAAGTGGGGGGAGTAAAAAGAAATGTGGTAGTGGTAGGGGACAGTATAGTTAGGGGGATAGACACTGTTCTCTGCAGCCAAGAGCGTGAGATCCGAAGGCTGTGCCAGGGTTAAGGAAATTTCCTCTGGGCTGGAGAGGAACTTAGAGTGGATGGGGAAAGATCCACTTGACGTGGTCCATGTAGGTAGCAATGACATAGGTAGGGCAAAGAAAGAGGTTCTGCTGAGGGAGTATGAGCAGCTAGGGGCTAAATTAAAAAGCAGAACCACAAAGGTAATAATCTCTGGATTATTACCTGAGCCACGTGCAAATTGGCATAGGGTCAATAAGATCAGAGAGATGAACGAGTGGCTCAAAGACTGGTGTGGGAGAAATGGGTTTCGCTTCCTGGGGCACTGGCACCAGTATTGGGGTAAGAGGGAGCTGTTCCGTCGGGACAGGCTTCATTTGAACCAGGCTGGGACCAGTGTCCTGGTGAATCGAATAACTAGGGCTGTAGATAGGGCTTTAAACTAAATAGTGGGGGGGAGGGATACGCTGAGTGGAAATTAAAAAAGTCAAAGAAAAATGAGAAGGCAAAAGTGCAGGGTAGAGATAGGGGTAATGATAACCAGAGTGTGACAGGAAGGGACAGAGCGTATACACAAGAGTGCATCAGAAAGAGGGGTCAGAGTAGAGAAAAATGGTAAAAAGACAACATTAAAAGCTCTATCTGAATGCACGCAGCATTCGTAACAAGATAGATGAGTTGACAGCACAAATAGAAATAAATGGGTATGATCTGATAGCCATTACAGAGACGTGGTTGCAAGGTGACCAAGGCTGGGTACTGAATATTCAGGGGGTATTTGCCATTTTGTAAGGATAGGCAGAAAGTAAAAGGAGGTGGTGTAGCTCTGTTAATAAGGGATGAGATCAGTGCAGTAATGAGAAATGATATTGGCCTAGAAGATCAAGATGTAGAATCAGTTTGGGTGGAGATAGGAAATAATAAGGGTAAGAAGTCACTGGAGGGAGTGGTCTACAGGCCCCCAAACAGTAGGCACACTGTAGGACAGAGTATAAATCAAGAAATAATAGAGGCTTGTAAGAAAGGTTTTAATCTTAATATTGATTGGACAAAGCAAATTGGCAAAGGTAGACTTGAGGAAGAGTTCTTAGCGTGTAGACAGGATGGTTTCTTGGAACAATCTGTTGTGGAACCAACCAGGGAGAAGACTATTTTAGATCTGGCAAAGCGTAACGAGGCTGGATTCATTAATGATCTCGAAGTGAAGGGTCCTCTTGGGAAGAATGATCATAGCATGGTAGAATTTCAAATTCAGTTTGAGGGTGAGAAAGTTAGGTCTCAAACTAGTGTCCTGAACTTAAACAAAGGTAATTACAAAGGTATGAAGGCAGACTTGGTTAAAATGGACTGGGAAAATATATTACAGGGTAAGACTGTAGAAAAGCAGTGGCAAACATTTTAAGGAGATATTTCATAACTCTCAGCAAAGATATATTCCAGTGAGAAAGAAAGACTCTAAGAGAAGGATGAACCATCCGTGGCTAACTAAGGAAGTAAAGGATGGTATCAAATTGAAAACAAAGGCATACAATGTTGCGAAGAATAGTGAAAGGCCAGAGGATTGGGAAATTTTTAAAAAACCAGCAAAGGACGACTAAAAAAATGATAGAGAAAGAAGATAGCTTATGAGAGTAAGCTAGCAAGAAATATAAAAACAGACAGTAAGAGCTTCTACAGGTATATAAAAAGGAAGAGAGTAGCTAAAGTAAACGTTCATCTCCTAGAGGATGAGTCTGGGGAATTAATAATGGGAAACAGGGAAATGGCAGAGACTGTGAACAAATATTTTGTATCGGTCTTCACGGTAGAAGACACTAAAAGCATCCCAATAATGGATAATCAAGGGGCTATTGGGGTGGGGGGGGGAACTTAAAACAATCACTATCACTAGAGAGAAAGTACTAGGCAAACTAATGTGACTAAAGGTGGACAAGTCCCCATGACCCGATGGCCTGCATCCTAGAGTCTTAAAAGAGGTGGCTGCAGAGATAGTGGATGCATTGGTTGTAATCTACCAAAATTCCCTGGAATCTGGAGAGGTCCCAGCGAACTGGAAAACCGCAAATGTAATGCCCCTATTTAAGAAAGAAGGGAGACAGAAAGCAGGCAACTATCGACCAGTTAGCCTAACATCTGTCGTTGGGAAAATGCTGGAGTCCATCATTAAGGAAGTGGTAGCAGGACATTTAGAAAATTATAATATAGTCAAGCAGAGTCAGCATGGTTTTATGAAAGGGAAATCATATTTGACAAATTTGCTGGAGTTCTTTGAGGATGTAACGAGCAGGGTGGATAAAGGCTGAGCCAGTAGATGTCGTGTATTTGGATTTCCAGAAGGCATTCGATAAGGTGCCACATAAAAGGTTACTGTACAAGATAAGAGCTCACGGGGTTGGGGTAATATATTAGCATGGATAGAGGATTGGCTAACTAACAGAAAACTAAGTTGGGATAAATGGGTCATTTTCAGGTTGGCAAACTGTAATTAGTGGGGTGCTATTATAAATATATTAAGAGTAAGAGGATAACTAAAGAAAGGGTAGGGCCTATTAGAGATCATGAGGGTAATGTGTGTGTGGAGGCGGGAGACGTCGGCAGGGTTCTTAATGAATACTTTGCGTCTGTTTTCACAAAGGAGAGGGGCGAAGCAGACATTGCTATCAGGGGGGAGGAGTGTGAAATATTGGATGAAATAAACATAGTGAGAGAGGAAGTATTAAGGGGTTTAGCAGCTTTAAAAGTGGATAAATCCCCGGGCCCGGATGAAATGTATCCCAGGCTGTTAAGCGAAGCAAAAAAGGAAATAGCAGAGGTCCTGACCATCGTATTCTAATCCTCTCTGGCTTCAGGTGTGGTGCCGGAGGACTTGAGGACTGCTGATGTGGTACCCTTGTTTAAAAAGGGAGAAAAGGATAGACCGAGTAATTACAGGCCAGTCAGCCTAACCTCAGTGGTGGGAAAATTATTGGAAAGAATTCTGAAGGACAGGATAAATCTTCATTTAGAAAGACACGGATTAATCAAGGATAGTCAGCATGGATTTGTTAAGGGAAGGTCGTGTCTGACAAACTTGATAAAAAATTTTGAGGAGGTAACAAGGAGGGTAGATGAGGGTAGTGCATTTGATGTAGTGTATATGGACTTTAGCAAGGCTTTTGATAAGGTTCCACATGGCAAACTGGTCACGAAGTTAAAAGCCCATGGGATCCAGGGCAACGTGTCAAGTTGGATTCAAAACTGGCTCGGAGACAGGAAGCAGAGGGTAATGGTTGATGGGTGTTTTTGTGACTGGAAGGCTGTTTCCAGTGGGGTTCCGCAGGGCTCAGTACTAGGTCCCTTGCTTTTTGTGGTATATATCAACGATCTTGACTATAGGCGGTATGATTAAGAAGTTTGCAGATTATACTAAAATCGGCTGTGTGGTTGATACTGAAGAAGGAAGCTGTAGACTGCAGGAAGATTTTAATAAATTGGTCAGGTGGGCAGAACAGTGGCAAATGGAATTCAATTCGGAGAAGTGTGAGGTAATGCATTTGGGGAGGGCTAACAAGGAAAGGGAATACACAGTAAATCGTGGGACACTGAGTAGTGTAGAGGAATAAAGAGACCTTGGAGTGCATGTCCACAGATCCCTGAAGGTAGCAGGCCAGGTAAATAAGGTGGTTAAGAAGGCATACGGAATGCTTGTCTTTATTAGCCGTGGCATAGAATACAAGAGCAGGGGGGGTTATGCTTCAACTGAATAAAACACTAGTTAGGCCTCAACTGGAGTACTGCGTGCAGTTCTGGTCACCACATTACAGGAAAGATGTGATTGCACTAGAGAGGGTACAGAGGAGATTTACAAGGATGTTGCCGGGAGTAGAGAATCTTAGCTATGAGGAAAGACTGGATAGGCTGGGTCTGTTTTCCTTGGAACAGAGGAGGCTGAGGGGAGACCTTATTGAGGTGTATAAAATTATGAGGGGCATAGATAAAGTGGATAGAAAGGACCTCTTTCCCTTCGCAGAAGGGTCAAAAACCAGGGGCCACAGATTTAAAATAATTGGTGGAAGGCTTAGAGGAGATTTGAGGGGAAATTTATTTACCCAGAGGGTTGTGGGAGTGTGGAACTCACTGCCTGAAAGGGTGGTAGAGGCAGGAACCCTAACCACATTTAAAAAGTACTTGGATGTGCACTTGGGATGCTGTAACCTGCAGGGCTACGGACCAAGAGCTGGGAAGTGGGATTAGGTTGGATAGCTCTTTGTTGGCCGGCGCAGACACAATGGGCCGAAATGGCCTCCTTCCGTGCTGTAACTTTCTATGATTCTATGCAGGGATCAGTGCTGGGGCCTCAATTATTTACAATCTATATTAATGACTTGGATGAAGGGACTGAGTGTAATGTAGCCAAATTTGATGATGATACAAAGATAGGTGGGAAAGCAAATTGTGTGGAGGATGCAAAGAATCTCCAAAGGGATATAGATAGGCTAAGTGAGTGGGCAAAAATCTGGCAGATGGAGTTTAATGTGGGAAAATGCAAGGTTATCCACTTTGGTAGGAAAAATGAAAAAGCAAATTATTATTTAAATGGGGAGAGATTACAAAATGCTGAGGTACAGAGGGATCTGGGGGTCCTTGTACATGAATCACAAAACGTTAGCATGCAGGTACAGCAAGTAATTAGGAAGGGAAATGGAATGTTGGCCTTTATTGCAAGGGGATGGAGTATAAAAGTAGGGAAGTCCTGTTACAACTGTACAGGGCATTGGTGAGACCGTACCTGGAGTACTGCGTACAGTTTTGGTCTCCTTATTTAAGGAAGGATATACTTGCATTGGAGGCAGTTCAGAGAAGGTTCACTAGGTTGATTCTGGAGATGAAAGGGTTGTCTTATGAAGAAAGGTTGAGCAGGTTGGGCCTATACTCATTGGAGTTTAGAAGAATGAGAGGGAATTTTATTGAAACATATAAGATTCTGAAGGGGCTTGACAGGGTAGATGCAGAGAGGATGTTTCCCCTCGTGGGGGAATCTAGAACTAGGGGGCATAATTTCAGAATTAGGGGGCACCCATTTAAAACTGAGATGAGGAGGAATTTTTTCTCTCAGAGGGTTGTGAATCTTTGGAATTCTCTTCCCCAGAGAGCTGTGGAGGCTGGGTCATTGAATATATTTAAGGTGGAGATAGACAGATTTTTGAATGGTAAGGGAGTCGAGGGTTATGGGGAGCGGGCAGGGAATCAGCCATGATCGTATTGAATGGCGGAGCAGGCTCTAGACGCCAAATGACCTCCTCCTGCTCCTACGTTTTATGTTCTTATGTTCCCTTATTGCTGGGGTACATTGAGCAACACCAGACTTCACTCATATCCCTGCAAGCTGTCATATTCCGGGATTTTCAGTCATTTGGCCTGGAAAAGCATGTTTGGTTTGAGCTGTAATACCGTTTTGATATAGTGAGGTGCAGGACTCTGAGATTTACCTCTCAAAGGTCCAGCACTGTCTTTATTTTCCCTTAAAGGAAAAAACCTGGAGCTGTTGAAACAATGGAGGAGCCTCAGTGTTTTCATCAAGACTCCCGAAAGCTAATGAGCCAGCAATTGAAATGGTTACCCTGACCAGTCTGGCGAATTGTTCTCGCACTTCCAGTAACACATGGCATGCTAGAGGGGCTGCATTCATCTGTATACAGCTCAGTGCAGTCCGGCTGAAACTCACTCCTAGGGGCGCAGCAGCCAGTTTAATTGGCAGATCAGCTGACCAATCCCCAGACAGCAAAGGCTAGAGGATGGTCAGAGGTCAAGCATTGACCTTCTTGCTCAGCTAAAGAACAAAAGTGGCACGTGGTCTGATCGAGTCTGGTTTTGAGCTGATAGGGAAGCCAGGCTCTTGTTAAGTTCAGTGTTCACCAGTGTCAGGGAACTTTCTGGTCAGAAGAGTACATTTAGCCTGCTAACATGACAGGGTGGCATTTTTGTTATTTTTTAAGGTAAGCAGAGTTATGAGCATAAGTTAAAGTACGGTGAGATGCACTATCAATGTTATTCCGTTTGTTCACTTCTTATTTGTAAAATAAATCAACCTTTTCATTGGCAATTGGCCTTGTCTCACTAAATTGTTCATCAGATGACCTTTTAGAAGATTGAAGAGTCTCGGGTACTGACACGCAGGACACTACAGTATCCAGTTCATATAACAAGGGGTTTTCATTGTTACCCCCACCCCCTCAGGTCACGCTATCACTTGACTAGATATTGGGCAGTAAAGGTAAACTCCTGATCATAAGGGATGCAGGATCGATTTATGGGAGAAAGTGGTGATGCTTAACCCAAGTGAATATCTAGCGAAGACCTGGAATGTGTAACACATGCATTTAGCCCGAGGTAATCATCGCATCTGCTGAAACTGCATGATGCATGTATATGTCATCACACCTACCGTGGGCTCCATGCTGACATGTGGATATGATTATGTCATCAAGGCCTTTCAATCCTTTCACATTTTACTTTAGGGGAAGACAGCCCATAGCAGAAGAGAAAGAACACATATAGGGGGGATCCCCTCATTACATTCACTAACCTCATCAGAAGAGGAAGTCCTGGAAATTTTGGGGCAAAAGACCATTGAGAGGGGCTGGAGATGGGGAAGTGGGAATACTTCCTCCTGCCCTTTCCTCTCATCCTATTCTCTCATTCACTCACGAACAATAAACCATATTCTGATGGAGTTGACCATGTCACCCCTAATATTGGGAGCTGTATGTAAAGGCTTCTCATAAGGACCCCATTGTGGTCCCACTCCAACTTCTCTTTCTCTAGGTGTGCCAGAGGAAGTCAAGCCAGGCCCCAGTGGCACCAGGCCCACGAATACTTCACACCACACACCATCACTCGCTCGATCCCTTCCCAGAAACAGCTCCGATACATCCACCTGGGGGCATTTAAACAGGATATAGAGAGCTGGACTACCCTCTGCAGTACAGTGGATGATGTGCTTTGACTTGCATTATAATGTTTCTATGGTCAGGCATTTCCAACAAATTCATTGATTGGAAGCAGTTGCAGTTTGTTTTGGTGATGAGGGGGATGTGAGAAGCCACAAAGCCTATGTGGGTGCAATCCACCATTCCATATACTCTTGGGAATCCTGCTCAATGGTGATATGTGCCACCTTTCCACTGGAAAAGTGATGGATATGTTGCCCATAATAGACATATCACCTGTGAGTTACAAGTTGGCAGATGTTCCTGAAAAGCATAATACAGTGGGAACATTCCCAACAATGGGAAGAGCTGACTTGTTCCATAAGAAATAGGAGCAGGAGCAGGCCATTTGCCCCCTCGAGCCTGCTCTGCCATTTAATGCGATCATGGCTGATCTGATCTTGGGCTCCGCTCCATTTCCCTGCCCGCTCCCCATAACCCATCACTCGCTTATTGTTTAAAAATCTGTCTATCTCCACCTTAAATATATTCAATGACCCAGCCTCCACAGCTCTCTGGGGCAGAGAATTCCACAGATTTACGACCCTCTGAGAGAAGAAATTCCTCCTCATCTCAGTTTTAAATGGGCGACCCCTTATTTTGAAACTATGCCCCCTAGTTCTAGATTCCCCCATGAGGGGAAACATCTTCTCTGCATCTACGTTGTCGAGCCCCCTCAGTATCTTATGTTTCAATAAGATCACCTCTCATTCTTCTAAACTCCAATGAGTATAGGCCCAACCTGCTCAACCTTTCCTCATAAGTCAACCCCCTCATCTCAGGAATCAACCTCGTGAACCGTCTCTGAACTGCCTCCAATGCAAGTATATCCCTCCTTAAATAAGGAGACCAGAACTGTATGCAGTACTCCAGGTGTGGTCTCACCAGTACCCTGTACAGTTGTAGCAAGACTTCCCTACTTTTATACTTCAACCCCCCTTGCAATAAAGGCCAACATTCCATTTGCCTTCCTGATTACTTGCTGTACCTGCATGCTAACTTTTTGTGTTTCATGCAGAAGGACCCCCAGGTCCCTCTGAACTGTAGCATTTTGTAATCTCTCTTCATTTAAATAATTTGCTTTTTTATTTTTCTTGCCAAAGTGGATAACCTCACACTTTCCCACATTATACTTCATCTGCCAAATGTTTGCCCACTCACTTAGCCTGTCTGTAACCCTTTGCAGATTCTTTGTGTTCTCTTCACAACTTGCTTTCCCACCTATCTTTGTATCATCTCCTAGAGGAGTATAGAAAGTGCAGGGGGGTACTTAAAAAAGAAATTAGGAGAGCGAAGAGGGGGCATGAAATAACACTGCCGGGCAAAATAAAGGAAAATCCCAAGGTGTTTTATAAGTATATTAAGGGCAAGAGGATAACCAGGGAAAGAGTAGGGCCCATTAGGGACCAAAGTGGCAATCTGTGTGTAGAGCCGGAAGATGTGGGTGAGGTTTTAAATGAATATTTTGCATCTGTGTTCACTATGGAAAAGGAAGATGTAGGCACAGAAATCAGGCAGGGGGATTGTGATATACTTGAATGAATTAGTATTGAGAGGGAGGAGGTACTAGCGGGTTTAGCGGGCTTAAAAGTGGATAAATCCCCAGGCCCTGACGGGATGTATCCCAGGCTGCTGTGTGAGGCAAGGGAGGAAATTGCAGGGGCTCGGACACAAATTTTCAGAACCTCTCTGGCCACAGGGGAGGTGTCAGAGGACTGGAGAACAGCTAACGTAGTACCATTATTCAAGAAGGGTAGTAGGGATAAACCAGGGAATTACAGGCCAGTGAGCCTAACATCAGTGGTAGGGAAATTATTGGAAAAAATTCTGAGGGACAGAATTAGTCTCCACTTGGAGAGGCAAGGATTAATCAAGGATAGTCAGCATGGCTTTGTCAGGGGGAGATCATGTCTGACCAATTTGATTGAATTTTTCGAGGGGGTGACTAGGTGTGTGGATGAGGGTAGTGCAGTTGATGTGGTCTACATGGACTTCAGTAAGGCTTTTGACAAAGTCCCGCATGGGAGACTGGTCAAGAAGGTAAGAGCCCATGGGATCCAGGGCAATTTGGCACATTGGATCCAAAATTGGCTTAGTGGCAGGAGGCAGAGGGTGATGGTCGAAGGTTGTTTTTGTGACTGGAAGCCTGTGTCCAGTGGTGTACCGCAGGGATTGGTGCTGGGTCCTTTGCTGTTTGTAGTGTACATTAATGATTTAGATATGAATGTCGGAGGTATGATCAGTAAGTTCGCAGATGACACGAAAATTGGTGGAGTGGTAAATAGCGAGGAGGGAAGCCTCAGGCTACAGGACGATATAGATGGGTTGGTTAGATGGGCAGAACAGTGGCAAATGGAATTTAACCCTGAAAAGTGTGAGGTGATGCATTTTGGGAGGACTAACAAGGCAAGGGAATACACAATGAATGGTAGGACCCTAGGAAGGACAGAGGATCAGAGGGACCTTGGTGTACATGAACATAGATCCCTGACGGCAGCAGGACAGGTAGATAAGGTGGTTAAAAAGGCATATGGGATACTTGCCTTCATTAGCCGAGGCATAGAATATAAGAGCAGGGAGGTTATGATGGAGCTGTACAAAACGCTAGTTAGGCCACAGCTGGAATACAGTGTGCAGTTCTGGTCGCCACACTATAGGAAGGATGTGATTGCATTGGAGAGGGTGCAGAGGAGATTCACCAGGATGTTACCTGGACTGCAGCGCTTCAGCTATGAAGAGAGACTGGATAGACTGGGGTTGTTTTCCTTAGAGCAGAGAAGGCTGAGGGGGGACCTGATTGAGGTGTACAAAATTATGAGGGGCATAGATAGGGTAGATAGAAAGGAACTTTTCCCCTTAGTAGAGGGGCCAATAACCAGGGGGCATAGTTTCAAGGTAAGGGGCAGGAGGTTTAGAGGGGATTTGAGGAAAAACTTTTTCACCCAGAGGGTGGTTGGAATCTGGAACTCACTGCCTGAAAGGGTGGTAGAGGCAGGAACCCTCACAACATTCAAGAAGCATTTAGATGAGCACTTGAAACGCCATGGCATACAAGGCTATGGACCAAGTGCTGGAAAATGGGATTAGAATAGACAGGGCTTGATGGCCAGCGCGGACACGATGGGCCGAAGGGCCTCTTTCTGTGCTGTATAACTCTATGACTCTATGAAATTGGGCTACATTACACTCAGTCCCTTCATCCAAGTCATTAATATAGATTGTAAATAGTTGAGGCCCCTGCACCGATCCCTGTGGCACCCCACTAGTTACCGTTTGCCAACCGGAAAATGTCTCATTTATCCAAACACTCTGTTTTCTGTTAGTTAGCCAATCCTCTATCCATGCTAATATATTACCCCCAACCCCCATGAGATCTTATCTTGTGTAGTAACCTTTTATGTGGCACCTTATCGAATGCCTTCTGGAAATCCAAATACACGACATCTACTGGCTCACCCTTATTCACCCTGCTCGTTACATCCTCAAAGAACTCCAGAAAATTTGTCAAACACAATTTCCCTTTCATCAAGCCATGCTGACTCTACTTGACTGTATTATGATTTTCTAAATCACCTGCTACAGCTTCCTTAATGATGGACTCCAGCATTTTCCCAGAAGGCTCCTGCACACCAGTCTACAACAGATGTCAATTGGATCAACCAAAGACAAATCTCCTCTAACATACTTAGATAGAAATATTGGGGTCTGTAGGAATGTTGGTGCCTGTAGGAATGTTGGTGCCTGTAGGAATGTTGGGTCTGTAGGAATGTTGGTGCCTGTAGGAATGTTGGGGTCTGTGGGAATGTTGGGTCTGTAGGAATGTTGGGGTCTGTAGGAATGTTGGGGTCTGTAGGGATGTTGGGTCTGTGGGAATGTTGGGTCTGTAGGAATGTTGGGGTCTGTAGGAATGTTGGGTCTGTAGGAATGTTGGGGTCTGTAGGAATGTTGGGGTCTGTGGGAATGTTGGGGTCTGTAGGAATGTTGGGGTCTGTGGGAATGTTGGGGTCTGTAGCAATGTTGGGGTCTGTGGGAATGTTGGGGTCTGTAGGAATGTTGGGGTCTGTGGGAATGTTGGGGACTGTGGGAATGTTGGGGTCTGTGGGAATGTTGGGTCTGTAGGAATGTTGGGTCTGTGGGAATGTTGGGTCTGTGGGAATGCTGGGTCTGCGGGAATGTTGGGTCTCTAGCAATGTTGGGACTGTAGGAATGTTGGGTCTGTGGGAATGTTGGGTCAGTGGGAATGTTGGGGTCTGTGGGAATGTTGGGGTCTGTAGCAATGTTGGGGTCTGTGGGAATGTTGGGTCTGTAGGAATGTTGGGTCTGTGGGAATGTTGGGTCTGTAGGAATGTTGGGTCTGTAGGAATGTTGGGTCTGTAGGAATGTTGGGTCTGTAGGAATGTTGGGTCTGTAGGAATGTTGGGTCTGTGGGAATGTTGGGTCTGTGGGAATGTTGGGTCTGTGGGAATGTTGGGTCTGTAGGAATGTTGGGTCTGTAGGAATGTTGGGTCTGTAGGAATGTTGGGTCTGTAGGAATGTTGGGTCTGTAGGAATGTTGGGTCTGTAGGAATGTTGGGTCTGTTGGAATGTTGGGTCTGTGGGAATGTTGGGTCTGTAGGAATGTTGGGTCTGTAGGAATGTTGGGTCTGTGGGAATGTTGGGTCTGTAGGAATGTTGGGTCTGTGGGAATGTTGGGTCTGTGGGAATGTTGGGTCTGTAGGAATGTTGGGTCTGTAGGAATGTTGGGTCTGTGGGAATGTTGGGTCTGTAGGAATGTTGGGGTCTGTGGGAATGTTGGGGTCTGTAGGAATGTTGGGTCCTGTAGGAATGTTGGGTCTGTAGGAATGTTGGGTCTGTGGGAATGTTGGGTCTGTAGGAATGTTGGGTCTGTGGGAATGTTGGGGTCTGTAGCAATGTTGGGGCCTGTAGGAATGTTGGGTCTGTGGGAATGTTGGTGTCTGTGGGAATGTTGAGTCTGTAGGAATGTTGGGGTCTGTAGGAATGTTGGGTCTGTAGGAATGTTGGGTCTGTAGGAATGTTGGGGTCTGTGGGAATGTAGGGGTCTGTAGGAATGTTGGGGTCTGTAGGAATGTTGGGGTCTGTAGGAATGTTGGGGTCTGTGGGAATGTTGGGGTCTGTGGGAATGTTGAGTCTGTAGGAATGTTGGGTCTGTGGGAATGTTGGGTCTGTAGGAATGTTGTGTCTGTAGGAATGTTGGGTCTGTAGGAATGTTGGGTCTGTGGGAATGTTGGGGTCTGTAGGAATGTTGGGGTCTGTAGGAATGTTGGGGTCTGTGGGAATGTTGGGGTCTGTGGGAATGTTGGGTCTGTAGGAATGTTGGGTCTGTGGGAATGTTGGGTCTGTAGGAATGTTGGGTCTGTAGGAATGTTGGGTCTGTAGGAATGTTGGGTCTGTAGGAATGTTGGGTCTGTAGGAATGTTGGGTCTGTAGGAATGTTGGGGTCTGTAGGAATGTTGGGGTCTGTAGGAATGTTGGGTCTGTGGGAATGTTGGGTCTGTGGGAATGTTGGGTCTGTGGGAATGTTGGGGTCTGTGGGAATGTTGGGTCTGTGGGAATGTTGGGGTCTGTGGGAATGTTGGGTCTGTGGGAATGTTGGGGTCTGTGGGAATGTTGGGTCTGTGGGAATGTTGGGTCAGTGGGAATGTTGGGGTCTGTGGGAATGTTGGGTCTGTGGGAATGTTGGGTCTGTGGGAATGTTGGGGTCTGTAGGAATGTTGGGTCTGTTGGAATGTTGGGTCTGTTGGAATGTTGGGTCTGTGGGAATGTTGGGTCTGTAGGAATGTTGGGTCTGTAGGAATGTTGGGGTCTGTGGGAATGTTGGTCTGTAGGAATGTTGGGTCTGTGGGAATGTTGGGTCTGTGGGAATGTTGGGTCTGTGGGAATGTTGGGTCTGTGGGAATGTTGGGTCTGTGGGAATGTTGGGTCTGTGGGAATGTTGGGGTCTGTGGGAATGTTGGTCTGTAGGAATGTTGGGTCTGTGGGAATGTTGGGGTCTGTGGGAATGTTGGGTCTGTGGGAATGTTGGGGTCTGTGGGAATGTTGGGGTCTGTGGGAATGTTGGGTCTGTGGGAATGTTGGAGTCTGTGGGAATGTTGGGGTCTGTAGGAATGTTGGGGTCTGTGGGAATGTTGGGTCTGTGGGAATGTTGGGTCTGTGGGAATGTTGGGTCTGTGGGAATGTTGGGTCTGTAGGAATGTTGGGGTCTGTAGGAATGTTGGGGTCTGTGGGAATGTTGGGTCTGTGGGAATGTTGGGGTCTGTGGGAATGTTGGGTCTGTAGGAATGTTGGGTCTGTAGGAATGTTGGGTCTGTGGGAATGTTGGGTCTGTGGGAATGTTGGGGTCTGTAGGAATGTTGGGGTCTGTAGGAATGTTGGGGTCTGTGGGAATGTTGGGGTCTGTGGGAATGTTGGGTCTGTAGGAATGTTGGGTCTGTAGGAATGTTGGGTCTGTGGGAATGTTGGGGTCTGTAGGAATGTTGGGGTCTGTAGGAATGTTGGGTCTGTAGGAATGTTGGGTCTGTGGGAATGTTGGGTCTGTAGGAATGTTGGGTCTGTGGGAATGTTGGGTCTGTGGGAATGTTGGGTCTGTGGGAATGTTGGGGTCTGTGGGAATGTTGGGTCTGTGGGAATGTTGGGTCTGTGGGAATGTTGGGGTCTGTGGGAATGTTGGGTCTGTGGGAATGTTGGGTCTGTGGGAATGTTGGGTCTGTGGGAATGTTGGGTCTGTGGGAATGTTGGGTCTGTTGGAATGTTGGGTCTGTTGGAATGTTGGGTCTGTGGGAATGTTGGGTCTGTAGGAATGTTGGGTCTGAGGAATGTTGGGTCTGTGGGAATGTTGGGTCTGTAGGAATGTTGGGTCTGTAGGAATGTTGGGGTCTGTGGGAATGTTGGGTCTGTAGGAATGTTGGGTCTGTGGGAATGTTGGGTCTGTAGGAATGTTGGGTCTGTGGGAATGTTGGGTCTGTAGGAATGTTGGGTCTGTAGGAATGTTGGGTCTGTGGGAATGTTGGGTCTGTAGGAATGTTGGGTCTGTAGGAATGTTGGGTCTGTAGGAATGTTGGGGTCTGTAGGAATGTTGGGTCTGTAGGAATGTTGGGTCTGTGGAATGTTGGGTCTGTGGAATGTTGGGTCTGTGGAATGTTGGGTCTGTGGGAATGTTGGGTCTGTAGGAATGTTGGGTCTGTTGGAATGTTGGGTCTGTGGGAATGTTGGGTCTGTAGGAATGTTGGGTCTGAGGGAATGTTGGGTCTGTAGGAATGTTGGGGTCTGTAGGAATGTTGGGTCTGTAGGAATGTTGGGTCTGTGGGAATGTTGGGGTCTGTAGGAATGTTGGGTCTGTGGGAATGTTGGGTCTGTAGGAATGTTGGGTCTGTAGGAATGTTGGGGTCTGTAGGAATGTTGGGTCTGTAGGAATGTTGGGGTCTGTAGGAATGTTGGGTCTGTAGGAATGTTGGGTCTGTGGGAATGTTGGGGTCTGTAGGAATGTTGGGGTCTGTAGGAATGTTGGGTCTGTAGGAATGTTGGGTCTGTGGGAATGTTGGGTCTGTAGGAATGTTGGGTCTGTAGGAATGTTGGGGTCTGTAGGAATGTTGGGGTCTGTAGGAATGTTGGGTCTGTAGGAATGTTGGGTCTGTAGGAATGTTGGGTCTGTGGGAATGTTGGGTCTGTAGGAATGTTGGGGTCTGTAGGAATGTTGGGTCTGTGGGAATGTTGGGTCTGTAGGAATGTTGGGTCTGTAGGAATGTTGGGTCTGTAGGAATGTTGGGTCTGTGGGAATGTTGGGTCTGTAGGAATGTTGGGTCTGTAGGAATGTTGGGTCTGTGGAATGTTGGGTCTGTAGGAATGTTGGGTCTGTAGGAATGTTGGGTCTGTAGGAATGTTGGGTCTGTAGGAATGTTGGGGTCTGTGGGAATGTTGGGTCTGTAGGAATGTTGGGTCTGTGGGAATGTTGGGTCTGTAGGAATGTTGGGTCTGTGGGAATGTTGGGTCTGTAGGAATGTTGGGTCTGTAGGAATGTTGGGTCTGTAGGAATGTTGGGTCTGTAGGAATGTTGGGGTCTGTAGGAATGTTGGGTCTGTAGGAATGTTGGGTCTGTAGGAATGTTGGGTCTGTAGGAATGTTGGGTCTGTAGGAATGTTGGGTCTGTAGGAATGTTGGGTCTGTGGGAATGTTGGGTCTGTGGGAATGTTGGGTCTGTGGAATGTTGGGTCTGTAGGAATGTTGGGTCTGTGGGAATGTTGGGTCTGTGGAATGTTGGGTCTGTGGGAATGTTGGGTCTGTGGGAATGTTGGGTCTGTGGGAATGTTGGGTCTGTAGGAATGTTGGGTCTGTAGGAATGTTGGGTCTGTAGGAATGTTGGGTCTGTAGGAATGTTGGGTCTGTAGGAATGTTGGGTCTGTAGGAATGTTGGGTCTGTAGGAATGTTGGGGTCTGTAGGAATGTTGGGTCTGTGGGAATGTTGGGTCTGTAGGAATGTTGGGTCTGTAGGAATGTTGGGTCTGTGGGAATGTTGGGTCTGTAGGAATGTTGGGTCTGTAGGAATGTTGGGTCTGTAGGAATGTTGGGTCTGTGGAATGTTGGGTCTGTAGGAATGTTGGGTCTGTAGGAATGTTGGGTCTGTAGGAATGTTGGGTCTGTAGGAATGTTGGGTCTGTAGGAATGTTGGGTCTGTTGGAATGTTGGGTCTGTAGGAATGTTGGGTCTGTAGGAATGTTGGGTCTGTAGGAATGTTGGGTCTGTAGGAATGTTGGGTCTGTAGGAATGTTGGGTCTGTGGGAATGTTGGGTCTGTGGGAATGTTGGGTCTGTAGGAATGTTGGGTCTGTGGAATGTTGGGTCTGTAGGAATGTTGGGTCTGTGGGAATGTTGGGTCTGTAGGAATGTTGGGTCTGTAGGAATGTTGGGTCTGTAGGAATGTTGGGTCTGTGGGAATGTTGGGTCTGTAGGAATGTTGGGTCTGTGGAATGTTGGGTCTGTAGGAATGTTGGGTCTGTGGGAATGTTGGGTCTGTAGGAATGTTGGGTCTGTGGGAATGTTGGGTCTGTAGGAATGTTGGGTCTGTGGGAATGTTGGGTCTGTAGGAATGTTGGGTCTGTAGGAATGTTGGGTCTGTAGGAATGTTGGGTCTGTAGGAATGTTGGGTCTGTGGAATGTTGGGTCTGTAGGAATGTTGGGTCTGTAGGAATGTTGGGTCTGTGGGAATGTTGGGTCTGTAGGAATGTTGGGTCTGTAGGAATGTTGGGTCTGTGGGAATGTTGGGTCTGTAGGAATGTTGGGTCTGTGGGAATGTTGGGTCTGTAGGAATGTTGGGTCTGTAGGAATGTTGGGTCTGTAGGAATGTTGGGTCTGTAGGAATGTTGGGTCTGTGGGAATGTTGGGTCTGTAGGAATGTTGGGTCTGTGGGAATGTTGGGGTCTGTGGGAATGTTGGGTCTGTAGGAATGTTGGGTCTGTGGGAATGTTGGGTCTGTAGGAATGTTGGGGTCTGTAGGAATGTTGGGTCTGTGGAATGTTGGGTCTGTAGGAATGTTGGGTCTGTAGGAATGTTGGGTCTGTGGGAATGTTGGGTCTGTGGGAATGTTGGGTCTGTGGGAATGTTGGGTCTGTGGAATGTTGGGTCTGTGGAATGTTGGGTCTGTAGGAATGTTGGGTCTGTGGGAATGTTGGGTCTGTAGGAATGTTGGGTCTGTAGGAATGTTGGGGTCTGTTGGAATGTTGGGTCTGTGGGAATGTTGGGTCTGTGGGAATGTTGGGTCTGTAGGAATGTTGGGTCTGTGGGAATGTTGGGTCTGTGGGAATGTTGGGTCTGTAGGAATGTTGGGTCTGTGGGAATGTTGGGTCTGTAGGAATGTTGGGTCTGTGGAATGTTGGGTCTGTTGGAATGTTGGGTCTGTGGGAATGTTGGGGTCTGTAGGAATGTTGGGTCTGTGGAATGTTGGGTCTGTGGAATGTTGGGTCTGTAGGAATGTTGGGTCTGTGGAATGTTGGGTCTGTAGGAATGTTGGGTCTGTGGGAATGTTGGGTCTGTGGGAATGTTGGGTCTGTGGGAATGTTGGGTCTGTAGGAATGTTGGGTCTGTGGGAATGTTGGGGTCTGTGGGAATGTTGGGTCTGTAGGAATGTTGGGTCTGTGGGAATGTTGGGGTCTGTAGGAATGTTGGGTCTGTGGGAATGTTGGGTCTGTGGGAATGTTGGGTCTGTAGGAATGTTGGGTCTGTAGGAATGTTGGGTCTGTGGGAATGTTGGGTCTGTGGGAATGTTGGGTCTGTGGGAATGTTGGGTCTGTGGGAATGTTGGGTCTGTGGGAATGTTGGGTCTGTAGGAATGTTGGGTCTGTGGGAATGTTGGGTCTGTGGGAATGTTGGGTCTGTAGGAATGTTGGGTCTGTGGGAATGTTGGGTCTGTGGGAATGTTGGGTCTGTGGGAATGTTGGGTCTGTGGGAATGTTGGGTCTGTGGGAATGTTGGGTCTGTGGGAATGTTGGGTCTGTGGGAATGTTGGGTCTGTGGGAATGTTGGGGTCTGTAGGAATGTTGGGGTCTGTAGGAATGTTGGGTCTGTAGGAATGTTGGGTCTGTAGGAATGTTGGGGTCTGTAGGAATGTTGGGGTCTGTGGGAATGTTGGGTCTGTAGGAATGTTGGGTCTGTTGGAATGTTGGGTCTGTAGGAATGTTGGGTCTGTAGGAATGTTGGGTCTGTGGGAATGTTGGGTCTGTAGGAATGTTGGGTCTGTGGGAATGTTGGGTCTGTTGGAATGTTGGGTCTGTAGGAATGTTGGGTCTGTAGGAATGTTGGGGTCTGTAGGAATGTTGGGTCTGTGGGAATGTTGGGGTCTGTGGGAATGTTGGGTCTGTAGGAATGTTGGGTCTGTTGGAATGTTGGGTCTGTAGGAATGTTGGGTCTGAGGGAATGTTGGGTCTGTAGGAATGTTGGGTCTGTGGGAATGTTGGGTCTGTAGGAATGTTGGGTCTGTAGGAATGTTGGGGTCTGTAGGAATGTTGGGTCTGTAGGAATGTTGGGTCTGTAGGAATGTTGGGTCTGTGGGAATGTTGGGTCTGTTGGAATGTTGGGTCTGTGGAATGTTGGGTCTGTAGGAATGTTGGGTCTGTAGGAATGTTGGGTCTGTAGGAATGTTGGGTCTGTGGGAATGTTGGGTCTGTGGAATGTTGGGTCTGTGGGAATGTTGGGTCTGTAGGAATGTTGGGTCTGTGGAATGTTGGGTCTGTAGGAATGTTGGGTCTGTAGGAATGTTGGGTCTGTGGGAATGTTGGGTCTGTTGGAATGTTGGGTCTGTAGGAATGTTGGGTCTGTAGGAATGTTGGGTCTGTGGGAATGTTGGGTCTGTAGGAATGTTGGGTCTGTGGGAATGTTGGGTCTGTGGGAATGTTGGGTCTGAGGGAATGTTGGGTCTGTAGGAATGTTGGGGTCTGTAGGAATGTTGGGTCTGTGGGAATGTTGGGTCTGTTGGAATGTTGGGTCTGTTGGAATGTTGGGTCTGTTGGAATGTTGGGTCTGTAGGAATGTTGGGTCTGTGGAATGTTGGGTCTGTAGGAATGTTGGGTCTGTGGGAATGTTGGGTCTGTAGGAATGTTGGGTCTGTTGGAATGTTGGGTCTGTAGGAATGTTGGGTCTGTGGGAATGTTGGGTCTGTAGGAATGTTGGGTCTGTGGAATGTTGGGTCTGTAGGAATGTTGGGTCTGTAGGAATGTTGGGTCTGTGGGAATGTTGGGTCTGTGGGAATGTTGGGTCTGTGGGAATGTTGGGTCTGTAGGAATGTTGGGTCTGTGGGAATGTTGGGTCTGTGGGAATGTTGGGTCTGTAGGAATGTTGGGTCTGTGGGAATGTTGGGTCTGTAGGAATGTTGGGTCTGTAGGAATGTTGGGGTCTGTAGGAATGTTGGGGTCTGTGGGAATGTTGGGTCTGTAGGAATGTTGGGTCTGTTGGAATGTTGGGTCTGTAGGAATGTTGGGTCTGTAGGAATGTTGGGTCTGTGGGAATGTTGGGTCTGTGGGAATGTTGGGTCTGTGGGAATGTTGGGTCTGTAGGAATGTTGGGTCTGTAGGAATGTTGGGTCTGTGGGAATGTTGGGTCTGTGGGAATGTTGGGTCTGTGGGAATGTTGGGTCTGTAGGAATGTTGGGTCTGTGGGAATGTTGGGTCTGTAGGAATGTTGGGTCTGTAGGAATGTTGGGTCTGAGGGAATGTTGGGTCTGTGGGAATGTTGGGTCTGTGGAATGTTGGGTCTGTAGGAATGTTGGGTCTGTAGGAATGTTGGGTCTGTAGGAATGTTGGGTCTGTGGGAATGTTGGGTCTGTAGGAATGTTGGGTCTGTAGGAATGTTGGGTCTGTGGGAATGTTGGGTCTGTAGGAATGTTGGGTCTGTGGAATGTTGGGTCTGTAGGAATGTTGGGTCTGTAGGAATGTTGGGTCTGTAGGAATGTTGGGTCTGTAGGAATGTTGGGTCTGTGGGAATGTTGGGGTCTGTAGGAATGTTGGGTCTGAGGGAATGTTGGGTCTGTGGGAATGTTGGGTCTGTAGGAATGTTGGGTCTGTGGGAATGTTGGGTCTGTAGGAATGTTGGGTCTGCGGGAATGTTGGGTCTGTAGGAATGTTGGGTCTGTAGGAATGTTGGGTCTGTTGGAATGTTGGGTCTGTAGGAATGTTGGGTCTGTAGGAATGTTGGGTCTGTAGGAATGTTGGGTCTGTGGGAATGTTGGGGTCTGTAGGAATGTTGGGTCTGTGGGAATGTTGGGTCTGTGGGAATGTTGGGTCTGTAGGAATGTTGGGTCTGTGGGAATGTTGGGGTCTGTAGGAATGTTGGGTCTGCGGGAATGTTGGGTCTGTAGGAATGTTGGGTCTGCGGGAATGTTGGGTCTGTGGGAATATTGGGTCTGTAGGAATGTTGGGTCTGTGGGAATGTTGGGGTCTGTAGGAATGTTGGGGGAAAAATTCAGTTGGTTGCGCCTCCCGTTAGCGCCTTAAGAGGGCGCTAATGGGGCGCAAAGCCGCTAGCGCCCGGGCGCAGCGATGTTTGCGCCGCTCGGGAACTTAACTCGACATTGTGCGGCGGCGCTAAACTTTACCGCCGCGACCACCTGCGCGCGCAGATTGTGACGTCATTCCATGGTGCAATGCCCTTGTGGCGCCCCGGACCGGAAATTGAGTGGCGCCCCCTGCCTTACCACCTGGCGCATCCAACGACCGGAAGACTGGAACGCTATCAATCGTTGTGGGGTTGGGGGGTGGCGCTATTTAAAGGGGGCCTCTTCCTGTCTTTTTCTGTGGTTGACATTTTTGCACCACTCGTTCTCAGAGAGAGAGAGAGAGATTCGGAGAGAGAGAAAGAGAGACTTCTGCATTGAGTCAACGCTGTGTGAGGTAGTTTTGCCTACTGATCCTAACTTCGCTGGTACTTTGGTTGCTGTCCTTCATAACTTTGCTTGCAAAGAGACGATGGGGGCTGCACTGATTGGGGGCGTCGTCCTGCTCCAGCTGAATCGGAGGACACAGAGACGCAGAGAGAGAGTGGCAATGATGGCCAGACGGAGGAGGGCCAACAGGCGTATGTACAGGAGAGCTTACCCTCCCAGGGTATATCGTGAACAGCTCTCCTACATTCATATGTCTGAGGAGCTGTGTTTGCGAAGGCTGCGATTCAGCAAGGAGGTGGTCACTGAGCTCTGCCACCTGCTGCAGCCAGATCTGCAGCCTCAACTGAGGTCCAGGACGTCTCTGTCGGTGGCAGTGAAGGTCACAGTGGCTCTCAACTTCTATGCTACTGGCTCATTTCAAGCTGCTGCTGGGGACCTCGCCAATATCTCCCAGTTCGCAGTGCATTGCTGCATCCGGCAGGTCACAAATGCCCTCTTTAAAAGGAGACGAGAGTTCATCTCTTTCCCCATGACCCCAGACAAGCAGCGTGACCGCGCTCTGGGCTTTGCGAGGATAGCGGGCTTCTCCATGGTGCAGGGCGCCATTGACTGCACGCATGTGGCTTTGCGTGCTCCACATGAGAATGCCGAGGAATTCCGGAACAGAAAGGGGTTCCATTCCTTGAATGTTCAGTTGGTCTGTGACCACAGACAGCTGATACTCGCTGTCAATGCCCACTATCCTGGCAGCTGCCACGATGCTTTCATCCTGCGCCAGACTACTGTGGCAGAACTTTTCGAGGCACCGCATCAGCCAGTTGGTTGGCTTCTCGGGGACAAGGGGTATCCATTGAGCACCTGGCTGATGACACCGCTCCGTACGCCCAACACCCCTGCTGAGCTGCGGTACAACGAGAGCCATCAAGCTACCAGGAACATCAATGAGCGCACAATCGGCGTGCTGAAGCAACGGTTCCGCTGTCTCGACCATTCTGGAGGAGCCCTGCAGTACTCGCCTGAGCGAGTATCCAACTTCGTAGTTGTGTGCTGCATGTTGCATAACATGGCAATCGTCAGGACCCAGCCAATGCCACCAGGCCTTGGAGCACCACCAGAGGAGGAGGAGGAAGAGGAGGAAGAGGACGAGGAGGATGATCATCAGCAGCACCAAGGCGGGAGGGCGGCCCACAATGGTGAAACTGCAAGGGCCGTCCGTCAACGGCTGATAGCAAGCCGCTTCTAGGGCCCCTGCTGTGGAAATGGCTTCTGCCATTGCTAACAACATCAATGAACCCAGCACGCAACCCCTAAGCCGGCCAAGGCACCAATGATTCCAAACACCAAACATGTATATTTTGAATACAAAAACTTATTTATTTTACAAACTCTGTGTGTGTCATTTCCTCATGACAAACTCATAGAAATAAACACAAAAAAAGTCATTAACATAACTGGTTCTCACAACCTGGAGATAATGTCCAAAACACTAGACAAAAGTTGGACCACGAACCTCGGCCTTTAATAAAAAAATGACCAGCATTTTGTCACACCTCCTACTTTTTGCCCTTCGAGGGTGATCTCCTTCCCTTGCGCACTTCCCCCCTTCTAACCCTACTGCTCCTCCGTAATGGGACCTCAGTGGCTGCAGCAAGGCTGGTGGAAGGCTGCTGATTGTCAGACCCTGACACTGCAGATGCCCCTGAAGGACGGCCTCGACCAGTTCTGGGCCTGGAGGGCCCGGCTGCAGACTGCACCAACTCTGCATGGGCGGCAGCAGTTTGTCCTACAGGCGGTGGCAAGTGCAGTGGAGAAGTGACAGTGTTGGCAGCAGGAATGCTGTCATCGTGAGAGAGGACAGCAACTCCCTGCTCGCCCGACACACTGGCACTCCCACGGGGCAGCACTTCAGCATCCAGAGCAATCTGCTGGAGCACAGATTGCTGGCCTGCTGCGGCGCGGTGAGAGCCCCGGGGACATGTGAGCGAACCATCGAGGTTGGCAGCAGTCAGTGCTCGCGTGGCCTCAATCTGAGTCTGCATGAGAGCAGTCAGAGATGGGATCACGGCAGTCAGTGACTGAATTGCAGCACTAAGCGTTAGTGTGGCATCCGCCTGTGCTACAGCGAAGTGCTCCACACTCCTTGCCAGTGACTCAATGCATTCGGGCACCCTTCCCACTGCACCCATGAGCTCAGTGTGCATGCCCACCGCCTGGGTGTTCATTTCTGCGATCAGCCGCTCCTCCTCTGCGTCCATTGCAGTAGGAGTCGCTGGCATACTCTCCCTCTGGGGAGAAGGCCCCTGTTCTTCCCTACCCCTATGGCGTTGCTGCAGCCCGCTGGGTCCTGGAGCTTCACCCTCATCAGACCCTTCCCCCCTGCTCCCCTCCAGGGAAGGCGTGTTCTCAGTGTGGGCATGGGCTTCCTCGGGAGAGGGTGGCACTGATGCTCCGGCTTCCTCTTCCTCCTCGGCTGCAGCTTCACTCCCACTGGCAGCTTCAGGGCCCGTCTCCTCAGCTGGTGAATCACCATCTGAAAGCAGGGAGGTACAAGAGTGGCTTTAGCGTGAGGACAGGGTGGCAGTAAGGGAGGAATAAGTGCAGCGAGTTAGCAAGTTGGATTGAAAGTGTCAAAGGCTGGTGTTGTGAGGGACAAGTGGAAGGACAGAGGACAAAAAGGTGATGACCTTACCATTGCTGTCCAGAACGGGGTCGGCGTCTCCAGTGGCGACGGGACCGATCACCCGGCTTGCCACAATCCTGTGGACGCGCTCCTCGAGATCGCTGAGGGGTTGCAGCTGAGGCCGCCCTCCACCTGTCCGTTGCTGCTGTCTCCTATTATGTGCCAGCTTGGCCTGCAAGTAAAAGGACAGCATCTGAGTAAATATACAGCCATGGTCTTGCCTGATGTGCCTCCCATAGGTGAATAGCCCTTACTGTATGCAGCCATGGTCTTGCCTGATGCGCCTCCCATAGGTGAATAGCCCTTACTGTATGCAAAGTGTGGAATGTGTGTGTGTGTTTCATGAAAGGGCCATAGGTGTTGGATGAGTGTTGTGCATTGGGGTTTTAAGACCCTCTGGCCATAGAGTGAGGTTGAGATGGAGGGATGGAGAGGTATTGAGAAAAAGCCACTCACCCTGACGACCCGAGTGAGGTCGTTGAACATTTTGCGGCACTGAACATGGGTCCTGGGCACCATGCTCCTGGAGGAGACGCTCTGAGCCACCTCCCTCCACACTCTTCTGTACTCGCGTGGCAAAGGCCTCCTGCCACTCTCAGGGAAGAGTATACATCTTCTGCGCTCCACCGCGCCAACCAGAGCATCCAAGGCCCGCTCGGTGAAGCGCTGAGCTCGTTCTCTCACCCTCTCCATCCTTGGCAGCAAAATGGATTCACAGGTCTCTCCAGGCCGAGATTCAAGGCTGCAATGAGCAGGGTGTGGCTGGGGAGCAAGTTGGCCCCCCCGCTTTAAGAACTGGCCGGCGCCAGTGTGTCTGTGTTCCCCCGCTAACTGGCAGCACCTGCGCTGCGCTCGCGTGCTGAGTTAGCGCCTCACTGCTCGGCCTTTGCGCCTTAAGACAGGTGTGCAGCGCCTGATTTAGCGCTCCACTCACCTCCCGGGGCGGTAAAAGTGAAGTTTCCAGTCAGTGGCGATAATTAGCGCCAGTCGCTAATTTTTGCGTCCAGACGATATTTGGGCCCCAAACGGGGCGCAACCTAATTTTTCCCCCGTTGGGTCTGTAGGAATGTTGGGTCTGTAGGAATGTTGGGGTCTGTAGGAATGTTGGGTCTGTTGGAATGTTGGGTCTGTGGGAATGTTGGGTCTGTAGGAATGTTGGGGTCTGTGGGAATGTTGGGTCTGTAGGAATGTTGGGTCTGTGGGAATGTTGGGTCTGTAGGAATGTTGGGTCTGTGGGAATGTTGGGTCTGTTGGAATGTTGGGTCTGTAGGAATGTTGGGTCTGTAGGAATGTTGGGTCTGTAGGAATGTTGGGTCTGTAGGAATGTTGGGTCTGTAGGAATGTTGGGTCTGTGGGAATGTTGGATCTGTAGGAATGTTGGGTCTGTAGGAATGTTGGGTCTGTGGGAATGTTGGGGTCTGTGGGAATGTTGGGTCTGCAGGAATGTTGGGTCTGTAGGAATGTTGGGGTCTGTAGGAATGTTGGGGTCTGTAGGAATGTTGGGGTCTGTGGGAATGTTGGGTCTGTAGGAATGTTGGGTCTGTAGGAATGTTGGGTCTGTAGGAATGTTGGGTCTGTAGGGATGTTGGGTCTGTGGGAATGTTGGGTCTGTGGGAATGTTGGGTCTGAGGAATGTTGGGTCTGTAGGAATGTTGGGTCTGTAGGAATGTTGGGGTCTGTAGGAATGTTGGGTCTGTGGAATGTTGGGTCTGTAGGAATGTTGGGTCTGTAGGAATGTTGGGTCTGTGGAATGTTGGGTCTGTAGGAATGTTGGGTCTGTGGGAATGTTGGGTCTGTGGAATGTTGGGTCTGTGGGAATGTTGGGGTCTGTGGGAATGTTGGGTCTGTAGGAATGTTGGGTCTGTGGGAATGTTGGGGTCTGTGGGAATGTTGGGTCTGCAGGAATGTTGGGTCTGTGGGAATGTTGGGTCTGTGGGAATGTTGGGTCTGTAGGAATGTTGGGTCTGTAGGAATGTTGGGTCTGTAGGAATGTTGGGTCTGTGGGAATGTTGGGTCTGTAGGAATGTTGGGGTCTGTGGGAATGTTGGGTCTGTAGGAATGTTGGGTCTGTGGGAATGTTGGGTCTGTAGGAATGTTGGTGTCTGTTGGAATGTTCGGGTCTGTGGAATGTTGGGTCTCGTAGGAATGTTGGGTCTGTGGAATGTTGGGTGAGTGGGAATGTTGGGGTCTGGAGGAATGTTGGGTCTGTGGGAATGTTGGGGTCTGTAGGAATGTTGGGTCTGTAGGAATGTTGGGTCTGTGGGAATGTTGGGTCTGTAGGAATGTTGGGTCTGTAGGAATGATGGGTCTGCGGGAATGTTGGGGTCTGTGGGAAGGTTGTGTCTGTGAGAATGTTGGGTCTGTAGGAATGTTGGGTCTGTGGGAATGTTGGGTCTGTGGGAATGTTGGGTCTGTGGGAATGTTGGGTCTGTGGGAATGTTGGGTCTGTGGGAATGTTGGGTCTGTGGGAATGTTGGGTCTGTAGGAATGTTGGGGTCTGTGGGAATGTTGGGTCTGTGGGAATGTTGGGTCTGTGGGAATGTTGGGTCTGTAGGAATGTTGGGTCTGTAGGAATGTTGGGTCTGTGGGAATGTTGGGTCTGTAGGAATGTTGGGTCTGTGGGAATGTTGGGGTCTGTAGGAATGTTGGGTCTGTGGGAATGTTGGGTCTGTAGGAATGTTGGGTCTGTAGGAATGTTGGGTCTGTAGGAATGTTGGGTCTGTAGGAATGTTGGGTCTGTGGGAATGTTGGGTCTGTGGGAATGTTGGGTCTGTAGGAATGTTGGGTCTGTGGGAATGTTGGGTCTGTAGGAATGTTGGGTCTGTAGGAATGTTGGGTCTGTGGGAATGTTGGGTCTGTGGGAATGTTGGGTCTGTAGGAATGTTGGGTCTGTGGGAATGTTGGGTCTGTAGGAATGTTGGGTCTGTAGGAATGTTGGGTCTGTGGGAATGTTGGGTCTGTGGGAATGTTGGGTCTGTAGGAATGTTGGGTCTGTCGGAATGTTGGGTCTCTGGAATGTTGGGTCTGTGGGAATGTTGGGTCTGTAGGAATGTTGGGTCTGTAGGAATGTTGGGTCTGTGGAATGTTGGGTCTGTAGGAATGTTGGGTCTGTAGGAATGTTGGGTCTGTAGGAATGTTGGGTCTGTGGGAATGTTGGGTCTGTGGGAATGTTGGGTCTGTAGGAATGTTGGGGTCTGTGGGAATGTTGGGTCTGTGGGAATGTTGGGGTCTGTGGGAATGTTGGGTCTGTAGGAATGTTGGGTCTGTGGGAATGTTGGGTCTGTAGGAATGTTGGGTCTGTAGGAATGTTGGGTCTGTAGGAATGTTGGGTCTGTGGGAATGTTGGGTCTGTGGAATGTTGGGTCTGTAGGAATGTTGGGTCTGTAGGAATGTTGGGTCTGTAGGAATGTTGGGTCTGTGGGAATGTTGGGTCTGTAGGAATGTTGGGTCTGTAGGAATGTTGGGTCTGTAGGAATGTTGGGTCTGTGGGAATGTTGGGTCTGTAGGAATGTTGGGTCTGTAGGAATGTTGGGTCTGTAGGAATGTTGGGGTCTGTGGGAATGTTGGGTCTGTAGGAATGTTGGGTCTGTAGGAATGTTGGGTCTGTAGGAATGTTGGGTCTGTGGAATGTTGGGTCTGTGGGAATGTTGGGTCTGTAGGAATGTTGGGTCTGTAGGAATGTTGGGTCTGTGGGAATGTTGGGTCTGTAGGAATGTTGGGTCTGTGGAATGTTGGGTCTGTGGAATGTTGGGTCTGTAGGAATGTTGGGGTCTGTGGGAATGTTGGGTCTGTAGGAATGTTGGGTCTGTGGGAATGTTGGGTCTGTGGGAATGTTGGGTCTGTAGGAATGTTGGGTCTGTGGAATGTTGGGGTCTGTGGGAATGTTGGGTCTGTGGAATGTTGGGGTCTGTGGGAATGTTGGGTCTGTAGGAATGTTGGGTCTGTGGCAATGTTGGGGTCTGTGGGAATGTTGGGTCTGTGGGAATGTTGGGTCTGTAGGAATGTTGGGTCTGTAGGAATGTTGGGTCTGTGGCAATGTTGGGTCTGTGGGAATGTTGGGTCTGTAGGAATGTTGGGTCTGTGGGAATGTTGGGTCTGTGGGAATGTTGGGTCTGTAGGAATGTTGGGTCTGTAGGAATGTTGGGGTCTGTAGGAATGTTGGGTCTGTAGGAATGTTGGGTCTGTGGGAATGTTGGGTCTGTAGGAATGTTGGGTCTGTAGGAATGTTGGGTCTGTAGGAATGTTGGGTCTGTAGGAATGTTGGGTCTGTAGGAATGTTGGGTCTGTGGGAATGTTGGGTCTGTAGGAATGTTGGGTCTGTGGGAATGTTGGGTCTGTGGGAATGTTGGGGTCTGTAGGAATGTTGGGTCTGTGGGAATGTTGGGTCTGTAGGAATGTTGGGTCTGTGGGAATGTTGGGTCTGTAGGAATGTTGGGTCTGTAGGAATGTTGGGTCTGTAGGAATGTTGGGTCTGTGGGAATGTTGGGTCTGTAGGAATGTTGGGTCTGTGGGAATGTTGGGTCTGTAGGAATGTTGGGTCTGTGGGAATGTTGGGGTCTGTGGAATGTTGGGTCTGTAGGAATGTTGGGTCTGTGGGAATGTTGGGGTCTGTGGGAATGTTGGGGTCTGTGGGAATGTTGGGTCTGTAGGAATGTTGGGTCTGTAGGAATGTTGGGTCTGTGGGAATGTTGGGTCTGTGGGAATGTTGGGTCTGTGGGAATGTTGGGTCTGTAGGAATGTTGGGTCTGTGGGAATGTTGGGTCTGTGGGAATGTTGGGTCTGTAGGAATGTTGGGTCTGTGGGAATGTTGGGTCTGTAGGAATGTTGGGTCTGTAGGAATGTTGGGTCTGTAGGAATGTTGGGTCTGTGGGAATGTTGGGTCTGTAGGAATGTTGGGTCTGTGGAATGTTGGGTCTGTAGGAATGTTGGGTCTGTGGGAATGTTGGGGTCTGTGGGAATGTTGGGTCTGTGGGAATGTTGGGTCTGTAGGAATGTTGGGTCTGTAGGAATGTTGGGTCTGTGGGAATGTTGGGTCTGTGGGAATGTTGGGGTCTGTGGGAATGTTGGGTCTGTAGGAATGTTGGGTCTGTGGGAATGTTGGGGTCTGTGGGAATGTTGGGTCTGTGGGAATGTTGGGTCTGTGGGAATGTTGGGTCTGTAGGAATGTTGGGTCTGTAGGAATGTTGGGTCTGTAGGAATGTTGGGTCTGTAGGAATGTTGGGTCTGTGGGAATGTTGGGTCTGTAGGAATGTTGGGTCTGTAGGAATGTTGGGTCTGTGGGAATGTTGGGTCTGTGGGAATGTTGGGTCTGTGGGAATGTTGGGTCTGTGGGAATGTTGGGTCTGTAGGAATGTTGGGTCTGTGGAATGTTGGGTCTGTAGGAATGTTGGGGTCTGTGGGAATGTTGGGTCTGTAGGAATGTTGGGTCTGTGGGAATGTTGGGTCTGTGGGAATGTTGGGGTCTGTTGGAATGTTGGGTCTGTGGGAATGTTGGGTCTGTAGGAATGTTGGGTCTGTAGGAATGTTGGGTCTGTAGGAATGTTGGGTCTGTGGGAATGTTGGGTCTGTAGGAATGTTGGGTCTGTGGGAATGTTGGGTCTGTAGGAATGTTGGGTCTGTAGGAATGTTGGGTCTGTAGGAATGTTGGGTCTGTAGGAATGTTGGGTCTGTGGAATGTTGGGGTCTGTGGGAATGTTGGGTCTGTGGGAATGTTGGGTCTGTAGGAATGTTGGGTCTGTAGGAATGTTGGGTCTGTGGGAATGTTGGGTCTGTGGGAATGTTGGGGTCTGTGGGAATGTTGGGTCTGTAGGAATGTTGGGTCTGTGGGAATGTTGGGTCTGTGGGAATGTTGGGTCTGTAGGAATGTTGGGTCTGTGGGAATGTTGGGTCTGTAGGAATGTTGGGTCTGTAGGAATGTTGGGTCTGTAGGAATGTTGGGTCTGTAGGAATGTTGGGTCTGTAGGAATGTTGGGTCTGTGGAATGTTGGGTCTGTAGGAATGTTGGGTCTGTGGGAATGTTGGGTCTGTGGGAATGTTGGGTCTGTGGGAATGTTGGGTCTGTAGGAATGTTGGGTCTGTAGGAATGTTGGGTCTGTCGGAATGTTGGGTCTGTAGGAATGTTGGGTCTGTGGGAATGTTGGGTCTGTGGGAATGTTGGGTCTGTAGGAATGTTGGGTCTGTGGGAATGTTGGGTCTGTAGGAATGTTGGGTCTGTAGGAATGTTGGGTCTGTGGGAATGTTGGGTCTGTGGGAATGTTGGGTCTGTGGGAATGTTGGGTCTGTGGAATGTTGGGTCTGTAGGAATGTTGGGTCTGTAGGAATGTTGGGTCTGTGGGAATGTTGGGTCTGTAGGAATGTTGGGTCTGTAGGAATGTTGGGTCTGTAGGAATGTTGGGTCTGTAGGAATGTTGGGTCTGTAGGAATGTTGGGTCTGTGGAATGTTGGGTCTGTAGGAATGTTGGGTCTGTAGGAATGTTGGGTCTGTGGAATGTTGGGTCTGTAGGAATGTTGGGTCTGTGGAATGTTGGGTCTGTAGGAATGTTGGGTCTGTAGGAATGTTGGGTCTGTGGAATGTTGGGTCTGTAGGAATGTTGGGTCTGTGGGAATGTTGGGTCTGTAGGAATGTTGGGTCTGTGGGAATGTTGGGTCTGTAGGAATGTTGGGTCTGTGGGAATGTTGGGTCTGTGGAATGTTGGGTCTGTAGGAATGTTGGGTCTGTGGAATGTTGGGTCTGTAGGAATGTTGGGTCTGTGGGAATGTTGGGTCTGTGGGAATGTTGGGTCTGTAGGAATGTTGGGTCTGTGGGAATGTTGGGTCTGTAGGAATGTTGGGTCTGTGGGAATGTTGGGTCTGTAGGAATGTTGGGTCTGTGGGAATGTTGGGTCTGTAGGAATGTTGGGTCTGTAGGAATGTTGGGTCTGTGGGAATGTTGGGTCTGTAGGAATGTTGGGTCTGTAGGAATGTTGGGTCTGTGGGAATGTTGGGTCTGTAGGAATGTTGTG
>JASTWF010001745.1:0-61878 GCA_030390025.1 Squalus acanthias
ATGGGATTCTGCCACCAATCAGCGATTCTCTGAAATCCACAAAGATGTATGGAAACCAACAATAACACATTGCTGCTTTGAATTTATCAGTTTGTCCACGTTGAATTATAGTTTATCGGCTCAACATAGGTTTGTTTACGGTAACCTCATTAAACCCATTGTATTGAGGCCCATGCCATTCCAATAGAAACGTGCACAGATTGAACACGCTCTGCACACCACGATTAAAGTAAATCGAAATACAACTTTCTTGAGTTATTTATTCACTCGATGGTTGCACGTGAATTCCATCCAGGAGCTGAGTCGAGAAACAAACCACGGCCTCTTCGCTGCCTTGCGCTACAACGAATCTGAATTTTGCTGTTGGATTGAAATCTCCCAATTCACTGCAGCGACCCACCAGTTCCCAAATTATATCGGTGACGGTGACAGTTTGTCATTATTGGATTTCCACTTTGAAAAGGGCTTGGGCGAGCTGATGCACTTAAAAAAAATCTCCTGGCTAGTTGGTGGAGTGGGTAACCACAAGAACTTTTTGTTGCACCAATAAAGGACAAAGGCGGGTGAATTTAACGTTGCTAAAAGTTGCGACACAGGCCATAAAAAAGCAAACCAAGCACTAGGGTTTATTTCTAGAGGGATAGAATTGAAAAGTTGGGAAGTTATGCTAAACTTGTATCGAACCTTGGTCAGACCACACTTGGAGTACTGTGTGCAGTTCTGGTCGCCAAATTATAAAAAGGATATAGAGGCACTGGATATGGTGCAGAGAAGGTTTACAAGGATGATTTAGAAATTTAGAAATTCTACTCTGTATTCCAATATCCAGGTCATTTACATATATCAAAAAAAGCAAAAAAATGTAGGCAATTTTCCGAGACGTGCAAAATTAGGGCAGTAATATTATGGGATTTCAAATTCCCTAATATTAACTGGGATAAAAATAGTGTGTGCAAAGTATAGAGGGAGCAGAATTCTTAAAATGCATTCAGGAGAACATTTTTAGCCAGTACGTAGTAAGCACAACAAGAGAGGGGGCGGTTCTGGACCTAATTTTAGGGAATGAAGCGGGGCAGGTGGAAAGGGTATCAGTGGGAAAGCATATTGGTGGTATTGATCATAATTCAGTTAGATTTAGCGTAGTTATGGAAAAGGACAAGGTTAGGCCAGGAATAAAAGTTCTCAATTGGGGAAAAGCTAATTTTACTAAGCTGAGATGTGATTTAGCCAAAGTGGACTGGAGACAGAAACTTGAAATTAAATCAGTGTCAGAGCAATAGGAGGCACTCAAGGAGGAGATAGTAGGTTCCCTTAATGAAAAGGGTTGGGACTAACAAATCTAGAGCTCCCTGGATGTCAAGGGGCATACTGAGAAGGATAAAGAAAAAAAGGGAACCTTATGACTGTTACCGAGGGCTCAATACTGCTGAAACCATAGAGGAGTATAGAAAGTGCAGGGGGAAATTAAACGGAAATTAGGCATAAACAAATATTGGCAAGTAAAATCAAGGAAAACCCAAAGATGTTTTATAAAAACATTAAGAGCAAGAGGAGAACTAAAGTAAGAGTAGGGCCTATTAGGGACCATAAAGGTAACCTGTGTGTGGAGGTGGAAGACATGGGTATGGTTCTTAATGAATACTTTGTGTCTGTTTTCACAAAAGAGAGGAACGATGCAGAAATTACAATCAGGGAGGAAGAGTGTGAAATATTAGATGAAATAAACATAGTGAAAGAGGAAGTATTAAGGGGTTAAGCACCTTTGAAAGTGGATAAATCCCCAGGCCCGGATGAAATGTATCCCAGGCTGTTAAGAGAAGGAAGAGAGGAAATAGCAGAGGCTCTGACCATCATTTTCCAATCCTCTCGGACGACAGGTGTGGCGCCGGAGGACTGGAGGACTGCTAATGTGGTACCATTGTTTAAAAAGGGAGAAAGGGATAGACTGAGTAATTACAGGCCAGTCAGCCTAACCTCGGTTGTGGGAAAATTATTGGAAAAAATTCTAGGAATAGGGAGCATAGTCTTACAATTAGAGCTGGACCTTTCAGGAGTGGAATTCGGAAACACTTCTACACACAAAGGGTAGTAGAAGTTTGGAACTCTCTTCCACAAATGGCAATTGATGCGAGATCAATTGTTATTTTAAAATCGGAGATTGATAGATTTTTGTTAACCAAAGGGATTAAGGGATATGGGCCAAAGGTGGGTATATGGAGTGAGGTCACAGATCAGCCACGATCTCACTGAATGGCGGAACAGGCTGGCTGACTCCTGTTCCATATGTTCCCATGAATCTGCTACCGAGATTTTGGTGTTGAAGTTTCTGGAGTTGGGCCAACAGCCTCCCGACTCAGATGTGAGAGTGCTGCATGTGGACACTAAAAATTCACAGCACCCCAGCTGGGATTCGAACCCAGAATCCCTGGCTTAGGAGGCCAGTGCCTTATCCATTAGGCCACTGGGGCCACTTGGCAAATGTTGCACACCTGGACACAAAGCACTGTATGGCTTTATATTATAGATTTGGTTCAACACGGGCGTTCAAGCGAATCATTTACGTGGCATTCTTATAGATTTAGAAATTGTACGGACAAATAAGACATTTTGGCATTAAAACAGAAAATACTGGAAATACTGGCAGAGGTTAGGTCTGAAGTTGTTGAACTCGAAGTAACTGAAAAGTAGACAACCACAGTGCGGAGGAGATCAACAATTCCAGAACACAACCTCTGCCCCTATTTTTCACATGGCAGCTGTTGATGATTCTGACATTCCCATTTACAGCTTTCTTTACTTGTCCCATTACCATCTCCTTTTGCCTTGCACCATTATCCCTTTTGTCTTTTAATCTCTCCCGCCTTCCACCCTATTTAGACCTTCCCTTTTGTTCTTCCCCCCTTTCCCTGCCCCTACACTTGCTTAAAATCTGTTACATCTCTAACTGTTTCCAGTTCTGACGAAAGGTCAACGACCTGAAACGTTAACTCTGTTTCTCTCTGCACAGACGCTGCCTGAAATGCTGAGCATTTCCAGCATTTTCTGTTTTTATTTCAGATTTCCAGCAACCGCAGTGTTTTGCTTTTGTAGAAATTTTGGCAACGGTATATATATATATTTCGCAAGTAGAAAAAGTTCTGTTTCAGTCAGCAGCTGACCGAGAAAGATTAATATTTCGAGTGGCAATGCATAATTTCGCTTTAAGCTTTGTGTTCATCAACAATGTTAGGGACAGCTTCTTGCTGCCTGTTAAGCTTTCTGGGCTAGTAGTATATAACCTAGGCTAACCTAATTCGAATAACAATAGAAAAAACCATTGTTAGGGAACCATAAGCGATTGATAGGTATCAATTCTGTTTGTTAATATTGTTACGTAACTGATCATCTGCCTCACTTCTAATGTTGAAACAAGAAGTAAAAGATATCGAGGTGTACCTGACTAAGCACTAGCGTGACAAAACACATACTTCCACTGCACAACCCTTGGGATTCTGCCACCAATCAGCGATTCTCTGAAATCCACAAAGATGTATGGAAACCAACAATAACACATTGCTGCTTTGAATTTATCAGTTTGTCCACGTTGAATTATAGTTTATCGGCTCAACATAGGTTTGTTTACGGTAACCTCATTAAACCCATTGTATTGAGGCCCATGCCATTCCAATAGAAACGTGCACAGATTGAACACGCTCTGCACACCACGATTAAAGTAAATCGAAATACAACTTTCTTGAGTTATTTATTCACTCGATGGTTGCACGTGAATTCCATCCAGGAGCTGAGTCGAGAAACAAACCACGGCCTCTTCGCTGCCTTGCGCTACAACGAATCTGAATTTTGCTGTTGGATTGAAATCTCCCAATTCACTGCAGCGACCCACCAGTTCCCAAATTATATCGGTGACGGTGACAGTTTGTCATTATTGGATTTCCACTTTGAAAAGGGCTTGGGCGAGCTGATGCACTTAAAAAAAATCTCCTGGCTAGTTGGTGGAGTGGGTAACCACAAGAACTTTTTGTTGCACCAATAAAGGACAAAGGCGGGTGAATTTAACGTTGCTAAAAGTTGCGACACAGGCCATAAAAAAGCAAACCAAGCACTAGGGTTTATTTCTAGAGGGATAGAATTGAAAAGTTGGGAAGTTATGCTAAACTTGTATCGAACCTTGGTCAGACCACACTTGGAGTACTGTGTGCAGTTCTGGTCGCCAAATTATAAAAAGGATATAGAGGCACTGGATATGGTGCAGAGAAGGTTTACAAGGATGATTTAGAAATTTAGAAATTCTACTCTGTATTCCAATATCCAGGTCATTTACATATATCAAAAAAAAGCAAAAAAATGTAGGCAATTTTCCGAGACGTGCAAAATTAGGGCAGTAATATTATGGGATTTCAAATTCCCTAATATTAACTGGGATAAAAATAGTGTGTGCAAAGTATAGAGGGAGCAGAATTCTTAAAATGCATTCAGGAGAACATTTTTAGCCAGTACGTAGTAAGCACAACAAGAGAGGGGGCGGTTCTGGACCTAATTTTAGGGAATGAAGCGGGGCAGGTGGAAAGGGTATCAGTGGGAAAGCATATTGGTGGTATTGATCATAATTCAGTTAGATTTAGCGTAGTTATGGAAAAGGACAAGGTTAGGCCAGGAATAAAAGTTCTCAATTGGGGAAAAGCTAATTTTACTAAGCTGAGATGTGATTTAGCCAAAGTGGACTGGAGACAGAAACTTGAAATTAAATCAGTGTCAGAGCAATAGGAGGCACTCAAGGAGGAGATAGTAGGTTCCCTTAATGAAAAGGGTTGGGACTAACAAATCTAGAGCTCCCTGGATGTCAAGGGGCATACTGAGAAGGATAAAGAAAAAAAGGGAACCTTATGACTGTTACCGAGGGCTCAATACTGCTGAAACCATAGAGGAGTATAGAAAGTGCAGGGGGAAATTAAACGGAAATTAGGCATAAACAAATATTGGCAAGTAAAATCAAGGAAAATCCAAAGATGTTTTATAAATACATTAAGAGCAAGAGGAGAACTAAAGTAAGAGTAGGGCCTATTAGGGACCATAAAGGTAACCTGTGTGTGGAGGTGGAAGACATGGGTATGGTTCTTAATGAATACTTTGTGTCTGTTTTCACAAAAGAGAGGAACGATGCAGAAATTACAATCAGGGAGGAAGAGTGTGAAATATTAGATGAAATAAACATAGTGAAAGAGGAAGTATTAAGGGGTTAAGCACCTTTGAAAGTGGATAAATCCCCAGGCCCGGATGAAATGTATCCCAGGCTGTTAAGAGAAGGAAGAGAGGAAATAGCAGAGGCTCTGACCATCATTTTCCAATCCTCTCGGACGACAGGTGTGGCGCCGGAGGACTGGAGGACTGCTAATGTGGTACCATTGTTTAAAAAGGGAGAAGGATAGACTGAGTATTACAGGCCAGTCAGCCTAACCTCGGTTGTGGGAAAATTATTGGAAAAAATTCTAGGAATAGGGAGCATAGTCTTACAATTAGAGCTGGACCTTTCAGGAGTGGAATTCGGAAACACTTCTACACACAAAGGGTAGTAGAAGTTTGGAACTCTCTTCCACAAATGGCAATTGATGCGAGATCAATTGTTATTTTAAAATCGGAGATTGATAGATTTTTGTTAACCAAAGGGATTAAGGGATATGGGCCAAAGGTGGGTATATGGAGTGAGGTCACAGATCAGCCACGATCTCACTGAATGGCGGAACAGGCTGGCTGACTCCTGTTCCATATGTTCCCATGAATCTGCTACCGAGATTTTGGTGTTGAAGTTTCTGGAGTTGGGCCAACAGCCTCCCGACTCAGATGTGAGAGTGCTGCATGTGGACACTAAAAATTCACAGCACCCCAGCTGGGATTCGAACCCAGAATCCCTGGCTTAGGAGGCCAGTGCCTTATCCATTAGGCCACTGGGGCCACTTGGCAAATGTTGCACACCTGGACACAAAGCACTGTATGGCTTTATATTATAGATTTGGTTCAACACGGGCGTTCAAGCGAATCATTTACGTGGCATTCTTATAGATTTAGAAATTGTACGGACAAATAAGACATTTTGGCATTAAAACAGAAAATACTGGAAATACTGGCAGAGGTTAGGTCTGAAGTTGTTGAACTCGAAGTAACTGAAAAGTAGACAACCACAGTGCGGAGGAGATCAACAATTCCAGAACACAACCTCTGCCCCTATTTTTCACATGGCAGCTGTTGATGATTCTGACATTCCCATTTACAGCTTTCTTTACTTGTCCCATTACCATCTCCTTTTGCCTTGCACCATTATCCCTTTTGTCTTTTAATCTCTCCCGCCTTCCACCCTATTTAGACCTTCCCTTTTGTTCTTCCCCCCTTTCCCTGCCCCTACACTTGCTTAAAATCTGTTACATCTCTAACTGTTTCCAGTTCTGACGAAAGGTCAACGACCTGAAACGTTAACTCTGTTTCTCTCTGCACAGACGCTGCCTGAAATGCTGAGCATTTCCAGCATTTTCTGTTTTTATTTCAGATTTCCAGCAACCGCAGTGTTTTGCTTTTGTAGAAATTTTGGCAACGGTATATATATATATTTCGCAAGTAGAAAAAGTTCTGTTTCAGTCAGCAGCTGACCGAGAAAGATTAATATTTCGAGTGGCAATGCATAATTTCGCTTTAAGCTTTGTGTTCATCAACAATGTTAGGGACAGCTTCTTGCTGCCTGTTAAGCTTTCTGGGCTAGTAGTATATAACCTAGGCTAACCTAATTCGAATAACAATAGAAAAAACCATTGTTAGGGAACCATAAGCGATTGATAGGTATCAATTCTGTTTGTTAATATTGTTACGTAACTGATCATCTGCCTCACTTCTAATGTTGAAACAAGAAGTAAAAGATATCGAGGTGTACCTGACTAAGCACTAGCGTGACAAAACACATACTTCCACTGCACAACACTTGGGATTCTGCCACCAATCAGCGATTCTCTGAAATCCACAAAGATGTATGGAAACCAACAATAACACATTGCTGCTTTGAATTTATCAGTTTGTCCACGTTGAATTATAGTTTATCGGCTCAACATAGGTTTGTTTACGGTAACCTCATTAAACCCATTGTATTGAGGCCCATGCCATTCCAATAGAAACGTGCACAGATTGAACACGCTCTGCACACCACGATTAAAGTAAATCGAAATACAACTTTCTTGAGTTATTTATTCACTCGATGGTTGCACGTGAATTCCATCCAGGAGCTGAGTCGAGAAACAAACCACGGCCTCTTCGCTGCCTTGCGCTACAACGAATCTGAATTTTGCTGTTGGATTGAAATCTCCCAATTCACTGCAGCGACCCACCAGTTCCCAAATTATATCGGTGACGGTGACAGTTTGTCATTATTGGATTTCCACTTTGAAAAGGGCTTGGGCGAGCTGATGCACTTAAAAAAAATCTCCTGGCTAGTTGGTGGAGTGGGTAACCACAAGAACTTTTTGTTGCACCAATAAAGGACAAAGGCGGGTGAATTTAACGTTGCTAAAAGTTGCGACACAGGCCATAAAAAAGCAAACCAAGCACTAGGGTTTATTTCTAGAGGGATAGAATTGAAAAGTTGGGAAGTTATGCTAAACTTGTATCGAACCTTGGTCAGACCACACTTGGAGTACTGTGTGCAGTTCTGGTCGCCAAATTATAAAAAGGATATAGAGGCACTGGATATGGTGCAGAGAAGGTTTACAAGGATGATTTAGAAATTTAGAAATTCTACTCTGTATTCCAATATCCAGGTCATTTACATATATCAAAAAAAGCAAAAAAATGTAGGCAATTTTCCGAGACGTGCAAAATTAGGGCAGTAATATTATGGGATTTCAAATTCCCTAATATTAACTGGGATAAAAATAGTGTGTGCAAAGTATAGAGGGAGCAGAATTCTTAAAATGCATTCAGGAGAACATTTTTAGCCAGTACGTAGTAAGCACAACAAGAGAGGGGGCGGTTCTGGACCTAATTTTAGGGAATGAAGCGGGGCAGGTGGAAAGGGTATCAGTGGGAAAGCATATTGGTGGTATTGATCATAATTCAGTTAGATTTAGCGTAGTTATGGAAAAGGACAAGGTTAGGCCAGGAATAAAAGTTCTCAATTGGGGAAAAGCTAATTTTACTAAGCTGAGATGTGATTTAGCCAAAGTGGACTGGAGACAGAAACTTGAAATTAAATCAGTGTCAGAGCAATAGGAGGCACTCAAGGAGGAGATAGTAGGTTCCCTTAATGAAAAGGGTTGGGACTAACAAATCTAGAGCTCCCTGGATGTCAAGGGGCATACTGAGAAGGATAAAGAAAAAAAGGGAACCTTATGACTGTTACCGAGGGCTCAATACTGCTGAAACCATAGAGGAGTATAGAAAGTGCAGGGGGAAATTAAACGGAAATTAGGCATAAACAAATATTGGCAAGTAAAATCAAGGAAAACCCAAAGATGTTTTATAAATACATTAAGAGCAAGAGGAGAACTAAAGTAAGAGTAGGGCCTATTAGGGACCATAAAGGTAACCTGTGTGTGGAGGTGGAAGACATGGGTATGGTTCTTAATGAATACTTTGTGTCTGTTTTCACAAAAGAGAGGAACGATGCAGAAATTACAATCAGGGAGGAAGAGTGTGAAATATTAGATGAAATAAACATAGTGAAAGAGGAAGTATTAAGGGGTTAAGCACCTTTGAAAGTGGATAAATCCCCAGGCCCGGATGAAATGTATCCCAGGCTGTTAAGAGAAGGAAGAGAGGAAATAGCAGAGGCTCTGACCATCATTTTCCAATCCTCTCGGACGACAGGTGTGGCGCCGGAGGACTGGAGGACTGCTAATGTGGTACCATTGTTTAAAAAGGGAGAAAGGGATAGACTGAGTAATTACAGGCCAGTCAGCCTAACCTCGGTTGTGGGAAAATTATTGGAAAAAATTCTAGGAATAGGGAGCATAGTCTTACAATTAGAGCTGGACCTTTCAGGAGTGGAATTCGGAAACACTTCTACACACAAAGGGTAGTAGAAGTTTGGAACTCTCTTCCACAAATGGCAATTGATGCGAGATCAATTGTTATTTTAAAATCGGAGATTGATAGATTTTTGTTAACCAAAGGGATTAAGGGATATGGGCCAAAGGTGGGTATATGGAGTGAGGTCACAGATCAGCCACGATCTCACTGAATGGCGGAACAGGCTGGCTGACTCCTGTTCCATATGTTCCCATGAATCTGCTACCGAGATTTTGGTGTTGAAGTTTCTGGAGTTGGGCCAACAGCCTCCCGACTCAGATGTGAGAGTGCTGCATGTGGACACTAAAAATTCACAGCACCCCAGCTGGGATTCGAACCCAGAATCCCTGGCTTAGGAGGCCAGTGCCTTATCCATTAGGCCACTGGGGCCACTTGGCAAATGTTGCACACCTGGACACAAAGCACTGTATGGCTTTATATTATAGATTTGGTTCAACACGGGCGTTCAAGCGAATCATTTACGTGGCATTCTTATAGATTTAGAAATTGTACGGACAAATAAGACATTTTGGCATTAAAACAGAAAATACTGGAAATACTGGCAGAGGTTAGGTCTGAAGTTGTTGAACTCGAAGTAACTGAAAAGTAGACAACCACAGTGCGGAGGAGATCAACAATTCCAGAACACAACCTCTGCCCCTATTTTTCACATGGCAGCTGTTGATGATTCTGACATTCCCATTTACAGCTTTCTTTACTTGTCCCATTACCATCTCCTTTTGCCTTGCACCATTATCCCTTTTGTCTTTTAATCTCTCCCGCCTTCCACCCTATTTAGACCTTCCCTTTTGTTCTTCCCCCCTTTCCCTGCCCCTACACTTGCTTAAAATCTGTTACATCTCTAACTGTTTCCAGTTCTGACGAAAGGTCAACGACCTGAAACGTTAACTCTGTTTCTCTCTGCACAGACGCTGCCTGAAATGCTGAGCATTTCCAGCATTTTCTGTTTTTATTTCAGATTTCCAGCAACCGCAGTGTTTTGCTTTTGTAGAAATTTTGGCAACGGTATATATATATATTTCGCAAGTAGAAAAAGTTCTGTTTCAGTCAGCAGCTGACCGAGAAAGATTAATATTTCGAGTGGCAATGCATAATTTCGCTTTAAGCTTTGTGTTCATCAACAATGTTAGGGACAGCTTCTTGCTGCCTGTTAAGCTTTCTGGGCTAGTAGTATATAACCTAGGCTAACCTAATTCGAATAACAATAGAAAAAACCATTGTTAGGGAACCATAAGCGATTGATAGGTATCAATTCTGTTTGTTAATATTGTTACGTAACTGATCATCTGCCTCACTTCTAATGTTGAAACAAGAAGTAAAAGATATCGAGGTGTACCTGACTAAGCACTAGCGTGACAAAACACATACTTCCACTGCACAACCCTTGGGATTCTGCCACCAATCAGCGATTCTCTGAAATCCACAAAGATGTATGGAAACCAACAATAACACATTGCTGCTTTGAATTTATCAGTTTGTCCACGTTGAATTATAGTTTATCGGCTCAACATAGGTTTGTTTACGGTAACCTCATTAAACCCATTGTATTGAGGCCCATGCCATTCCAATAGAAACGTGCACAGATTGAACACGCTCTGCACACCACGATTAAAGTAAATCGAAATACAACTTTCTTGAGTTATTTATTCACTCGATGGTTGCACGTGAATTCCATCCAGGAGCTGAGTCGAGAAACAAACCACGGCCTCTTCGCTGCCTTGCGCTACAACGAATCTGAATTTTGCTGTTGGATTGAAATCTCCCAATTCACTGCAGCGACCCACCAGTTCCCAAATTATATCGGTGACGGTGACAGTTTGTCATTATTGGATTTCCACTTTGAAAAGGGCTTGGGCGAGCTGATGCACTTAAAAAAAATCTCCTGGCTAGTTGGTGGAGTGGGTAACCACAAGAACTTTTTGTTGCACCAATAAAGGACAAAGGCGGGTGAATTTAACGTTGCTAAAAGTTGCGACACAGGCCATAAAAAAGCAAACCAAGCACTAGGGTTTATTTCTAGAGGGATAGAATTGAAAAGTTGGGAAGTTATGCTAAACTTGTATCGAACCTTGGTCAGACCACACTTGGAGTACTGTGTGCAGTTCTGGTCGCCAAATTATAAAAAGGATATAGAGGCACTGGATATGGTGCAGAGAAGGTTTACAAGGATGATTTAGAAATTTAGAAATTCTACTCTGTATTCCAATATCCAGGTCATTTACATATATCAAAAAAAAGCAAAAAAATGTAGGCAATTTTCCGAGACGTGCAAAATTAGGGCAGTAATATTATGGGATTTCAAATTCCCTAATATTAACTGGGATAAAAATAGTGTGTGCAAAGTATAGAGGGAGCAGAATTCTTAAAATGCATTCAGGAGAACATTTTTAGCCAGTACGTAGTAAGCACAACAAGAGAGGGGGCGGTTCTGGACCTAATTTTAGGGAATGAAGCGGGGCAGGTGGAAAGGGTATCAGTGGGAAAGCATATTGGTGGTATTGATCATAATTCAGTTAGATTTAGCGTAGTTATGGAAAAGGACAAGGTTAGGCCAGGAATAAAAGTTCTCAATTGGGGAAAAGCTAATTTTACTAAGCTGAGATGTGATTTAGCCAAAGTGGACTGGAGACAGAAACTTGAAATTAAATCAGTGTCAGAGCAATAGGAGGCACTCAAGGAGGAGATAGTAGGTTCCCTTAATGAAAAGGGTTGGGACTAACAAATCTAGAGCTCCCTGGATGTCAAGGGGCATACTGAGAAGGATAAAGAAAAAAAGGGAACCTTATGACTGTTACCGAGGGCTCAATACTGCTGAAACCATAGAGGAGTATAGAAAGTGCAGGGGGAAATTAAACGGAAATTAGGCATAAACAAATATTGGCAAGTAAAATCAAGGAAAACCCAAAGATGTTTTATAAAAACATTAAGAGCAAGAGGAGAACTAAAGTAAGAGTAGGGCCTATTAGGGACCATAAAGGTAACCTGTGTGTGGAGGTGGAAGACATGGGTATGGTTCTTAATGAATACTTTGTGTCTGTTTTCACAAAAGAGAGGAACGATGCAGAAATTACAATCAGGGAGGAAGAGTGTGAAATATTAGATGAAATAAACATAGTGAAAGAGGAAGTATTAAGGGGTTAAGCACCTTTGAAAGTGGATAAATCCCCAGGCCCGGATGAAATGTATCCCAGGCTGTTAAGAGAAGGAAGAGAGGAAATAGCAGAGGCTCTGACCATCATTTTCCAATCCTCTCGGACGACAGGTGTGGCGCCGGAGGACTGGAGGACTGCTAATGTGGTACCATTGTTTAAAAAGGGAGAAAGGGATAGACTGAGTAATTACAGGCCAGTCAGCCTAACCTCGGTTGTGGGAAAATTATTGGAAAAAATTCTAGGAATAGGGAGCATAGTCTTACAATTAGAGCTGGACCTTTCAGGAGTGGAATTCGGAAACACTTCTACACACAAAGGGTAGTAGAAGTTTGGAACTCTCTTCCACAAATGGCAATTGATGCGAGATCAATTGTTATTTTAAAATCGGAGATTGATAGATTTTTGTTAACCAAAGGGATTAAGGGATATGGGCCAAAGGTGGGTATATGGAGTGAGGTCACAGATCAGCCACGATCTCACTGAATGGCGGAACAGGCTGGCTGACTCCTGTTCCATATGTTCCCATGAATCTGCTACCGAGATTTTGGTGTTGAAGTTTCTGGAGTTGGGCCAACAGCCTCCCGACTCAGATGTGAGAGTGCTGCATGTGGACACTAAAAATTCACAGCACCCCAGCTGGGATTCGAACCCAGAATCCCTGGCTTAGGAGGCCAGTGCCTTATCCATTAGGCCACTGGGGCCACTTGGCAAATGTTGCACACCTGGACACAAAGCACTGTATGGCTTTATATTATAGATTTGGTTCAACACGGGCGTTCAAGCGAATCATTTACGTGGCATTCTTATAGATTTAGAAATTGTACGGACAAATAAGACATTTTGGCATTAAAACAGAAAATACTGGAAATACTGGCAGAGGTTAGGTCTGAAGTTGTTGAACTCGAAGTAACTGAAAAGTAGACAACCACAGTGCGGAGGAGATCAACAATTCCAGAACACAACCTCTGCCCCTATTTTTCACATGGCAGCTGTTGATGATTCTGACATTCCCATTTACAGCTTTCTTTACTTGTCCCATTACCATCTCCTTTTGCCTTGCACCATTATCCCTTTTGTCTTTTAATCTCTCCCGCCTTCCACCCTATTTAGACCTTCCCTTTTGTTCTTCCCCCCTTTCCCTGCCCCTACACTTGCTTAAAATCTGTTACATCTCTAACTGTTTCCAGTTCTGACGAAAGGTCAACGACCTGAAACGTTAACTCTGTTTCTCTCTGCACAGACGCTGCCTGAAATGCTGAGCATTTCCAGCATTTTCTGTTTTTATTTCAGATTTCCAGCAACCGCAGTGTTTTGCTTTTGTAGAAATTTTGGCAACGGTATATATATATATTTCGCAAGTAGAAAAAGTTCTGTTTCAGTCAGCAGCTGACCGAGAAAGATTAATATTTCGAGTGGCAATGCATAATTTCGCTTTAAGCTTTGTGTTCATCAACAATGTTAGGGACAGCTTCTTGCTGCCTGTTAAGCTTTCTGGGCTAGTAGTATATAACCTAGGCTAACCTAATTCGAATAACAATAGAAAAAACCATTGTTAGGGAACCATAAGCGATTGATAGGTATCAATTCTGTTTGTTAATATTGTTACGTAACTGATCATCTGCCTCACTTCTAATGTTGAAACAAGAAGTAAAAGATATCGAGGTGTACCTGACTAAGCACTAGCGTGACAAAACACATACTTCCACTGCACAACCCTTGGGATTCTGCCACCAATCAGCGATTCTCTGAAATCCACAAAGATGTATGGAAACCAACAATAACACATTGCTGCTTTGAATTTATCAGTTTGTCCACGTTGAATTATAGTTTATCGGCTCAACATAGGTTTGTTTACGGTAACCTCATTAAACCCATTGTATTGAGGCCCATGCCATTCCAATAGAAACGTGCACAGATTGAACACGCTCTGCACACCACGATTAAAGTAAATCGAAATACAACTTTCTTGAGTTATTTATTCACTCGATGGTTGCACGTGAATTCCATCCAGGAGCTGAGTCGAGAAACAAACCACGGCCTCTTCGCTGCCTTGCGCTACAACGAATCTGAATTTTGCTGTTGGATTGAAATCTCCCAATTCACTGCAGCGACCCACCAGTTCCCAAATTATATCGGTGACGGTGACAGTTTGTCATTATTGGATTTCCACTTTGAAAAGGGCTTGGGCGAGCTGATGCACTTAAAAAAAATCTCCTGGCTAGTTGGTGGAGTGGGTAACCACAAGAACTTTTTGTTGCACCAATAAAGGACAAAGGCGGGTGAATTTAACGTTGCTAAAAGTTGCGACACAGGCCATAAAAAAGCAAACCAAGCACTAGGGTTTATTTCTAGAGGGATAGAATTGAAAAGTTGGGAAGTTATGCTAAACTTGTATCGAACCTTGGTCAGACCACACTTGGAGTACTGTGTGCAGTTCTGGTCGCCAAATTATAAAAAGGATATAGAGGCACTGGATATGGTGCAGAGAAGGTTTACAAGGATGATTTAGAAATTTAGAAATTCTACTCTGTATTCCAATATCCAGGTCATTTACATATATCAAAAAAAAGCAAAAAAATGTAGGCAATTTTCCGAGACGTGCAAAATTAGGGCAGTAATATTATGGGATTTCAAATTCCCTAATATTAACTGGGATAAAAATAGTGTGTGCAAAGTATAGAGGGAGCAGAATTCTTAAAATGCATTCAGGAGAACATTTTTAGCCAGTACGTAGTAAGCACAACAAGAGAGGGGGCGGTTCTGGACCTAATTTTAGGGAATGAAGCGGGGCAGGTGGAAAGGGTATCAGTGGGAAAGCATATTGGTGGTATTGATCATAATTCAGTTAGATTTAGCGTAGTTATGGAAAAGGACAAGGTTAGGCCAGGAATAAAAGTTCTCAATTGGGGAAAAGCTAATTTTACTAAGCTGAGATGTGATTTAGCCAAAGTGGACTGGAGACAGAAACTTGAAATTAAATCAGTGTCAGAGCAATAGGAGGCACTCAAGGAGGAGATAGTAGGTTCCCTGAATGAAAAGGGTTGGGACTAACAAATCTAGAGCTCCCTGGATGTCAAGGGGCATACTGAGAAGGATAAAGAAAAAAAGGGAACCTTATGACTGTTACCGAGGGCTCAATACTGCTGAAACCATAGAGGAGTATAGAAAGTGCAGGGGGAAATTAAACGGAAATTAGGCATAAACAAATATTGGCAAGTAAAATCAAGGAAAACCCAAAGATGTTTTATAAAAACATTAAGAGCAAGAGGAGAACTAAAGTAAGAGTAGGGCCTATTAGGGACCATAAAGGTAACCTGTGTGTGGAGGTGGAAGACATGGGTATGGTTCTTAATGAATACTTTGTGTCTGTTTTCACAAAAGAGAGGAACGATGCAGAAATTACAATCAGGGAGGAAGAGTGTGAAATATTAGATGAAATAAACATAGTGAAAGAGGAAGTATTAAGGGGTTAAGCACCTTTGAAAGTGGATAAATCCCCAGGCCCGGATGAAATGTATCCCAGGCTGTTAAGAGAAGGAAGAGAGGAAATAGCAGAGGCTCTGACCATCATTTTCCAATCCTCTCGGACGACAGGTGTGGCGCCGGAGGACTGGAGGACTGCTAATGTGGTACCATTGTTTAAAAAGGGAGAAGGATAGACTGAGTAATTACAGGCCAGTCAGCCTAACCTCGGTTGTGGGAAAATTATTGGAAAAAATTCTAGGAATAGGGAGCATAGTCTTACAATTAGAGCTGGACCTTTCAGGAGTGGAATTCGGAAACACTTCTACACACAAAGGGTAGTAGAAGTTTGGAACTCTCTTCCACAAATGGCAATTGATGCGAGATCAATTGTTATTTTAAAATCGGAGATTGATAGATTTTTGTTAACCAAAGGGATTAAGGGATATGGGCCAAAGGTGGGTATATGGAGTGAGGTCACAGATCAGCCACGATCTCACTGAATGGCGGAACAGGCTGGCTGACTCCTGTTCCATATGTTCCCATGAATCTGCTACCGAGATTTTGGTGTTGAAGTTTCTGGAGTTGGGCCAACAGCCTCCCGACTCAGATGTGAGAGTGCTGCATGTGGACACTAAAAATTCACAGCACCCCAGCTGGGATTCGAACCCAGAATCCCTGGCTTAGGAGGCCAGTGCCTTATCCATTAGGCCACTGGGGCCACTTGGCAAATGTTGCACACCTGGACACAAAGCACTGTATGGCTTTATATTATAGATTTGGTTCAACACGGGCGTTCAAGCGAATCATTTACGTGGCATTCTTATAGATTTAGAAATTGTACGGACAAATAAGACATTTTGGCATTAAAACAGAAAATACTGGAAATACTGGCAGAGGTTAGGTCTGAAGTTGTTGAACTCGAAGTAACTGAAAAGTAGACAACCACAGTGCGGAGGAGATCAACAATTCCAGAACACAACCTCTGCCCCTATTTTTCACATGGCAGCTGTTGATGATTCTGACATTCCCATTTACAGCTTTCTTTACTTGTCCCATTACCATCTCCTTTTGCCTTGCACCATTATCCCTTTTGTCTTTTAATCTCTCCCGCCTTCCACCCTATTTAGACCTTCCCTTTTGTTCTTCCCCCCTTTCCCTGCCCCTACACTTGCTTAAAATCTGTTACATCTCTAACTGTTTCCAGTTCTGACGAAAGGTCAACGACCTGAAACGTTAACTCTGTTTCTCTCTGCACAGACGCTGCCTGAAATGCTGAGCATTTCCAGCATTTTCTGTTTTTATTTCAGATTTCCAGCAACCGCAGTGTTTTGCTTTTGTAGAAATTTTGGCAACGGTATATATATATATTTCGCAAGTAGAAAAAGTTCTGTTTCAGTCAGCAGCTGACCGAGAAAGATTAATATTTCGAGTGGCAATGCATAATTTCGCTTTAAGCTTTGTGTTCATCAACAATGTTAGGGACAGCTTCTTGCTGCCTGTTAAGCTTTCTGGGCTAGTAGTATATAACCTAGGCTAACCTAATTCGAATAACAATAGAAAAAACCATTGTTAGGGAACCATAAGCGATTGATAGGTATCAATTCTGTTTGTTAATATTGTTACGTAACTGATCATCTGCCTCACTTCTAATGTTGAAACAAGAAGTAAAAGATATCGAGGTGTACCTGACTAAGCACTAGCGTGACAAAACACATACTTCCACTGCACAACCCTTGGGATTCTGCCACCAATCAGCGATTCTCTGAAATCCACAAAGATGTATGGAAACCAACAATAACACATTGCTGCTTTGAATTTATCAGTTTGTCCACGTTGAATTATAGTTTATCGGCTCAACATAGGTTTGTTTACGGTAACCTCATTAAACCCATTGTATTGAGGCCCATGCCATTCCAATAGAAACGTGCACAGATTGAACACGCTCTGCACACCACGATTAAAGTAAATCGAAATACAACTTTCTTGAGTTATTTATTCACTCGATGGTTGCACGTGAATTCCATCCAGGAGCTGAGTCGAGAAACAAACCACGGCCTCTTCGCTGCCTTGCGCTACAACGAATCTGAATTTTGCTGTTGGATTGAAATCTCCCAATTCACTGCAGCGACCCACCAGTTCCCAAATTATATCGGTGACGGTGACAGTTTGTCATTATTGGATTTCCACTTTGAAAAGGGCTTGGGCGAGCTGATGCACTTAAAAAAAATCTCCTGGCTAGTTGGTGGAGTGGGTAACCACAAGAACTTTTTGTTGCACCAATAAAGGACAAAGGCGGGTGAATTTAACGTTGCTAAAAGTTGCGACACAGGCCATAAAAAAGCAAACCAAGCACTAGGGTTTATTTCTAGAGGGATAGAATTGAAAAGTTGGGAAGTTATGCTAAACTTGTATCGAACCTTGGTCAGACCACACTTGGAGTACTGTGTGCAGTTCTGGTCGCCAAATTATAAAAAGGATATAGAGGCACTGGATATGGTGCAGAGAAGGTTTACAAGGATGATTTAGAAATTTAGAAATTCTACTCTGTATTCCAATATCCAGGTCATTTACATATATCAAAAAAAGCAAAAAAATGTAGGCAATTTTCCGAGACGTGCAAAATTAGGGCAGTAATATTATGGGATTTCAAATTCCCTAATATTAACTGGGATAAAAATAGTGTGTGCAAAGTATAGAGGGAGCAGAATTCTTAAAATGCATTCAGGAGAACATTTTTAGCCAGTACGTAGTAAGCACAACAAGAGAGGGGGCGGTTCTGGACCTAATTTTAGGGAATGAAGCGGGGCAGGTGGAAAGGGTATCAGTGGGAAAGCATATTGGTGGTATTGATCATAATTCAGTTAGATTTAGCGTAGTTATGGAAAATGACAAGGTTAGGCCAGGAATAAAAGTTCTCAATTGGGGAAAAGCTAATTTTACTAAGCTGAGATGTGATTTAGCCAAAGTGGACTGGAGACAGAAACTTGAAATTAAATCAGTGTCAGAGCAATAGGAGGCACTCAAGGAGGAGATAGTAGGTTCCCTGAATGAAAAGGGTTGGGACTAACAAATCTAGAGCTCCCTGGATGTCAAGGGGCATACTGAGAAGGATAAAGAAAAAAAGGGAACCTTATGACTGTTACCGAGGGCTCAATACTGCTGAAACCATAGAGGAGTATAGAAAGTGCAGGGGGAAATTAAACGGAAATTAGGCATAAACAAATATTGGCAAGTAAAATCAAGGAAAACCCAAAGATGTTTTATAAAAACATTAAGAGCAAGAGGAGAACTAAAGTAAGAGTAGGGCCTATTAGGGACCATAAAGGTAACCTGTGTGTGGAGGTGGAAGACATGGGTATGGTTCTTAATGAATACTTTGTGTCTGTTTTCACAAAAGAGAGGAACGATGCAGAAATTACAATCAGGGAGGAAGAGTGTGAAATATTAGATGAAATAAACATAGTGAAAGAGGAAGTATTAAGGGGTTAAGCACCTTTGAAAGTGGATAAATCCCCAGGCCCGGATGAAATGTATCCCAGGCTGTTAAGAGAAGGAAGAGAGGAAATAGCAGAGGCTCTGACCATCATTTTCCAATCCTCTCGGACGACAGGTGTGGCGCCGGAGGACTGGAGGACTGCTAATGTGGTACCATTGTTTAAAAAGGGAGAAAGGGATAGACTGAGTAATTACAGGCCAGTCAGCCTAACCTCGGTTGTGGGAAAATTATTGGAAAAAATTCTAGGAATAGGGAGCATAGTCTTACAATTAGAGCTGGACCTTTCAGGAGTGGAATTCGGAAACACTTCTACACACAAAGGGTAGTAGAAGTTTGGAACTCTCTTCCACAAATGGCAATTGATGCGAGATCAATTGTTATTTTAAAATCGGAGATTGATAGATTTTTGTTAACCAAAGGGATTAAGGGATATGGGCCAAAGGTGGGTATATGGAGTGAGGTCACAGATCAGCCACGATCTCACTGAATGGCGGAACAGGCTGGCTGACTCCTGTTCCATATGTTCCCATGAATCTGCTACCGAGATTTTGGTGTTGAAGTTTCTGGAGTTGGGCCAACAGCCTCCCGACTCAGATGTGAGAGTGCTGCATGTGGACACTAAAAATTCACAGCACCCCAGCTGGGATTCGAACCCAGAATCCCTGGCTTAGGAGGCCAGTGCCTTATCCATTAGGCCACTGGGGCCACTTGGCAAATGTTGCACACCTGGACACAAAGCACTGTATGGCTTTATATTATAGATTTGGTTCAACACGGGCGTTCAAGCGAATCATTTACGTGGCATTCTTATAGATTTAGAAATTGTACGGACAAATAAGACATTTTGGCATTAAAACAGAAAATACTGGAAATACTGGCAGAGGTTAGGTCTGAAGTTGTTGAACTCGAAGTAACTGAAAAGTAGACAACCACAGTGCGGAGGAGATCAACAATTCCAGAACACAACCTCTGCCCCTATTTTTCACATGGCAGCTGTTGATGATTCTGACATTCCCATTTACAGCTTTCTTTACTTGTCCCATTACCATCTCCTTTTGCCTTGCACCATTATCCCTTTTGTCTTTTAATCTCTCCCGCCTTCCACCCTATTTAGACCTTCCCTTTTGTTCTTCCCCCCTTTCCCTGCCCCTACACTTGCTTAAAATCTGTTACATCTCTAACTGTTTCCAGTTCTGACGAAAGGTCAACGACCTGAAACGTTAACTCTGTTTCTCTCTGCACAGACGCTGCCTGAAATGCTGAGCATTTCCAGCATTTTCTGTTTTTATTTCAGATTTCCAGCAACCGCAGTGTTTTGCTTTTGTAGAAATTTTGGCAACGGTATATATATATATTTCGCAAGTAGAAAAAGTTCTGTTTCAGTCAGCAGCTGACCGAGAAAGATTAATATTTCGAGTGGCAATGCATAATTTCGCTTTAAGCTTTGTGTTCATCAACAATGTTAGGGACAGCTTCTTGCTGCCTGTTAAGCTTTCTGGGCTAGTAGTATATAACCTAGGCTAACCTAATTCGAATAACAATAGAAAAAACCATTGTTAGGGAACCATAAGCGATTGATAGGTATCAATTCTGTTTGTTAATATTGTTACGTAACTGATCATCTGCCTCACTTCTAATGTTGAAACAAGAAGTAAAAGATATCGAGGTGTACCTGACTAAGCACTAGCGTGACAAAACACATACTTCCACTGCACAACCCTTGGGATTCTGCCACCAATCAGCGATTCTCTGAAATCCACAAAGATGTATGGAAACCAACAATAACACATTGCTGCTTTGAATTTATCAGTTTGTCCACGTTGAATTATAGTTTATCGGCTCAACATAGGTTTGTTTACGGTAACCTCATTAAACCCATTGTATTGAGGCCCATGCCATTCCAATAGAAACGTGCACAGATTGAACACGCTCTGCACACCACGATTAAAGTAAATCGAAATACAACTTTCTTGAGTTATTTATTCACTCGATGGTTGCACGTGAATTCCATCCAGGAGCTGAGTCGAGAAACAAACCACGGCCTCTTCGCTGCCTTGCGCTACAACGAATCTGAATTTTGCTGTTGGATTGAAATCTCCCAATTCACTGCAGCGACCCACCAGTTCCCAAATTATATCGGTGACGGTGACAGTTTGTCATTATTGGATTTCCACTTTGAAAAGGGCTTGGGCGAGCTGATGCACTTAAAAAAAATCTCCTGGCTAGTTGGTGGAGTGGGTAACCACAAGAACTTTTTGTTGCACCAATAAAGGACAAAGGCGGGTGAATTTAACGTTGCTAAAAGTTGCGACACAGGCCATAAAAAAGCAAACCAAGCACTAGGGTTTATTTCTAGAGGGATAGAATTGAAAAGTTGGGAAGTTATGCTAAACTTGTATCGAACCTTGGTCAGACCACACTTGGAGTACTGTGTGCAGTTCTGGTCGCCAAATTATAAAAAGGATATAGAGGCACTGGATATGGTGCAGAGAAGGTTTACAAGGATGATTTAGAAATTTAGAAATTCTACTCTGTATTCCAATATCCAGGTCATTTACATATATCAAAAAAAGCAAAAAAATGTAGGCAATTTTCCGAGACGTGCAAAATTAGGGCAGTAATATTATGGGATTTCAAATTCCCTAATATTAACTGGGATAAAAATAGTGTGTGCAAAGTATAGAGGGAGCAGAATTCTTAAAATGCATTCAGGAGAACATTTTTAGCCAGTACGTAGTAAGCACAACAAGAGAGGGGGCGGTTCTGGACCTAATTTTAGGGAATGAAGCGGGGCAGGTGGAAAGGGTATCAGTGGGAAAGCATATTGGTGGTATTGATCATAATTCAGTTAGATTTAGCGTAGTTATGGAAAATGACAAGGTTAGGCCAGGAATAAAAGTTCTCAATTGGGGAAAAGCTAATTTTACTAAGCTGAGATGTGATTTAGCCAAAGTGGACTGGAGACAGAAACTTGAAATTAAATCAGTGTCAGAGCAATAGGAGGCACTCAAGGAGGAGATAGTAGGTTCCCTGAATGAAAAGGGTTGGGACTAACAAATCTAGAGCTCCCTGGATGTCAAGGGGCATACTGAGAAGGATAAAGAAAAAAAGGGAACCTTATGACTGTTACCGAGGGCTCAATACTGCTGAAACCATAGAGGAGTATAGAAAGTGCAGGGGGAAATTAAACGGAAATTAGGCATAAACAAATATTGGCAAGTAAAATCAAGGAAAACCCAAAGATGTTTTATAAAAACATTAAGAGCAAGAGGAGAACTAAAGTAAGAGTAGGGCCTATTAGGGACCATAAAGGTAACCTGTGTGTGGAGGTGGAAGACATGGGTATGGTTCTTAATGAATACTTTGTGTCTGTTTTCACAAAAGAGAGGAACGATGCAGAAATTACAATCAGGGAGGAAGAGTGTGAAATATTAGATGAAATAAACATAGTGAAAGAGGAAGTATTAAGGGGTTAAGCACCTTTGAAAGTGGATAAATCCCCAGGCCCGGATGAAATGTATCCCAGGCTGTTAAGAGAAGGAAGAGAGGAAATAGCAGAGGCTCTGACCATCATTTTCCAATCCTCTCGGACGACAGGTGTGGCGCCGGAGGACTGGAGGACTGCTAATGTGGTACCATTGTTTAAAAAGGGAGAAAGGGAGAATTACAGGCCAGTCAGCCTAACCTCGGTTGTGGGAAAATTATTGGAAAAAATTCTAGGAATAGGGAGCATAGTCTTACAATTAGAGCTGGACCTTTCAGGAGTGGAATTCGGAAACACTTCTACACACAAAGGGTAGTAGAAGTTTGGAACTCTCTTCCACAAATGGCAATTGATGCGAGATCAATTGTTATTTTAAAATCGGAGATTGATAGATTTTTGTTAACCAAAGGGATTAAGGGATATGGGCCAAAGGTGGGTATATGGAGTGAGGTCACAGATCAGCCACGATCTCACTGAATGGCGGAACAGGCTGGCTGACTCCTGTTCCATATGTTCCCATGAATCTGCTACCGAGATTTTGGTGTTGAAGTTTCTGGAGTTGGGCCAACAGCCTCCCGACTCAGATGTGAGAGTGCTGCATGTGGACACTAAAAATTCACAGCACCCCAGCTGGGATTCGAACCCAGAATCCCTGGCTTAGGAGGCCAGTGCCTTATCCATTAGGCCACTGGGGCCACTTGGCAAATGTTGCACACCTGGACACAAAGCACTGTATGGCTTTATATTATAGATTTGGTTCAACACGGGCGTTCAAGCGAATCATTTACGTGGCATTCTTATAGATTTAGAAATTGTACGGACAAATAAGACATTTTGGCATTAAAACAGAAAATACTGGAAATACTGGCAGAGGTTAGGTCTGAAGTTGTTGAACTCGAAGTAACTGAAAAGTAGACAACCACAGTGCGGAGGAGATCAACAATTCCAGAACACAACCTCTGCCCCTATTTTTCACATGGCAGCTGTTGATGATTCTGACATTCCCATTTACAGCTTTCTTTACTTGTCCCATTACCATCTCCTTTTGCCTTGCACCATTATCCCTTTTGTCTTTTAATCTCTCCCGCCTTCCACCCTATTTAGACCTTCCCTTTTGTTCTTCCCCCCTTTCCCTGCCCCTACACTTGCTTAAAATCTGTTACATCTCTAACTGTTTCCAGTTCTGACGAAAGGTCAACGACCTGAAACGTTAACTCTGTTTCTCTCTGCACAGACGCTGCCTGAAATGCTGAGCATTTCCAGCATTTTCTGTTTTTATTTCAGATTTCCAGCAACCGCAGTGTTTTGCTTTTGTAGAAATTTTGGCAACGGTATATATATATATTTCGCAAGTAGAAAAAGTTCTGTTTCAGTCAGCAGCTGACCGAGAAAGATTAATATTTCGAGTGGCAATGCATAATTTCGCTTTAAGCTTTGTGTTCATCAACAATGTTAGGGACAGCTTCTTGCTGCCTGTTAAGCTTTCTGGGCTAGTAGTATATAACCTAGGCTAACCTAATTCGAATAACAATAGAAAAAACCATTGTTAGGGAACCATAAGCGATTGATAGGTATCAATTCTGTTTGTTAATATTGTTACGTAACTGATCATCTGCCTCACTTCTAATGTTGAAACAAGAAGTAAAAGATATCGAGGTGTACCTGACTAAGCACTAGCGTGACAAAACACATACTTCCACTGCACAACACTTGGGATTCTGCCACCAATCAGCGATTCTCTGAAATCCACAAAGATGTATGGAAACCAACAATAACACATTGCTGCTTTGAATTTATCAGTTTGTCCACGTTGAATTATAGTTTATCGGCTCAACATAGGTTTGTTTACGGTAACCTCATTAAACCCATTGTATTGAGGCCCATGCCATTCCAATAGAAACGTGCACAGATTGAACACGCTCTGCACACCACGATTAAAGTAAATCGAAATACAACTTTCTTGAGTTATTTATTCACTCGATGGTTGCACGTGAATTCCATCCAGGAGCTGAGTCGAGAAACAAACCACGGCCTCTTCGCTGCCTTGCGCTACAACGAATCTGAATTTTGCTGTTGGATTGAAATCTCCCAATTCACTGCAGCGACCCACCAGTTCCCAAATTATATCGGTGACGGTGACAGTTTGTCATTATTGGATTTCCACTTTGAAAAGGGCTTGGGCGAGCTGATGCACTTAAAAAAAATCTCCTGGCTAGTTGGTGGAGTGGGTAACCACAAGAACTTTTTGTTGCACCAATAAAGGACAAAGGCGGGTGAATTTAACGTTGCTAAAAGTTGCGACACAGGCCATAAAAAAGCAAACCAAGCACTAGGGTTTATTTCTAGAGGGATAGAATTGAAAAGTTGGGAAGTTATGCTAAACTTGTATCGAACCTTGGTCAGACCACACTTGGAGTACTGTGTGCAGTTCTGGTCGCCAAATTATAAAAAGGATATAGAGGCACTGGATATGGTGCAGAGAAGGTTTACAAGGATGATTTAGAAATTTAGAAATTCTACTCTGTATTCCAATATCCAGGTCATTTACATATATCAAAAAAAGCAAAAAAATGTAGGCAATTTTCCGAGACGTGCAAAATTAGGGCAGTAATATTATGGGATTTCAAATTCCCTAATATTAACTGGGATAAAAATAGTGTGTGCAAAGTATAGAGGGAGCAGAATTCTTAAAATGCATTCAGGAGAACATTTTTAGCCAGTACGTAGTAAGCACAACAAGAGAGGGGGCGGTTCTGGACCTAATTTTAGGGAATGAAGCGGGGCAGGTGGAAAGGGTATCAGTGGGAAAGCATATTGGTGGTATTGATCATAATTCAGTTAGATTTAGCGTAGTTATGGAAAATGACAAGGTTAGGCCAGGAATAAAAGTTCTCAATTGGGGAAAAGCTAATTTTACTAAGCTGAGATGTGATTTAGCCAAAGTGGACTGGAGACAGAAACTTGAAATTAAATCAGTGTCAGAGCAATAGGAGGCACTCAAGGAGGAGATAGTAGGTTCCCTTAATGAAAAGGGTTGGGACTAACAAATCTAGAGCTCCCTGGATGTCAAGGGGCATACTGAGAAGGATAAAGAAAAAAAGGGAACCTTATGACTGTTACCGAGGGCTCAATACTGCTGAAACCATAGAGGAGTATAGAAAGTGCAGGGGGAAATTAAACGGAAATTAGGCATAAACAAATATTGGCAAGTAAAATCAAGGAAAACCCAAAGATGTTTTATAAAAACATTAAGAGCAAGAGGAGAACTAAAGTAAGAGTAGGGCCTATTAGGGACCATAAAGGTAACCTGTGTGTGGAGGTGGAAGACATGGGTATGGTTCTTAATGAATACTTTGTGTCTGTTTTCACAAAAGAGAGGAACGATGCAGAAATTACAATCAGGGAGGAAGAGTGTGAAATATTAGATGAAATAAACATAGTGAAAGAGGAAGTATTAAGGGGTTAAGCACCTTTGAAAGTGGATAAATCCCCAGGCCCGGATGAAATGTATCCCAGGCTGTTAAGAGAAGGAAGAGAGGAAATAGCAGAGGCTCTGACCATCATTTTCCAATCCTCTCGGACGACAGGTGTGGCGCCGGAGGACTGGAGGACTGCTAATGTGGTACCATTGTTTAAAAAGGGAGAAAGGGATAGACTGAGTAATTACAGGCCAGTCAGCCTAACCTCGGTTGTGGGAAAATTATTGGAAAAAATTCTAGGAATAGGGAGCATAGTCTTACAATTAGAGCTGGACCTTTCAGGAGTGGAATTCGGAAACACTTCTACACACAAAGGGTAGTAGAAGTTTGGAACTCTCTTCCACAAATGGCAATTGATGCGAGATCAATTGTTATTTTAAAATCGGAGATTGATAGATTTTTGTTAACCAAAGGGATTAAGGGATATGGGCCAAAGGTGGGTATATGGAGTGAGGTCACAGATCAGCCACGATCTCACTGAATGGCGGAACAGGCTGGCTGACTCCTGTTCCATATGTTCCCATGAATCTGCTACCGAGATTTTGGTGTTGAAGTTTCTGGAGTTGGGCCAACAGCCTCCCGACTCAGATGTGAGAGTGCTGCATGTGGACACTAAAAATTCACAGCACCCCAGCTGGGATTCGAACCCAGAATCCCTGGCTTAGGAGGCCAGTGCCTTATCCATTAGGCCACTGGGGCCACTTGGCAAATGTTGCACACCTGGACACAAAGCACTGTATGGCTTTATATTATAGATTTGGTTCAACACGGGCGTTCAAGCGAATCATTTACGTGGCATTCTTATAGATTTAGAAATTGTACGGACAAATAAGACATTTTGGCATTAAAACAGAAAATACTGGAAATACTGGCAGAGGTTAGGTCTGAAGTTGTTGAACTCGAAGTAACTGAAAAGTAGACAACCACAGTGCGGAGGAGATCAACAATTCCAGAACACAACCTCTGCCCCTATTTTTCACATGGCAGCTGTTGATGATTCTGACATTCCCATTTACAGCTTTCTTTACTTGTCCCATTACCATCTCCTTTTGCCTTGCACCATTATCCCTTTTGTCTTTTAATCTCTCCCGCCTTCCACCCTATTTAGACCTTCCCTTTTGTTCTTCCCCCCTTTCCCTGCCCCTACACTTGCTTAAAATCTGTTACATCTCTAACTGTTTCCAGTTCTGACGAAAGGTCAACGACCTGAAACGTTAACTCTGTTTCTCTCTGCACAGACGCTGCCTGAAATGCTGAGCATTTCCAGCATTTTCTGTTTTTATTTCAGATTTCCAGCAACCGCAGTGTTTTGCTTTTGTAGAAATTTTGGCAACGGTATATATATATATTTCGCAAGTAGAAAAAGTTCTGTTTCAGTCAGCAGCTGACCGAGAAAGATTAATATTTCGAGTGGCAATGCATAATTTCGCTTTAAGCTTTGTGTTCATCAACAATGTTAGGGACAGCTTCTTGCTGCCTGTTAAGCTTTCTGGGCTAGTAGTATATAACCTAGGCTAACCTAATTCGAATAACAATAGAAAAAACCATTGTTAGGGAACCATAAGCGATTGATAGGTATCAATTCTGTTTGTTAATATTGTTACGTAACTGATCATCTGCCTCACTTCTAATGTTGAAACAAGAAGTAAAAGATATCGAGGTGTACCTGACTAAGCACTAGCGTGACAAAACACATACTTCCACTGCACAACCCTTGGGATTCTGCCACCAATCAGCGATTCTCTGAAATCCACAAAGATGTATGGAAACCAACAATAACACATTGCTGCTTTGAATTTATCAGTTTGTCCACGTTGAATTATAGTTTATCGGCTCAACATAGGTTTGTTTACGGTAACCTCATTAAACCCATTGTATTGAGGCCCATGCCATTCCAATAGAAACGTGCACAGATTGAACACGCTCTGCACACCACGATTAAAGTAAATCGAAATACAACTTTCTTGAGTTATTTATTCACTCGATGGTTGCACGTGAATTCCATCCAGGAGCTGAGTCGAGAAACAAACCACGGCCTCTTCGCTGCCTTGCGCTACAACGAATCTGAATTTTGCTGTTGGATTGAAATCTCCCAATTCACTGCAGCGACCCACCAGTTCCCAAATTATATCGGTGACGGTGACAGTTTGTCATTATTGGATTTCCACTTTGAAAAGGGCTTGGGCGAGCTGATGCACTTAAAAAAAATCTCCTGGCTAGTTGGTGGAGTGGGTAACCACAAGAACTTTTTGTTGCACCAATAAAGGACAAAGGCGGGTGAATTTAACGTTGCTAAAAGTTGCGACACAGGCCATAAAAAAGCAAACCAAGCACTAGGGTTTATTTCTAGAGGGATAGAATTGAAAAGTTGGGAAGTTATGCTAAACTTGTATCGAACCTTGGTCAGACCACACTTGGAGTACTGTGTGCAGTTCTGGTCGCCAAATTATAAAAAGGATATAGAGGCACTGGATATGGTGCAGAGAAGGTTTACAAGGATGATTTAGAAATTTAGAAATTCTACTCTGTATTCCAATATCCAGGTCATTTACATATATCAAAAAAAGCAAAAAAATGTAGGCAATTTTCCGAGACGTGCAAAATTAGGGCAGTAATATTATGGGATTTCAAATTCCCTAATATTAACTGGGATAAAAATAGTGTGTGCAAAGTATAGAGGGAGCAGAATTCTTAAAATGCATTCAGGAGAACATTTTTAGCCAGTACGTAGTAAGCACAACAAGAGAGGGGGCGGTTCTGGACCTAATTTTAGGGAATGAAGCGGGGCAGGTGGAAAGGGTATCAGTGGGAAAGCATATTGGTGGTATTGATCATAATTCAGTTAGATTTAGCGTAGTTATGGAAAATGACAAGGTTAGGCCAGGAATAAAAGTTCTCAATTGGGGAAAAGCTAATTTTACTAAGCTGAGATGTGATTTAGCCAAAGTGGACTGGAGACAGAAACTTGAAATTAAATCAGTGTCAGAGCAATAGGAGGCACTCAAGGAGGAGATAGTAGGTTCCCTGAATGAAAAGGGTTGGGACTAACAAATCTAGAGCTCCCTGGATGTCAAGGGGCATACTGAGAAGGATAAAGAAAAAAAGGGAACCTTATGACTGTTACCGAGGGCTCAATACTGCTGAAACCATAGAGGAGTATAGAAAGTGCAGGGGGAAATTAAACGGAAATTAGGCATAAACAAATATTGGCAAGTAAAATCAAGGAAAACCCAAAGATGTTTTATAAAAACATTAAGAGCAAGAGGAGAACTAAAGTAAGAGTAGGGCCTATTAGGGACCATAAAGGTAACCTGTGTGTGGAGGTGGAAGACATGGGTATGGTTCTTAATGAATACTTTGTGTCTGTTTTCACAAAAGAGAGGAACGATGCAGAAATTACAATCAGGGAGGAAGAGTGTGAAATATTAGATGAAATAAACATAGTGAAAGAGGAAGTATTAAGGGGTTAAGCACCTTTGAAAGTGGATAAATCCCCAGGCCCGGATGAAATGTATCCCAGGCTGTTAAGAGAAGGAAGAGAGGAAATAGCAGAGGCTCTGACCATCATTTTCCAATCCTCTCGGACGACAGGTGTGGCGCCGGAGGACTGGAGGACTGCTAATGTGGTACCATTGTTTAAAAAGGGAGAAAGGGATAGACTGAGTAATTACAGGCCAGTCAGCCTAACCTCGGTTGTGGGAAAATTATTGGAAAAAATTCTAGGAATAGGGAGCATAGTCTTACAATTAGAGCTGGACCTTTCAGGAGTGGAATTCGGAAACACTTCTACACACAAAGGGTAGTAGAAGTTTGGAACTCTCTTCCACAAATGGCAATTGATGCGAGATCAATTGTTATTTTAAAATCGGAGATTGATAGATTTTTGTTAACCAAAGGGATTAAGGGATATGGGCCAAAGGTGGGTATATGGAGTGAGGTCACAGATCAGCCACGATCTCACTGAATGGCGGAACAGGCTGGCTGACTCCTGTTCCATATGTTCCCATGAATCTGCTACCGAGATTTTGGTGTTGAAGTTTCTGGAGTTGGGCCAACAGCCTCCCGACTCAGATGTGAGAGTGCTGCATGTGGACACTAAAAATTCACAGCACCCCAGCTGGGATTCGAACCCAGAATCCCTGGCTTAGGAGGCCAGTGCCTTATCCATTAGGCCACTGGGGCCACTTGGCAAATGTTGCACACCTGGACACAAAGCACTGTATGGCTTTATATTATAGATTTGGTTCAACACGGGCGTTCAAGCGAATCATTTACGTGGCATTCTTATAGATTTAGAAATTGTACGGACAAATAAGACATTTTGGCATTAAAACAGAAAATACTGGAAATACTGGCAGAGGTTAGGTCTGAAGTTGTTGAACTCGAAGTAACTGAAAAGTAGACAACCACAGTGCGGAGGAGATCAACAATTCCAGAACACAACCTCTGCCCCTATTTTTCACATGGCAGCTGTTGATGATTCTGACATTCCCATTTACAGCTTTCTTTACTTGTCCCATTACCATCTCCTTTTGCCTTGCACCATTATCCCTTTTGTCTTTTAATCTCTCCCGCCTTCCACCCTATTTAGACCTTCCCTTTTGTTCTTCCCCCCTTTCCCTGCCCCTACACTTGCTTAAAATCTGTTACATCTCTAACTGTTTCCAGTTCTGACGAAAGGTCAACGACCTGAAACGTTAACTCTGTTTCTCTCTGCACAGACGCTGCCTGAAATGCTGAGCATTTCCAGCATTTTCTGTTTTTATTTCAGATTTCCAGCAACCGCAGTGTTTTGCTTTTGTAGAAATTTTGGCAACGGTATATATATATATTTCGCAAGTAGAAAAAGTTCTGTTTCAGTCAGCAGCTGACCGAGAAAGATTAATATTTCGAGTGGCAATGCATAATTTCGCTTTAAGCTTTGTGTTCATCAACAATGTTAGGGACAGCTTCTTGCTGCCTGTTAAGCTTTCTGGGCTAGTAGTATATAACCTAGGCTAACCTAATTCGAATAACAATAGAAAAAACCATTGTTAGGGAACCATAAGCGATTGATAGGTATCAATTCTGTTTGTTAATATTGTTACGTAACTGATCATCTGCCTCACTTCTAATGTTGAAACAAGAAGTAAAAGATATCGAGGTGTACCTGACTAAGCACTAGCGTGACAAAACACATACTTCCACTGCACAACCCTTGGGATTCTGCCACCAATCAGCGATTCTCTGAAATCCACAAAGATGTATGGAAACCAACAATAACACATTGCTGCTTTGAATTTATCAGTTTGTCCACGTTGAATTATAGTTTATCGGCTCAACATAGGTTTGTTTACGGTAACCTCATTAAACCCATTGTATTGAGGCCCATGCCATTCCAATAGAAACGTGCACAGATTGAACACGCTCTGCACACCACGATTAAAGTAAATCGAAATACAACTTTCTTGAGTTATTTATTCACTCGATGGTTGCACGTGAATTCCATCCAGGAGCTGAGTCGAGAAACAAACCACGGCCTCTTCGCTGCCTTGCGCTACAACGAATCTGAATTTTGCTGTTGGATTGAAATCTCCCAATTCACTGCAGCGACCCACCAGTTCCCAAATTATATCGGTGACGGTGACAGTTTGTCATTATTGGATTTCCACTTTGAAAAGGGCTTGGGCGAGCTGATGCACTTAAAAAAAATCTCCTGGCTAGTTGGTGGAGTGGGTAACCACAAGAACTTTTTGTTGCACCAATAAAGGACAAAGGCGGGTGAATTTAACGTTGCTAAAAGTTGCGACACAGGCCATAAAAAAGCAAACCAAGCACTAGGGTTTATTTCTAGAGGGATAGAATTGAAAAGTTGGGAAGTTATGCTAAACTTGTATCGAACCTTGGTCAGACCACACTTGGAGTACTGTGTGCAGTTCTGGTCGCCAAATTATAAAAAGGATATAGAGGCACTGGATATGGTGCAGAGAAGGTTTACAAGGATGATTTAGAAATTTAGAAATTCTACTCTGTATTCCAATATCCAGGTCATTTACATATATCAAAAAAAAGCAAAAAAATGTAGGCAATTTTCCGAGACGTGCAAAATTAGGGCAGTAATATTATGGGATTTCAAATTCCCTAATATTAACTGGGATAAAAATAGTGTGTGCAAAGTATAGAGGGAGCAGAATTCTTAAAATGCATTCAGGAGAACATTTTTAGCCAGTACGTAGTAAGCACAACAAGAGAGGGGGCGGTTCTGGACCTAATTTTAGGGAATGAAGCGGGGCAGGTGGAAAGGGTATCAGTGGGAAAGCATATTGGTGGTATTGATCATAATTCAGTTAGATTTAGCGTAGTTATGGAAAATGACAAGGTTAGGCCAGGAATAAAAGTTCTCAATTGGGGAAAAGCTAATTTTACTAAGCTGAGATGTGATTTAGCCAAAGTGGACTGGAGACAGAAACTTGAAATTAAATCAGTGTCAGAGCAATAGGAGGCACTCAAGGAGGAGATAGTAGGTTCCCTGAATGAAAAGGGTTGGGACTAACAAATCTAGAGCTCCCTGGATGTCAAGGGGCATACTGAGAAGGATAAAGAAAAAAAGGGAACCTTATGACTGTTACCGAGGGCTCAATACTGCTGAAACCATAGAGGAGTATAGAAAGTGCAGGGGGAAATTAAACGGAAATTAGGCATAAACAAATATTGGCAAGTAAAATCAAGGAAAACCCAAAGATGTTTTATAAAAACATTAAGAGCAAGAGGAGAACTAAAGTAAGAGTAGGGCCTATTAGGGACCATAAAGGTAACCTGTGTGTGGAGGTGGAAGACATGGGTATGGTTCTTAATGAATACTTTGTGTCTGTTTTCACAAAAGAGAGGAACGATGCAGAAATTACAATCAGGGAGGAAGAGTGTGAAATATTAGATGAAATAAACATAGTGAAAGAGGAAGTATTAAGGGGTTAAGCACCTTTGAAAGTGGATAAATCCCCAGGCCCGGATGAAATGTATCCCAGGCTGTTAAGAGAAGGAAGAGAGGAAATAGCAGAGGCTCTGACCATCATTTTCCAATCCTCTCGGACGACAGGTGTGGCGCCGGAGGACTGGAGGACTGCTAATGTGGTACCATTGTTTAAAAAGGGAGAAAGGGATAGAGTAATTACAGGCCAGTCAGCCTAACCTCGGTTGTGGGAAAATTATTGGAAAAAATTCTAGGAATAGGGAGCATAGTCTTACAATTAGAGCTGGACCTTTCAGGAGTGGAATTCGGAAACACTTCTACACACAAAGGGTAGTAGAAGTTTGGAACTCTCTTCCACAAATGGCAATTGATGCGAGATCAATTGTTATTTTAAAATCGGAGATTGATAGATTTTTGTTAACCAAAGGGATTAAGGGATATGGGCCAAAGGTGGGTATATGGAGTGAGGTCACAGATCAGCCACGATCTCACTGAATGGCGGAACAGGCTGGCTGACTCCTGTTCCATATGTTCCCATGAATCTGCTACCGAGATTTTGGTGTTGAAGTTTCTGGAGTTGGGCCAACAGCCTCCCGACTCAGATGTGAGAGTGCTGCATGTGGACACTAAAAATTCACAGCACCCCAGCTGGGATTCGAACCCAGAATCCCTGGCTTAGGAGGCCAGTGCCTTATCCATTAGGCCACTGGGGCCACTTGGCAAATGCTGCACACCTGGACACAAAGCACTGTATGGCTTTATATTATAGATTTGGTTCAACACGGGCGTTCAAGCGAATCATTTACGTGGCATTCTTATAGATTTAGAAATTGTACGGACAAATAAGACATTTTGGCATTAAAACAGAAAATACTGGAAATACTGGCAGAGGTTAGGTCTGAAGTTGTTGAACTCGAAGTAACTGAAAAGTAGACAACCACAGTGCGGAGGAGATCAACAATTCCAGAACACAACCTCTGCCCCTATTTTTCACATGGCAGCTGTTGATGATTCTGACATTCCCATTTACAGCTTTCTTTACTTGTCCCATTACCATCTCCTTTTGCCTTGCACCATTATCCCTTTTGTCTTTTAATCTCTCCCGCCTTCCACCCTATTTAGACCTTCCCTTTTGTTCTTCCCCCCTTTCCCTGCCCCTACACTTGCTTAAAATCTGTTACATCTCTAACTGTTTCCAGTTCTGACGAAAGGTCAACGACCTGAAACGTTAACTCTGTTTCTCTCTGCACAGACGCTGCCTGAAATGCTGAGCATTTCCAGCATTTTCTGTTTTTATTTCAGATTTCCAGCAACCGCAGTGTTTTGCTTTTGTAGAAATTTTGGCAACGGTATATATATATATTTCGCAAGTAGAAAAAGTTCTGTTTCAGTCAGCAGCTGACCGAGAAAGATTAATATTTCGAGTGGCAATGCATAATTTCGCTTTAAGCTTTGTGTTCATCAACAATGTTAGGGACAGCTTCTTGCTGCCTGTTAAGCTTTCTGGGCTAGTAGTATATAACCTAGGCTAACCTAATTCGAATAACAATAGAAAAAACCATTGTTAGGGAACCATAAGCGATTGATAGGTATCAATTCTGTTTGTTAATATTGTTACGTAACTGATCATCTGCCTCACTTCTAATGTTGAAACAAGAAGTAAAAGATATCGAGGTGTACCTGACTAAGCACTAGCGTGACAAAACACATACTTCCACTGCACAACCCTTGGGATTCTGCCACCAATCAGCGATTCTCTGAAATCCACAAAGATGTATGGAAACCAACAATAACACATTGCTGCTTTGAATTTATCAGTTTGTCCACGTTGAATTATAGTTTATCGGCTCAACATAGGTTTGTTTACGGTAACCTCATTAAACCCATTGTATTGAGGCCCATGCCATTCCAATAGAAACGTGCACAGATTGAACACGCTCTGCACACCACGATTAAAGTAAATCGAAATACAACTTTCTTGAGTTATTTATTCACTCGATGGTTGCACGTGAATTCCATCCAGGAGCTGAGTCGAGAAACAAACCACGGCCTCTTCGCTGCCTTGCGCTACAACGAATCTGAATTTTGCTGTTGGATTGAAATCTCCCAATTCACTGCAGCGACCCACCAGTTCCCAAATTATATCGGTGACGGTGACAGTTTGTCATTATTGGATTTCCACTTTGAAAAGGGCTTGGGCGAGCTGATGCACTTAAAAAAAATCTCCTGGCTAGTTGGTGGAGTGGGTAACCACAAGAACTTTTTGTTGCACCAATAAAGGACAAAGGCGGGTGAATTTAACGTTGCTAAAAGTTGCGACACAGGCCATAAAAAAGCAAACCAAGCACTAGGGTTTATTTCTAGAGGGATAGAATTGAAAAGTTGGGAAGTTATGCTAAACTTGTATCGAACCTTGGTCAGACCACACTTGGAGTACTGTGTGCAGTTCTGGTCGCCAAATTATAAAAAGGATATAGAGGCACTGGATATGGTGCAGAGAAGGTTTACAAGGATGATTTAGAAATTTAGAAATTCTACTCTGTATTCCAATATCCAGGTCATTTACATATATCAAAAAAAAGCAAAAAAATGTAGGCAATTTTCCGAGACGTGCAAAATTAGGGCAGTAATATTATGGGATTTCAAATTCCCTAATATTAACTGGGATAAAAATAGTGTGTGCAAAGTATAGAGGGAGCAGAATTCTTAAAATGCATTCAGGAGAACATTTTTAGCCAGTACGTAGTAAGCACAACAAGAGAGGGGGCGGTTCTGGACCTAATTTTAGGGAATGAAGCGGGGCAGGTGGAAAGGGTATCAGTGGGAAAGCATATTGGTGGTATTGATCATAATTCAGTTAGATTTAGCGTAGTTATGGAAAATGACAAGGTTAGGCCAGGAATAAAAGTTCTCAATTGGGGAAAAGCTAATTTTACTAAGCTGAGATGTGATTTAGCCAAAGTGGACTGGAGACAGAAACTTGAAATTAAATCAGTGTCAGAGCAATAGGAGGCACTCAAGGAGGAGATAGTAGGTTCCCTGAATGAAAAGGGTTGGGACTAACAAATCTAGAGCTCCCTGGATGTCAAGGGGCATACTGAGAAGGATAAAGAAAAAAAGGGAACCTTATGACTGTTACCGAGGGCTCAATACTGCTGAAACCATAGAGGAGTATAGAAAGTGCAGGGGGAAATTAAACGGAAATTAGGCATAAACAAATATTGGCAAGTAAAATCAAGGAAAACCCAAAGATGTTTTATAAAAACATTAAGAGCAAGAGGAGAACTAAAGTAAGAGTAGGGCCTATTAGGGACCATAAAGGTAACCTGTGTGTGGAGGTGGAAGACATGGGTATGGTTCTTAATGAATACTTTGTGTCTGTTTTCACAAAAGAGAGGAACGATGCAGAAATTACAATCAGGGAGGAAGAGTGTGAAATATTAGATGAAATAAACATAGTGAAAGAGGAAGTATTAAGGGGTTAAGCACCTTTGAAAGTGGATAAATCCCCAGGCCCGGATGAAATGTATCCCAGGCTGTTAAGAGAAGGAAGAGAGGAAATAGCAGAGGCTCTGACCATCATTTTCCAATCCTCTCGGACGACAGGTGTGGCGCCGGAGGACTGGAGGACTGCTAATGTGGTACCATTGTTTAAAAAGGGAGAAAGGGATTACAGGCCAGTCAGCCTAACCTCGGTTGTGGGAAAATTATTGGAAAAAATTCTAGGAATAGGGAGCATAGTCTTACAATTAGAGCTGGACCTTTCAGGAGTGGAATTCGGAAACACTTCTACACACAAAGGGTAGTAGAAGTTTGGAACTCTCTTCCACAAATGGCAATTGATGCGAGATCAATTGTTATTTTAAAATCGGAGATTGATAGATTTTTGTTAACCAAAGGGATTAAGGGATATGGGCCAAAGGTGGGTATATGGAGTGAGGTCACAGATCAGCCACGATCTCACTGAATGGCGGAACAGGCTGGCTGACTCCTGTTCCATATGTTCCCATGAATCTGCTACCGAGATTTTGGTGTTGAAGTTTCTGGAGTTGGGCCAACAGCCTCCCGACTCAGATGTGAGAGTGCTGCATGTGGACACTAAAAATTCACAGCACCCCAGCTGGGATTCGAACCCAGAATCCCTGGCTTAGGAGGCCAGTGCCTTATCCATTAGGCCACTGGGGCCACTTGGCAAATGTTGCACACCTGGACACAAAGCACTGTATGGCTTTATATTATAGATTTGGTTCAACACGGGCGTTCAAGCGAATCATTTACGTGGCATTCTTATAGATTTAGAAATTGTACGGACAAATAAGACATTTTGGCATTAAAACAGAAAATACTGGAAATACTGGCAGAGGTTAGGTCTGAAGTTGTTGAACTCGAAGTAACTGAAAAGTAGACAACCACAGTGCGGAGGAGATCAACAATTCCAGAACACAACCTCTGCCCCTATTTTTCACATGGCAGCTGTTGATGATTCTGACATTCCCATTTACAGCTTTCTTTACTTGTCCCATTACCATCTCCTTTTGCCTTGCACCATTATCCCTTTTGTCTTTTAATCTCTCCCGCCTTCCACCCTATCTAGACCTTCCCTTTTGTTCTTCCCCCCTTTCCCTGCCCCTACACTTGCTTAAAATCTGTTACATCTCTAACTGTTTCCAGTTCTGACGAAAGGTCAACGACCTGAAACGTTAACTCTGTTTCTCTCTGCACAGACGCTGCCTGAAATGCTGAGCATTTCCAGCATTTTCTGTTTTTATTTCAGATTTCCAGCAACCGCAGTGTTTTGCTTTTGTAGAAATTTTGGCAACGGTATATATATATATTTCGCAAGTAGAAAAAGTTCTGTTTCAGTCAGCAGCTGACCGAGAAAGATTAATATTTCGAGTGGCAATGCATAATTTCGCTTTAAGCTTTGTGTTCATCAACAATGTTAGGGACAGCTTCTTGCTGCCTGTTAAGCTTTCTGGGCTAGTAGTATATAACCTAGGCTAACCTAATTCGAATAACAATAGAAAAAACCATTGTTAGGGAACCATAAGCGATTGATAGGTATCAATTCTGTTTGTTAATATTGTTACGTAACTGATCATCTGCCTCACTTCTAATGTTGAAACAAGAAGTAAAAGATATCGAGGTGTACCTGACTAAGCACTAGCGTGACAAAACACATACTTCCACTGCACAACCCTTGGGATTCTGCCACCAATCAGCGATTCTCTGAAATCCACAAAGATGTATGGAAACCAACAATAACACATTGCTGCTTTGAATTTATCAGTTTGTCCACGTTGAATTATAGTTTATCGGCTCAACATAGGTTTGTTTACGGTAACCTCATTAAACCCATTGTATTGAGGCCCATGCCATTCCAATAGAAACGTGCACAGATTGAACACGCTCTGCACACCACGATTAAAGTAAATCGAAATACAACTTTCTTGAGTTATTTATTCACTCGATGGTTGCACGTGAATTCCATCCAGGAGCTGAGTCGAGAAACAAACCACGGCCTCTTCGCTGCCTTGCGCTACAACGAATCTGAATTTTGCTGTTGGATTGAAATCTCCCAATTCACTGCAGCGACCCACCAGTTCCCAAATTATATCGGTGACGGTGACAGTTTGTCATTATTGGATTTCCACTTTGAAAAGGGCTTGGGCGAGCTGATGCACTTAAAAAAAATCTCCTGGCTAGTTGGTGGAGTGGGTAACCACAAGAACTTTTTGTTGCACCAATAAAGGACAAAGGCGGGTGAATTTAACGTTGCTAAAAGTTGCGACACAGGCCATAAAAAAGCAAACCAAGCACAGGGTTTATTTCTAGAGGGATAGAATTGAAAAGTTGGGAAGTTATGCTAAACTTGTATCGAACCTTGGTCAGACCACACTTGGAGTACTGTGTGCAGTTCTGGTCGCCAAATTATAAAAAGGATATAGAGGCACTGGATATGGTGCAGAGAAGGTTTACAAGGATGATTTAGAAATTTAGAAATTCTACTCTGTATTCCAATATCCAGGTCATTTACATATATCAAAAAAAAGCAAAAAAATGTAGGCAATTTTCCGAGACGTGCAAAATTAGGGCAGTAATATTATGGGATTTCAAATTCCCTAATATTAACTGGGATAAAAATAGTGTGTGCAAAGTATAGAGGGAGCAGAATTCTTAAAATGCATTCAGGAGAACATTTTTAGCCAGTACGTAGTAAGCACAACAAGAGAGGGGGCGGTTCTGGACCTAATTTTAGGGAATGAAGCGGGGCAGGTGGAAAGGGTATCAGTGGGAAAGCATATTGGTGGTATTGATCATAATTCAGTTAGATTTAGCGTAGTTATGGAAAAGGACAAGGTTAGGCCAGGAATAAAAGTTCTCAATTGGGGAAAAGCTAATTTTACTAAGCTGAGATGTGATTTAGCCAAAGTGGACTGGAGACAGAAACTTGAAATTAAATCAGTGTCAGAGCAATAGGAGGCACTCAAGGAGGAGATAGTAGGTTCCCTGAATGAAAAGGGTTGGGACTAACAAATCTAGAGCTCCCTGGATGTCAAGGGGCATACTGAGAAGGATAAAGAAAAAAAGGGAACCTTATGACTGTTACCGAGGGCTCAATACTGCTGAAACCATAGAGGAGTATAGAAAGTGCAGGGGGAAATTAAACGGAAATTAGGCATAAACAAATATTGGCAAGTAAAATCAAGGAAAACCCAAAGATGTTTTATAAAAACATTAAGAGCAAGAGGAGAACTAAAGTAAGAGTAGGGCCTATTAGGGACCATAAAGGTAACCTGTGTGTGGAGGTGGAAGACATGGGTATGGTTCTTAATGAATACTTTGTGTCTGTTTTCACAAAAGAGAGGAACGATGCAGAAATTACAATCAGGGAGGAAGAGTGTGAAATATTAGATGAAATAAACATAGTGAAAGAGGAAGTATTAAGGGGTTAAGCACCTTTGAAAGTGGATAAATCCCCAGGCCCGGATGAAATGTATCCCAGGCTGTTAAGAGAAGGAAGAGAGGAAATAGCAGAGGCTCTGACCATCATTTTCCAATCCTCTCGGACGACAGGTGTGGCGCCGGAGGACTGGAGGACTGCTAATGTGGTACCATTGTTTAAAAAGGGAGAAGGATAGACTGAGTATTACAGGCCAGTCAGCCTAACCTCGGTTGTGGGAAAATTATTGGAAAAAATTCTAGGAATAGGGAGCATAGTCTTACAATTAGAGCTGGACCTTTCAGGAGTGGAATTCGGAAACACTTCTACACACAAAGGGTAGTAGAAGTTTGGAACTCTCTTCCACAAATGGCAATTGATGCGAGATCAATTGTTATTTTAAAATCGGAGATTGATAGATTTTTGTTAACCAAAGGGATTAAGGGATATGGGCCAAAGGTGGGTATATGGAGTGAGGTCACAGATCAGCCACGATCTCACTGAATGGCGGAACAGGCTGGCTGACTCCTGTTCCATATGTTCCCATGAATCTGCTACCGAGATTTTGGTGTTCAAGTTTCTGGAGTTGGGCCAACAGCCTCCCGACTCAGATGTGAGAGTGCTGCATGTGGACACTAAAAATTCACAGCACCCCAGCTGGGATTCGAACCCAGAATCCCTGGCTTAGGAGGCCAGTGCCTTATCCATTAGGCCACTGGGGCCACTTGGCAAATGCTGCACACCTGGACACAAAGCACTGTATGGCTTTATATTATAGATTTGGTTCAACACGGGCGTTCAAGCGAATCATTTACGTGGCATTCTTATAGATTTAGAAATTGTACGGACAAATAAGACATTTTGGCATTGTTGTAGGGGCTAATCGGAGTCTTAAGCGGACTAACCGTGAAGGAGAGTCGACGCGTTACCCGACTTAGCCCGACTGAGCAATAAAACTCAGACACCAATTTACACGGTTAAATGCGGGAGTACACTTTATTCAGAGCGCTCTGGGAGAGAATTGATGCACCCGCGTGCAGTCACCGACCTCTCAAATAAGTCACTCTGGGGCACAGTATTTTATACATCCATCATTGATTACATCGTGCTCACATGAGCATGTGATAGTCATTAGAATCCAATCAATTTTATGTATACAATTGTTAAGCATAGTAAATCAATTAACGTCAGGATACAGTTGATGTGATCAGCCTCGTCTATGTGACAGTGTTATCTCGAGCCCTGTACCAGGATACAGTTGATGTGATCAGCCTCGTCTATGTGACAGTGTTATCTCGAGCCCTGTATGTTGCAACGTTGTCTGACAAGGCAGACTGCCAACCCATTGCAGAAAAGTCCTGTGTCAGCGAATTTAAAGTTCATTAACTGGATGAGTTTTTCTTCTCCGACATTTCTTTAATAATTTTCTTCTCCAACACTCCCTTCTGTTGGTCCGGGGGCACGACCTTCTTGCCCCCAGGAAACCACTGCTCCGTGCCTCTTCACGGGGTCGACGCTACAGCCACTGGCTCATCTCTTGAGGGCTGGCTACCCCGGCGACGGTGTCATGCGTTTCCTCCATGGGCTGGAGATCGGTGTATCCTTCCTTTTCTTCGTCTTTGAGCAACGGCTCCTCTTCCCGTACAGCGCTGACTGACATTAGCTGGGTTGTGGCAATCTTACAACATGTCTTTAACAAGGTTATCAAGCAACATACAGCGACACATATCATCACTATCACAACCATTACGTGCATAATCCAGGGGCCCCATTCTGTTAGCCCCAACCATTCTAGCCATGACTGTGTCGGTTCCCGGTGTAATTTCTTAATCTCTTCCTTCATGTGATTTACCAAGTTGGTGATGTTTTCCGAACTATCAGGGATGTAAGTACAACACTCTTGCCCGATCACCGCGCAAGTGCCTCCTTCCTTTGCAAGCAGGTAGTCCAGTGCCATCCTGTTTTGCATGGCCACTGTCCTGAGGGCTACCATTTCTGCGCTTATTTCTGCAAGGGCTTCTGTGGTGTCGTTGGCTACCTTCTCGAGAATTTGGGCATTGTTAATGATTTCCCATGCTAATTTACCCACCCTCCCAGTGGGGGAAGGCGACGGCGAAGAATCGCTCAGTCTCCGTAATTCCTCGCCTGGTTCGATAACAATGGTGCTCCGTGAGGGATTTGAGATGGTATACATAAGGCATAACGTATCCCAGGTAACATGACCCGGTCCAATCTCTGGGCAGCCATGGGTACGCCTTGTGCCCGCATATAAAATATGTTCCATTGTAGGCCGTCATATCCATGTTTGCCCGAAAGATAGTGAAACCCATCTGACTATCTGTGGCCCGTCGGGTCCCATTCCACGGTTGGTTACTCGTTAAGTTTAGCAGACCAGTGGTATTAAACCACCAGCTTTCAAATGCCGTGTTCCCCTCCTCATATGTCACAAAGGTTTGGGTGCAATTACTATTTCCTGCCTCTAGGTTCACCTTCACCCCTCTACTTACACTCCTTGTCCAACATATTTCCCCGACGGGTCTTCCGACCCCGGTTGTGTTTGTTAGGGCGAGGAAGGGTGGATCTTTACTAGAGTTGTACTTGGGTTTGTAACATCCCTTAAATTGTTCCAATGGGTACCCTCCACCTCGGAACTCCTCCCTCGTGACGTCGTGATAGCTGTTCTGGTCATTAAGTGCAAATTCTGCTAGTTCCGTGAGATTCAGGGGTATGGGCCGCAGTGGTATCCCACCCTTACTGTGGATCGGAATATGACTACACACCCAACAGCTACTTTGCCCTGTCTCCTTTACGTATTCATACGACATATATACAAAGGTATTCACCTGGAGCTCTCTTCGCTTACGGGAGCCCCTTTCCATTCCCGAAACAATGCATGTTAACGCTATTAAACACAGTGGTATCCCCATTTTTACTTGGAAGCAGGCACTGTCTATCACCGCGTCGTTGCCGCTTCTGGTAGCACTCTTGTATTAACATACAAACATAAAAACACAGTAGTTAGTACACCAAATGCAATAAGCCAAAGCACGAATGCAAACAGGTAAGGTAATTGGACATTTACGGGTCGCTTGATCTGTAGGTAAAAGAAACACAAAGAAGCGCCCATTAGTTCATCTTTTCTCCATATATTTTTAATTGTGTCCAATGTTTCCAGACTCCCTTCCCCCTTATGTCCAGACAGGCACAGGTATCACCACTAATTATAATTTCGTAGGGTCCGCTCCATTTTGGGGCGAAGCCTGGCTTGTCAGGCAGGACCTTCAGCATCACTTTGCTGCCCGCTGACGGCACGGAGGGTGTCATGACCCCCTCCTGTGCCTGATCCTGAAGTTCCTGATTGTCTCGTACGGCTTGGCGCATCCCCTTCAGTTGGGTGCTAAGCTCTAAGACATAACACCGTAGTCTGTCCTTTAAGGGGCCCACATCAGCCCCACCTGTTATGATGCCTTCTGGTAATTGCATCGCCCTTCCTGTCATTAGTTCATAAGGGGTCAGGCCTGTCGTACGATTCGTGGTGGCTCGTAACTTCATTAGGATAAGGGGTAAAACCTCAACCCATGTTTTCCCAGATTCCTGTATTGCCTTTGCTAAAGCGTTTTTGAGTGTTCGATTCATTCTTTCAACCATTCCCGAGCTCTGGGGGTGGTAAGGGATATGGAACTTCTGTTTGATCCCCATCAGCTGACAAATATTCTTTACTACACTCCCTGTAAAGTGCGTTCCTTGGTCAGAGTCGATTTGCAAGGGCACTCCCCACCGCGGGATTACTTCCTCGGCCAGGATTCTGGCTACCGTTAAGGCCGTGCAATTCCGCGTTGGGAAAGCTTCTACCCACCTTGTGAACTGGTCAATTATCACAAGGCAGTATATTTTTCCGTGGGACTGGGGAAGTGGTCCCGTAAAATCAATTTGTATGTGCTCCCAAGGACCTCGGGGTCTTGGCTGGTGGCCCATTCTAATTTTAATAGGCCGGCCAGGATTATGCTGAGCACAAGTGATACATTGCTGACAGTGCCTCGCGATGTCTCTTCCCATCCCCTTCCACCACCAATCCTTACTTATTAAGGAGCTCATTGCCTCTCTCCCTGTATGTGAAATACCGTGATGTATCTCTAGCAGAGTCTGTTGTATGCACTCCGGTGCTACTACTTTACCTTCTTTTCGCCAGACTCGATCGGATCCTACTCCAGCTCCATTTCTTACCCATGTTTCCTTTTCCGTGTCTGATGCTTCGTCTTGGACTTCCCAGATCTTTATTTCGTTCTCCGGGCTGTCTACGCTGCCCAATCAGTCGCCTGGTTCCCCTGGTGGCTGTCCCAGTCTGGGCTTGTCTTGTCTGGTTCTTTCTGATGGGCCTTAATTTTGATAACTGCCACCTGTTTAGGTCTTTTGCTTGCTTCTAGCAAGGCCTCTATTCGTCCCTGATGTTTGATGGGGTTACCTCCTGTGGTTATATACCCTCTACGTCCCCATGCTGTCATGTAGTCATGCACTACCCCAAAGGCATACCGGCTATCTGTGTATATATTGACTACCTGGTTCTTTGCTTCATTCAATGCTTGAGTCAACGCGACCAACTCTGCTACTTGGGCTGATAAGCTACCGTCTAACCGTCCAGATTTAACTACTTCCATCTTACTATTAACTACTGCCCACCCGGTTCGGGGTTGTCCATTAATATATTTACGGGATCCATCTACATAGAATGTTTCCTCCACTTCCTTTAGAGGGGTGTCTTTGATAATCTCTTCTCCAATGTCCTCGTCTATTTTTTTACAACTGTGTGGGGCTCCTGTTCCCAGGATCCCCTCAGCTGGGTTCTCCCCTATGTCTCCTTTTACGGGGGCCGCTGACTGTCACTGTGTCTCTTTCCACTGTTGATATTGTTTCTTTTCTTCGGGGGTCATGGTGACGTGGGTCGTCTCAGGTCTACCATGTTTACTGAAACAAGTGGCCTCAGTATGGCCCTTCTTATTACAGTAAGTACATGTCTTCTTAGCCTTACAATCTCTAATAAAATGTCCAGGCTTCCCGCAACCATGACATGCCCCCTTGGGTTCCGCTGCCTGTTTTACCGCACTTACACTTTCCTGTTTAACCTTGACCGTACCTTCCTCTTTGGCCTTTAACCCGTCTACCCCACAAGCCCACTCTACTAGGTCGTCGTAATTCCTGGTTGTTACTACGCCCATCTTGATGATAGCCTGGTGTGCGGGAGACAAGCCATCTTTAAAGGCCTGAATGAAAGCGGGGTCAGTTCTTGCCGGCCCTGGTTGGCCTGATGACTCTCCATAAACAATAAACAGCCTTTCTCCATATTCGGAGGCCCCCTCGCCCTTTTGCTGCTTACAGGACGTTATCTTACTCCAATTAGTCGGGGCCTCTCCTAACACCCGCTGGATTTCTGTTTTAAACAGATTAAAGGGAGCCTGTTGTCGGTCTATTGTATCTGCCAATGGACATTGTTCAGTCCATCGACCGGTCTTATAATCCGTATTGGCCTGATTGGGGGTGGTCTGCGTGAGGCGCCATCGGTCGACCGGACATGCTGCCCGGACCAACTGATGAACGTCACGCAGGTGGAGGCTGTGTCCCAGCCAAACCATATCTAGGTTTGCCCAGAACTTGGTGTTGGCACTTCGTGTTTGTAAGTTCCCCAGGTCTTTCAAAATCTGTTGTCTTTCTCCCGGGGCAAAAGGCTGAAAATCCACCCTTGCCCCGGCGGCACCAGGCTGGCCCCTCATTCTAACGGGGGCCGCAAAATATTCTTCTGTTGTATCCCCAACTGTTTCTTCAGTTGGGGCTGTTGGTCCGGAAAGTCCGTACGGGGGGAGTGGATCTGTGTTACACCCCGTCCACCTTCCGGGACACATTCTACTTTGTTCTTGATTTATTCCCTCTAGTATTTCTATCTTCTTTTTTAAATCTGCTATTTCTCTGTTTTTGGCCTTATCAGTCTCTCGGACCTTATCTACTTGCTCGATTAGTCCCGCCAATTGGTGTACCAAAAGAACTCCCGTTTTCTTGGTTTTCTCCCTTTTTTGCTTACGTACCCACTCTCGTTGTGACTCTAATGACTGGCTAACATCCCAGCCATCTTTCTGCATTCTGTCTATCAGCGAACGTCTATCTGTCATGTAACTATTAATAAGGGACCCCGGGGGCCCCATCTTAATGTCCTTACCTGACATCGCCCGTCCGCTCTCCGATCACACTCTCCAGTAAACACTCACCGCCTCTCTTCACTCTCCCGTCCTTCTGGACTCGTGAACTCGTTTACCGACGTGTCTAGTTGCCTGGAGTTCCGGATCTCGCAAGCACCGCCCGCAGACTTTATCACAGGTTTTACTCTGTACCTTTAACCTACGGCCCAAAAATTTGACATAGTAATGCAGAATACTCACAACGATTCCCCCTCTGCCTTGCGAGAATACCCGGACCAAAAACCCCTATAAAGTGTACTCTCGCAAATCCCCTCAGATTCTTTCGGTTACTCGAGCCCGTTAACACTTGATCAGGGTGTCGGTACTCAGTAACCCTGCTCGCAGCGCCAATTGTTGTAGGGGCTAATCGGAGCCTTAAGCGGACTAACCGTGAAGGAGAGTCGACGCGTTACCCGACTTAGCCCGACTGAGCAATAAAACTCAGACACCAATTTACACGGTTAAATGCGGGAGTACACTTTATTCAGAGCGCTCTGGGAGAGAATTGATGCACCCGCGTGCAGTCACCGACCTCTCAAATAAGTCACTCTGGGGCACAGTATTTTATACATCCATCATTGATTACATCGTGCTCACATGAGCATGTGATAGTCATCAGAATCCAATCAATTTTATGTATACAATTGTTAAGCATAGTAAATCAATTAACGTCAGGATACAGTTGATGTGATCAGCCTCGTCTATGTGACAGTGTTATCTCGAGCCCTGTACCAGGATACAGTTGATGTGATCAGCCTCGTCTATGTGACAGTGTTATCTCGAGCCCTGTATGTTGCAACGTTGTCTGACAAGGCAGACTGCCAACCCATTGCAGAAAAGTCCTGTGTCAGCGAATTTAAAGTTCATTAACTGGATGAGTTTTTCTTCTCCGACATTTCTTTAATAATTTTCTTCTCCAACAGCATTAAAACAGAAAATACTGGAAATGGTTAGGACTGAAGTTGTTGAACTCGAAGTAACTGAAAAGTAGACAACCACAGTGCGGAGGAGATCAACAATTCCAGAACACAACCTCTGCCCCTATTTTTCACATGGCAGCTGTTGATGATTCTGACATTCCCATTTACAGCTTTCTTTACTTGTCCCATTACCATCTCCTTTTGCCTTGCACCATTATCCCTTTTGTCTTTTAATCTCTCCCGCCTTCCACCCTATTTAGACCTTCCCTTTTGTTCTTCCCCCCTTTCCCTGCCCCTACACTTGCTTAAAATCTGTTACATCTCTAACTGTTTCCAGTTCTGACGAAAGGTCAACGACCTGAAACGTTAACTCTGTTTCTCTCTGCACAGACGCTGCCTGAAATGCTGAGCATTTCCAGCATTTTCTGTTTTTATTTCAGATTTCCAGCAACCGCAGTGTTTTGCTTTTGTAGAAATTTTGGCAACGGTATATATATATATTTCGCAGTAGAAAAAGTTCTGTTTCAGTCAGCAGCTGACCGAGAAAGATTAATATTTCGAGTGGCAATGCATAATTTCGCTTTAAGCTTTGTGTTCATCAACAATGTTAGGGACAGCTTCTTGCTGCCTGTTAAGCTTTCTGGGCTAGTAGTATATAACCTAGGCTAACCTAATTCGAATAACAATAGAAAAAACCATTGTTAGGGAACCATAAGCGATTGATAGGTATCAATTCTGTTTGTTAATATTGTTACGTAACTGATCATCTGCCTCACTTCTAATGTTGAAACAAGAAGTAAAAGATATCGAGGTGTACCTGACTAAGCACTAGCGTGACAAAACACATACTTCCACTGCACAACCCTTGGGATTCTGCCACCAATCAGCGATTCTCTGAAATCCACAAAGATGTATGGAAACCAACAATAACACATTGCTGCTTTGAATTTATCAGTTTGTCCACGTTGAATTATAGTTTATCGGCTCAACATAGGTTTGTTTACGGTAACCTCATTAAACCCATTGTATTGAGGCCCATGCCATTCCAATAGAAACGTGCACAGATTGAACACGCTCTGCACACCACGATTAAAGTAAATCGAAATACAACATTCTTGAGTTATTTATTCACTCGATGGTTGCACGTGAATTCCATCCAGGAGCTGAGTCGAGAAACAAACCACGGCCTCTTCGCTGCCTTGCGCTACAACGAATCTGAATTTTGCTGTTGGATTGAAATCTCCCAATTCACTGCAGCGACCCACCAGTTCCCAAATTATATCGGTGACGGTGACAGTTTGTCATTATTGGATTTCCACTTTGAAAAGGGCTTGGGCGAGCTGATGCACTTAAAAAAAATCTCCTGGCTAGTTGGTGGAGTGGGGAACCACAAGAACTTTTTGTTGCACCAATAAAGGACAAAGGCGGGTGAATTTAACGTTGCTAAAAGTTGCGACACAGGCCATAAAAAAGCAAACCAAGGTTTATTTCTAGAGGGATAGAATTGAAAAGTTGGGAAGTTATGCTAAACTTGTATCGAACCTTGGTCAGACCACACTTGGAGTACTGTGTGCAGTTCTGGTCGCCAAATTATAAAAAGGATATAGAGGCACTGGATATGGTGCAGAGAAGGTTTACAAGGATGATTTAGAAATTTAGAAATTCTACTCTGTATTCCAATATCCAGGTCATTTACATATATCAAAAAAAAGCAAAAAAATGTAGGCAATTTTCCGAGACGTGCAAAATTAGGGCAGTAATATTATGGGATTTCAAATTCCCTCATATTAACTGGGATAAAAATAGTGTGTGCAAAGTATAGAGGGAGCAGAATTCTTAAAATGCATTCAGGAGAACATTTTTAGCCAGTACGTAGTAAGCACAACAAGAGAGGGGGCGGTTCTGGACCTAATTTTAGGGAATGAAGCGGGGCAGGTGGAAAGGGTATCAGTGGGAAAGCATATTGGTGGTATTGATCATAATTCAGTTAGATTTAGCGTAGTTATGGAAAATGACAAGGTTACGCCAGGAATAAAAGTTCTCAATTGGGGAAAAGCTAATTTTACTAAGCTGAGATGTGATTTAGCCAAAGTGGACTGGAGACAGAAACTTGAAATTAAATCAGTGTCAGAGCAATAGGAGGCACTCAAGGAGGAGATAGTAGGTTCCCTGAATGTTGGGACTAACAAATCTAGAGCTCCCTGGATGTCAAGGGGCATACTGAGAAGGATAAAGAAAAAAAGGGAACCTTATGACTGTTACCGAGGGCTCAATGCTGCTGAAACCATAGAGGAGTATAGAAAGTGCAGCGGGAAATTAAACGGAAATTAGGCATAAACAAATATTGGCAAGTAAAATCAAGTAAAACCCAAAGATGTTTTATAAAAACATTAAGAGCAAGAGGAGAACTAAAGTAAGAGTAGGGCCTATTAGGGACCATAAAGGTAACCTGTGTGTGGAGGTGGAAGACATGGGTATGGTTCTTAATGAATACTTTGTGTCTGTTTTCACAAAAGAGAGGAACGATGCAGAAATTACAATCAGGGAGGAAGAGTGTGAAATATTAGATGAAATAAACATAGTGAAAGAGGAAGTATTAAGGGGTTAAGCACCTTTGAAAGTGGATAAATCCCCAGGCCCGGATGAAATGTATCCCAGGCTGTTAAGAGAAGGAAGAGAGGAAATAGCAGAGGCTCTGACCATCATTTTCCAATCCGCTCGGACGACAGGTGTGGCGCCGGAGGACTGGAGGACTGCTAATGTGGTACCATTGTTTAAAAAGGGAGAAAGGGATAGACTGAGTAATTACAGGCCAGTCAGCCTAACCTCGGTTGTGGGAAAATTATTGGAAAAAATTCTAGGAATATGGAGCATAGTCTTACAATTAGAGCTGGACCTTTCAGGAGTGGAATTGGGAAACACTTCTACACACAAAGGGTAGTAGAAGTTTGGAACTCTCTTCCACAAATGGCAATTGATGCGAGATCAATTGTTATTTTTAAATCGGAGATTGATAGATTTTTGTTAACCAAAGGGATTGAGGGATATGGGCCAAAGTTGGGCATATGGAGTGAGGTCACAGATCAGCCACGATCTCACTGAATGGTGGAACAGGCTGGCTGACTCCTGTTCCATATGTTCCCATGAATCTGCAACCGAGATTTTGGTGTTGAAGTTTCTGGAGTTGGGCCAACAGCCTCCCGACTCAGATGTGAAAGTGCTGCATGTGGACACTAAAATTTCACAGCACCCCAGCTGGGATTCGAACCCAGAATCCCTGGCTTAGGAGGCCAGTGCCTTATCCATTAGGCCACTGGGGCCACTTGGCAAATGTTGCACACCTGGACACAAAGCACTGTATGGCTTTATATTATAGATTTGGTTCAACACGGGCGTTCAAGCGAATCATTTACGTGGCATTCTTATAGATTTAGAAATTGTACGGACAAATAAGACATTTTGGCATTAAAACAGAAAATACTGGAAATGGTTAGGTCTGAAGTTGTTGAACTCGAAGTAACTGAAAAGTAGACAACCACAGTGCGGAGGAGATCAACAATTCCAGAACACAACCTCTGCCCCTATTTTTCACATGGCAGCTGTTGATGATTCTGACATTCCCATTTACAGCTTTCTTTACTTGTCCCATTACCATCTCCTTTTGCCTTGCACCATTACCCCTTTTGTCTTTTAATCTCTCCCGCCTTCCACCCTATTTAGACCTTCCCTTTTGTTCTTCCCCCCTTTCCCTGCCCCTACACTTGCTTAAAATCTGTTACATCTCTAACTGTTTCCAGTTCTGACGAAAGGTCAACGACCTGAAACGTTAACTCTGTTTCTCTCTGCACAGACGCTGCCTGAAATGCTGAGCATTTCCAGCATTTTCTGTTTTTATTTCAGATTTCCAGCAACCGCAGTGTTTTGCTTTTGCAGAAATTTTGGCAACGGTATATATATATATTTCGCAGGTAGAAAAATTTCTGTTTCAGTCAGCAGCTGACCGAGAAAGATTAATATTTCGAGTGGCAATGCATAATTTCGCTTTAAGCTTTGTGTTCATCAACAATGTTAGGGACAGCTTCTTGCTGCCTGTTAAGCTTTCTGGGCTAGTAGTATATAACCTAGGCTAACCTAATTCGAATAACAATAGAAAAAACCATTGTTAGGGAACCATAAGCGATTGATAGGTATCAATTCTGTTTGTTAATATTGTTACGTAACTGATCATCTGCCTCACTTCTAATGTTGAAACAAGAAGTAAAAGATATCGAGGTGTACCTGACTAAGCACTAGCGTGACAAAACACATACTTCCACTGCACAACCCTTGGGATTCTGCCACCAATCAGCGATACTCTGAAATCCACAAAGATGTATGGAAACCAACAATAACACATTGCTGCTTTGAATTTATCAGTTTGTCCACGTTGAATTATAGTTTATCGGCTCAACATAGGTTTGATTACGGTAACCTCATTAAACCCATTGTATTGAGGCCCATGCCATTCCAATAGAAACGTGCACAGATTGAACACGCTCTGCACACCACGATTAAAGTAAATCGAAATACAACTTTCTTGAGTTATTTATTCACTCGATGGTTGCACGTGAATTCCATCCAGGAACTGAGTCGAGAAACAAACCACGGCCTCTTCGCTGCCTTGCGCTACAACGAATCTGAATTTTGCTGTTGGATTGAAATCTCCCAATTCACTGCAGCGACCCACCAGTTCCCAAAGCTGTTGGATTGAAATCTCCCAATTCACTGCAGCGACCCACCAGTTCCCAAATTATATCGGTGACGGTGACAGTTTGTCATTATTGGATTTCCACTTTGAAAAGGGCTTGGGCGAGCTGATGCACTTAAAAAAAATCTCCTGGCTAGTTGGTGGAGTGGGTAACCACAAGAACTTTTTGTTGCACCAATAAAGGACAAAGGCGGGTGAATTGAACGTTACTAAAAGTTGCGACACAGGCCATAAAAAAGCAAACCAAGCACTAGGGTTTATTTCTAGAGGGATAGAATTGAAAAGTTGGGAAGTTATGCTAAACTTGTATCGAACCTTGGTCAGACCACACTTGGAGTACTGTGTGCAGTTCTGTTCGCCAAATTATAAAAAGGATTTTGAGGCACTGGATATGGTGCAGAGAAGGTTTACAACGACGATTTAGAAATTTAGAAATTCTACACTGTATTCCAATATCCAGGTCATTTACATATATCAAAAAAAGCAAAAAAATGTAGGCAATTTTCCGAGACGTGCAAAATTAAGGCAGTAATATTATGGGATTTCAAATTCCCTAATATTAAATGGGATAAAAATAGTGTGTGCAAAGTATAGAGGGAGCAGAATTCTTAAAATGCATTCAGGAGAACTTTTTTAGCCAGTACATAGTAAGCACAACAAGAGAGGGGGCGGTTCTGGACCTAATTTTAGGGAATGAAGCGGGGCAGGTGGAAAGGGTATCAGTGGGAAAGCATATTGGTCGTATTGATCATAATTCAGTTAGATTTAGCGTAGTTATGGAAAATGACAAGGTTAGGCCAGGAATAAAAGTTCTCAATTGGGGAAAAGCTAATTTTACTAAGCTGAGATGTGATTTAGCCAAAGTGGACTGGAGACAGCAACTTGAAATTAAATCAGTGTCAGAGCAATAGGAGGCACTCAAGGAGGAGATAGTAGGTTCCCTTAATGAAAAGTGTTGGGACAAACAAATCTAGAGCTCCCTGGATGTCAAGGGGCATACTGAGAAGGATAAAGAAAAAAAGGGAACCTTATGACTGTTACCGAGGGCTCAATACTGCTGAAACCATAGAGGAGTATAGAAAGTGCATGGGGAAATTAAACGGAAATTAGGCATAAACAAATATTGGCAAGTAAAATCAAGGAAAACCCAAAGATGTTTTATAAAAACATTAAGAGCAAGAGGAGAACTAAAGTAAGAGTAGGGCCTATTAGGGACCATAAAGGTAACCTGTGTGTGGAGGTGGAAGAAATGGGTATGGTTCTTAATGAATACTTTGTGTCTGTTTTCACAAAAGAGAGGAACGATGCAGTAATTACAATCAGGGAGGAAGAGTGTGAAATATTAGATGAAATAAACATAGTGAAAGAGGAAGTATGAAGGGGTTAAGCACCTTTGAAAGTGGATAAATCCCCAGGCCCGGATGAAATATATCCCAGGCTGTTAAGAGAAGGAAGAGAGGAAATAGCAGAGGCTCTGACCATCATTTTCCAATCCTCTCGGACGACAGGTGTGGCGCCGGAGGACTGGAGGACTGCTGATGTGGTACCATTGTTTAAAAAGGGCGAAAGGGTTTGCAGGCCAGTCAGCCTAACCTCGGTTTTGGGAAAATTATTGGAAAAAATTCGAGGAATAGGGAGCATAGTCTAAAAATTAGAGCTGGACCTTTCAGGAGTGGAATTCGGAAACACTTCTACACACAAAGGGTAGTAAAAGTTTGAAACTCTCTTCCAAAAATGGCAATTGATAAGACATCAATTGTTATTTTTAAATCGGAGATTGATAGATTTTTGTTAACCAAAGGGATTAAGGGATATGGGCCAAAGGTGGGTATGTGGAGTGAGGTCACAGATCAGCCACAATCTCACTGAATGGCGGAACAGGCTGGCTGACTCCCTGGCTTTGGAAGCCAGTGGCTTATCCATTAGGCCACTGGGGCCACTAGGCAAATGTTGCACACCTGGACACAAAGCACTGTATGGCTTTATATTATAGATTTAGTTCAACACGGGCGTTCAAGCGAATCATTTACGTGGCATTCTTATAGAGTTAGAAATTGTACGTACAAATAAGACATTTTGGCATTAAAACAGAAAATACTGGAAATACTGGCAGAGGTTATGTCTGAAGTTGTTGAACTCGAAGTAACTGAAAAGTAGACAACCACAGTGCGGAGGAGATCAACAATTCCAGACCACAACCTCTGCCCCTATTTTTCACATGGCAGCTGTTGATGATTCTGACATTCTCATTTACAGCTTTCTTTACTTGTCCCATTACCATCTCCTTTTGCCTTGCACCATTATCCCTTTTGTCTTTTAATCTCTCCCGCCTTCCACCATATTTAGACCTTCCCTTTTGTTCTTCCCCACTTTCCCTGCCCCTACACTTGCTTAAAATCTGTTACATCTCTAACTGTTTCCAGTTCTGACGAAAGGTCAACGACCTGAAACGTTAACTCTGTTTCTCTCTGCACAGACGCTGCCTGACCTGCTGAGCATTTCCAGCATTTTCTGTTTTTATTTCAGATTTCCAGCAACCGCAGTGTTTTGCTTTTGTAGAAATTTTGGCAACTGTATATATATATATTTCGCAAGTAGAATAAGTTCTGTTTTAGTCAGCAGCTGACCGAGAAAGATTAATATTTCGAGTGGCAATGCATAATTTCGCTTTAAGCTTTGTGTTCATCAACAATGTTAGGGACAGCTTCTTGCTGCCTGTTCAGCTTTCTGGGCTAGTAGTATATAACCTAGGCTAACCTAATTCGAATAACAATAGAAAAAACCATTAGAACATAGAACAGTACAGCACAGTACAGGCCCTTCGGCCCTCGATGTTGTGCCGAGCATTGTCCGAGACCAAGATCAAGCTATCACACTCCCTATCACTCTGGTGTGCTCCATGTGTTTATCCAATAAGCGCTTGAAAGTTCCTAAAGTGTCCGACTCAACTATCACAGCAGGCAGTCCATTCCACACCCCAACCACTCTCTGAGTAAAGAATCTACCTCGGACATCCCTTCTATATCTCCCCCCATGCACCTTATAGTTATGCCCCCTTGTAACAGCTGCCTCTACCCGAGGAAATAGTCTCTGAACATCCACTCTATCTATCCCCCTCATCATCTTATAAACCTCTATTAAGTCGCCTCTCATCCTCCTCCGCTCTAATTGTTAGGGAACCATAAGCAATTGATAGGTATCAATTCTGTTTGTTAATATTGTTACATAACTGATCATCTGCCTCACTGCTAATGTTGAAACAAGAAGTAAAAGATATCGAGGTGTACCTGACTAAGCACTAGCGTGACAAAACACATACTTCCACTGCACAACACTTGGGATTCTGCCACCAATCAGCGATTCTCTGAAATCCACAAAGATGTATGGAAACCAACAATAACACATTGCTGCTTTGAATTTATCAGTTTGTCCACGTTGAATTATAGTTTATCGGCTCAACATAGGTTTGTTTACGGTAACCTCATTAAACCCATTGTATTGAGGCCCATGCCATTCCAATAGAAACGTGCACAGATTGAACACGCTCTGCACACCATGATTAAAGTAAATCGAAATACAACTTTCTTGAGTTATTTATTCACTCGATGGTTGCACGTGAATTCCATCCAGGAGCTGAGTCGAGAAACAAACCACGGCCTCTTCACTGCCTTGCGTTACAACGAATCTGAATTTTGCTGTTGGATTGCAATCTCCCAATTCACTGCAGCGACCCACCAGTTCCCAAATTATATCGGTGACGGTGACAGTTTGTCATTATTGGATTTCCACTTTGAAAAGGGCTTGGACGAGCTGATGCACTTAAAAAAAATCTCCTGGCTAGTTGGTGGAGTGGGTAACCACAAGAACTTTTTGTTGCACCAATAAAGGACAAAGGCGGGTGAATTTAACGTTGCTAAAAGTTGCGACACAGGACATAAAAAAGCAAACCAAGCACTAGGGTTAATTTCTAGTGGGATAGAATTGAAAAGTTTGGAAGTTATGCTAAACTTGTATCGAACCTTGGTCAGACCACACTTGGAGTACTGTGTGCAGTTCTGGTAGCCAAATTATAAAAAGCATATAGAGGCACTGGATATGGTGCAGAGAAGGTTTACAAGGATGATTTAGAAATTTAGAAATTCTACTCTGTATTCCAATATCCAGGTCATTTACATATATCAAAAAAAGCAAAAAAATGTAGGCAATTTTCCGAGACGTGCAAAATTAGGGCAGTAATATTATGGGATTTCAAATTCCCTAATATTAACTGGGATAAAAATAGTGTGTGCAAAGTATAGAGGGAGCAGAATTCTTAAAATGCATTCAGGAGAACTTTTTTTAGCCAGTACGTAGTAAGCACAACAAGAGAGGTGTCGGTTCTGGACCTAATTTTAGGGAATGAAGCGGGGCAGGTGGAAAGGGTATCAGTGGGAAAGCATATTGGTGGTATGGATCATAATTCAGTTAGATTTAGCGTAGTTATGGAAAAGGACAAGGTTAGGCCAGGAATAAAAGTTCTCAATTGGGGAAAAGCTAATTTTACTAAGCTGAGATGTGATTTAGCCAAAGTGGACTGGAGACAGAAACTTGAAATTAAATCAGTGTCAGAGCAATAGGAGGCACTCAAGGAGGAGCTAGTAGGTTCCCTTAATGAAAAGGGTTGGGACTAACACATCTAGAGCTCCCTGGATGCCAAGGGGCATACTGAGAAGGATAAAGAAAAAAAGGGAACCTTATGACTGTTACCGAGGGCTCAATACTGCTGAAACCATAGAGGAGTATAGAAAGTGCAGGGGGAAATTAAACGGAAATTAGGCATAAACAAATATTGGCAAGTAAAATCAAGGAAAATCCAAAGATGTTTTATAAATACATTAAGAGCAAGAGTAGAACTAAAGTAAGAGTAGGGCCTATTAGGGACCATAAAGGTAACCTGTGTGTGGAGGTGGAAGACATGGGTATGGTTCTTAATGAATACTTTGTGTCTGTTTTCACAAAAGAGAGGAACGATGCAGAAATTACAATCAGGGAGGAAGAGTGTGAAATATTAGATGAAATAAACATAGTGAAAGAGGAAGTATTAAGGGGTTAAGCACCTTTGAAAGTGGATAAATCCCCAGGCCCGGATGAAATGTATCCCAGGCTGTTAAGAGAAGGAAGAGAGGAAATAGCAGAGGCTCTGACCATCATTTTCCAATCCTCTCGGACGACAGGTGTGGCGCCGGAGGACTGGAGGACTGCTAATGTGGTACCATTGTTTAAAAAGGGAGAAAGGGATTACAGGCCAGTCAGCCTAACCTCGGTTGTGGGAAAATTATTGGAAAAAATTCTAGGAATAGGGAGCATAGTCTTACAATTAGAGCTGGACCTTTCAGGAGTGGAATTCGGAAACACTTCTACACACAAAGGGTAGTAGAAGTTTGGAACTCTCTTCCACAAATGGCAATTGATGCGAGATCAATTGTTATTTTAAAATCGGAGATTGATAGATTTTTGTTAACCAAAGGGATTAAGGGATATGGGCCAAAGGTGGGTATATGGAGTGAGGTCACAGATCAGCCACGATCTCACTGAATGGCGAAACAGGCTGGCTGACTCCTGTTCCAAATGTTCCTCTGAATCTGCAACCGAGATTTTGGTGTTGAAGTTTCTGTAGTTGGGCCAACAGCCTCCCGACTCAGATGTGAAAGTGCTGCATGTGGACACTAAAAGTTCACAGCACCCCAGCTGGGATTCGAACCCAGAATCCCTGGCTTAGGAGTCCAGTGCCTTATCCATTAGGCCACTGGGGCCACTTGGCAAATGTTGCACACCTGGACACAAAGCACTGTATGGCTTTATATTATAGATTTGGTTCAACACGGGCGTTCAAGCGAATCATTTACGTGGCATTCTTATAGATTTAGAAATTGTACGGACAAATAAGACATTTTGGCATTAAAACAGAAAATACTGGAAATGGTTAGGTCTGAAGTTGTTGAACTCGAAGTAACTGAAAAGTAGACAACCACAGTGCGGAGGAGATCAACAATTCCAGACCACAACCTCTGCCCCTATTTTTCACATGGCAGCTGTTGATGATTCTGACATTCCCATTCACAGCTTTCTTTACTTGTCCCTTTACCATCTCCTTTTGCCTTGCACCATTATCCCTTTTGTCTTTTAATCTCTCCCGCCTTTCACCCTATTTAGACCTTCCCTTTTGTTCTTCCCCCCTTTCCCTGCCCCTACACTTTCTTAAAATCTGTTACATCTCTAACTGTTTCCAGTTCTGACGAAAGGTGAACGATCTGAAATGTTAACTCTGTTTCTCTCTGCACAGACGCTGCCTGAAATGCTGAGCATTTCCAGCATTTTCTGTTTTTATTTCAGATTTCCAGCAACCGCAGTGTTTTGCTTTTGTAGAAATTTTGGCAACGGTATATATATATATTTCGCAAGTAGAAAAAGTTCTGTTTCAGTCAGCAGCTGACCAAGAAAGATTAATATTTCGTGTGGCAATGCATAATTTCGCTTTAAGCTTTGTGTTCATCAACAATGTTAGGGACAGCTGCTTGCTGCCTGTTAAGCTTTCTGGGCTAGTAGTATATAACCTAGGCTAACCTAATTCGAATAACAATAGAAAAAACCATTGTTAGGGGACCATAAGCGATTGATAGGTATCAATTCTGTTTGTTAATATTGTTACGTCACTGATCATCTGCCTCACTTCTAATGTTGAAACAAGAAGTAAAAGATATCGAGGTGTACCTGACTAAGCACTAGCGTGACAAAACACATACTTCCACTGCACAACACTTGGGATTCTGCCACCAATCAGCGATTCTCTGAAATCCACAAAGATGTATGGAAACCAACAATAACACATTGCTGCTTTGAATTTATCAGTTTGTCCACGTTGAATTATAGTTTATCGGCTCAACATAGGTTTGTTTACGGTAACCTCATTAAACCCATTGTATTGAGGCCCATGCCATTCCAATAGAAACGTGCACAGATTGAACACGCTCTGCACACCATGATAAAGTACATCGAAATACAACTTTCTTGAGTTATTTATTCACTCGATGGTTGCACGTGAATTCCATCCAGGAGCTGAGTCGAGAAACAAACCATGGCCTCTTCGCTGCCTTGCGCTACAACGAAACTGAATTTTGCTGTTGGATTGAAATCTCCCAATTCACTGCAGCGACCCACCAGTTCCCAAATTATATCGGTGACGGAGACAGTTTGTCATTATTGGATTTCCACTTTGAAAAGGGCTTGGGCGAGCTGATGCACTTAAAAAAAATCTCCTGGCTAGTTGGTGGAGTGGGTAACCACAAGAACTTTTTGTTGCACCAATAAAGGACAAAGGCGGGTGAATTGAACGTTACTAAAAGTTGCGACACAGGCCATAAAAAAGCAAACCAAGCACTAGGGTTTATTTCTAGAGGGATAGAATTGAAAAGTTGGGAAGTTATGCTAAACTTGTATCGAACCTTGGTCAGACCACACTTGGAGTACTGTGTGCAGTTCTGTTCGCCAAATTATAAAAAGGATTTTGAGGCACTGGATATGGTGCAGAGAAGGTTTACAAGGACGATTTAGAAATTTAGAAATTCTACACTGTATTCCAATATCCAGGTCATTTACATATATCAAAAAAAGCAAAAAAATGTAGGCAATTTTCCGAGACGTGCAAAATTAAGGCAGTAATATTATGGGATTTCAAATTCCCTAATATTAAATGGGATAAAAATAGTGTGTGCAAAGTATAGAGGGAGCAGAATTCTTAAAATGCATTCAGGAGAACTTTTTTTAGCCAGTACGTAGTAAGCACAACAAGAGAGGGGGCGGTTCTGGACCTAATTTTAGGGAATGAAGCGGGGCAGGTGGAAAGGGTATCAGTGGGAAAGCATATTGGTGGTATTGATCATAATTCAGTTAGATTTAGCGTAGTTATGGAAAATGACAAGGTTACGCCAGGAATAAAAGTTCTCAATTGGGGAAAAGCTAATTTTACTAAGCTGAGATGTGATTTAGCCAAAGTGGACTGGAGACAGCAACTTGAAATTAAATCAGTGTCAGAGCAATAGGAGGCACTCAAGGAGGAGATAGTAGGTTCCCTTAATGAAAAGTGTTGGGACAAACAAATCTAGAGCTCCCTGGATGTCAAGGGGCATACTGAGAAGGATAAAGAAAAAAAGGGAACCTTATGACTGTTACCGAGGGCTCAATACTGCTGAAACCATAGAGGAGTATAGAAAGTGCATGGGGAAATTAAACGGAAATTAGGCATAAACAAATATTGGCAAGTAAAATCAAGGAAAACCCAAAGATGTTTTATAAAAACATTAAGAGCAAGAGGAGAACTAAAGTAAGAGTAGGGCCTATTAGGGACCATAAAGGTAACCTGTGTGTGGAGGTGGAAGACATGGGTATGGTTCTTAATGAATACTTTGTGTCTGTTTTCACAAAAGAGAGGAACGATGCAGTAATTACAATCAGGGAGGAAGAGTGTGAAATATTAGATGAAATAAACATAGTGAAAGAGGAAGTATTAAGGGGTTAAGCACCTTTGAAAGTGGATAAATCCCCAGGCCCGGATGAAATATATCCCAGGCTGTTAAGAGAAGGAAGAGAGGAAATAGCAGAGGCTCTGACCATCATTTTCCAATCCTCTCGGACGACAGGTGTGGCGCCGGAGGACTGGAGGACTGCTAATGTGGTACCATTGTTTAAAAAGGGCGAAAGGGTTTACAGGCCAGTCAGCCTAACCTCGGTTGTGGGAAAATTATTGGAAAAAATTCGAGGAATAGGGAGCATAGTCTAAAAATTAGAGCTGGACCTTTCAGGAGTGGAATTCGGAAACACTTCTACACACAAAGGGTAGTAAAAGTTTGAAACTCTCTTCCAAAAATGGCAATTGATAAGACATCAATTGTTATTTTTAAATCGGAGATTGATAGATTTTTGTTAACCAAAGGGATTAAGGGATATGGGCCAAAGGTGGGTATGTGGAGTGAGGTCACAGATCAGCCACGATCTCACTGAATGGCGGAACAGGCTGGCTGATTCCCTGGCTTATGGAAGCCAGTGGCTTATCCATTAGGCCACTGGGGCCACTAGGCAAATGTTGCACACCTGGACACAAAGCACTGTATGGCTTTATATTATAGATTTAGTTCAACACGGGCGTTCAAGCGAATCATTTACGTGGCATTCTTATAGATTTAGAAATTGTACGGACAAATAAGACATTTTGGCATTAAAACAGAAAATACTGGAAATACTGGCAGAGGTTAGGTCTGAAGTTGTTGAACTCGAAGTAACTGAAAAGTAGACAACCACAGTGCGGAGGAGATCAACAATTCCAGACCACAACCTCTGCCCCTATTTTTCACATGGCAGCTGTTGATGATTCTGACATTCCCATTTACAGCTTTCTTTACTTGTCCCATTACCATCTCCTTTTGCCTTGCACCATTATCCCTTTTGTCTTTTAATCTCTCCCGCCTTCCACCCTATTTAGACCTTCCCTTTTGTTCTTCCCCCCTTTCCCTGCCCCTACACTTGCTTAAAATCTGTTACATCTCTAACTGTTTCCAGTTCTGACGAAAGGTCAACGACCTGAAACGTTAACTCTGTTTCTCTCTGCACAGACGCTGCCTGAAATGCTGAGCATTTCCAGCATTTTCTGTTTTTATTTCAGATTTCCAGCAACCGCAGTGTTTTGCTTTTGTAGAAATTTTGGCAACGGTATATATATATATTTCGCAAGTAGAAAAAGTTCTGTTTCAGTCAGCAGCTGACCGAGAAAGATTAATATTTCGAGTGGCAATGCATAATTTCGCTTTAAGCTTTGTGTTCATCAACAATGTTAGGGACAGCTTCTTGCTGCCTGTTAAGCTTTCTGGGCTAGTAGTATATAACCTAGGCTAACCTAATTCGAATAACAATAGAAAAAACCATTG
>JASTWF010001746.1:0-61859 GCA_030390025.1 Squalus acanthias
CTGACAGGGGGTGGGACATCCTGGCTCATGAGGGGTGGGATATCCTGCCACAGTGTCAGACAGTGGGATATCCTAGTACACTGTCAGAGGGTGCGATATCCTGGCTCACAGAGGGTGGGATATGCTGGCTCACTGTCAGAGGGTGCGATATCCTGGTACACTGTCTCATAGAAACATAGAAGATAGGAGCAGGAGTAGGCCATTCAGCCCCTCGGGCCTGCTCCGCCATTCAATGAGATCATGACTGATCATCCAAATTCAGTACCCTGTCCCTGCCTTCTCCCCATATCCCTTGATCCCTTTAGCTTTAAGAAATATATCTAACTCCTTCTTGAATATATTTAATGAATTGGCCTCAACTGCCTTCTGTGGTAGAGAATTCCACAGGTTCACCACTCTCTGGGTGAAGAAATTCCTCCTCATCTCAGTCCTAAATGGCTTACCCCTTATCCTTAGACTGTGACCCCTGGTTCTGGACTCCCCGGCCATCGGGAACATCCTTCCTGCATCTAGTCTGTCTAGTCCTGTTAGAATTTTATAAGTTTCAATGTGATCCCCTCTCATTCTTCTAAACTCCAGCGAGTATAAGCCCAATCGACCCAATCTCTCCTCATACGTCATTCCTGCCATCCCAGGTATCAGCCTGGTGAATCTTTGCTGCACTCCCTCCATGGCAAGAACATCCTTCCTCAGATAAGGCGACCAAAACTGCACACAATACTCAAGATGTGGTCTCACCAAGGCCCTGTACAACTGCAGCAAGACATCCTTTTTTCTGTACTCGAACCCTTTCACTACGAAGGCCAACATACCATTTGCCTTCTTGACCGCCTGCTGCACCTGCATGCTTACCTTCAGCGACTGGTGCACAAGGACACCCAGGTCTCGTTGCACTTCCCCTTCTCCCAATCTATTGCCATTCAGATAATAGTCTGCCTTCCTGTTTTTGACACCAAAGTGGATAACCTCGCATTTATCCACATTATATTGCATCTGCCATGCTTCTGCCTAATCACCCAACCTGTCCAAATCATACTGGAGTTTCTCGGCATCCTCCTCACGGCACACACTCCCACCCAGCTTTGTGTCGTCTGCAAACTTGGAGATATTACACCCAATTCCCTCGTCTAGATCATTAATATATATTGTGAATAGTTGGGGTCCTAGGACCGATCCCTGCGGTACCCCACTAGTCACTGCCTGCCACTCGGAAAAAGACCCATTTATTCCAACTCTTTGCTTTCTGTCTGCCAACCAGTTCTCTATCCAAGTCAATACCTTGCCCCCAATCCCATGTGCCTTAACTTTACACGCTAATCTCTTATGCGGGACCTTATCGAAAGCCTTCTGAAAGTCCAAATGCACCACATCCACTGGTTCTCCCTTATCTATTTTACCAGTTACATCCTCAAAAAATTCCAGTAGATTAGTCAAGCACGATTTACCTTTTGTAAATCCATGTTGACTTTGTCCGATCCTGTCACTGTTTTCCAAGTGCTCTGCTATTACATCTTTTACAATGGACTCTAGCATTTTCCCCACTACCGATGTCAGGCTTACCGGTCTATAATTCCCCGTTTTCTCTCTACCACCTTTTTTGAATAGTGGGGTAACATTAGCTACCCTCCAATCCATGGGAACTGTTCCAGAGTCTAGAGAGTTTTGGAAGATGACCAGCAATGCATCTACTATTTCTAGGGCCACTTCCTTAAGTACCCTAGGATGTAGATTATCAGGCCCTGGGGATTTATCGGCCTTCAATCCCGTCAATTTCCCTAACACTATTTCCCTACAAATACTGATTTCTTTCAGTTCCTCCCTCTCATTAGACCCTATGTTCCCCGACATCTCTGGGAGGTTATTTGTGTCCTCCTTTGTGAAGACAGAACCAAAGTATGTATTTAATTGATCTGCCATTTCTTTGTTCCCCATTATAAATTCCCCTGATTCTGACTGCAAGGGACCTACGCTTGACTTCACCAATCTTTTTCTCTTCACATATCTATAAAAGCTTTTACAGTCAGTTTTTATGTTCCCTGAAAGCTTACTCTCATACTCTATTTTCCCCCTCTTAATTAATCCCTTTGTCCTTCTTTGCTGAATCCTATACTGCTCCCAATCCTCAGGTTTTCTGCTTTTTCTGGCCAATTTATATGTCCTCTCCTTGGATCTTATGCTATCCCTAATTTCCTTAGTTAGCCACGGTTGAGTCACCTTTTTTGTTTTATTTTTATGCCAAACTGGGATGAACAAATTCTGTAGTTCATTCATGCGATCTTTGAATGTTTGCCATTGCCTATCCACCGTCAACCCTTTGAGTGACATTCCCCAATCAATCCTACCCAACTCGCGCCTCATACCATCGTAGTTTCCTTTATTTAAATTCAGGACCCTAGTCTCTGAGTCAACTACTTCACTCTCCATCTTAATGAAGAATTCTATCATATTATGATTGCTCTGACCCAAGGGGCCTCGCACAACAAGATTGCTAATTAATCCTTTCTCATTACATAATACCCAGTCTAAGATGGCCTGACCTCTAGTTGGTTCCTCGACATATTGGTCCAGGAAACCATCCCGTATACACTCCAGGAATTCCTCCTCCACAGTATTGTTACTAATTTGGTTAGCCCAATCTATATGTAGATTAAAGTCGCCCATGATAACTGCTGTGCTCTTATTGCACGCTTCTCTAATTTTAATGCCATCCCCAACCTCCGTATTATTGTTTGGGGGTCTATACACCACTCCCACTTGCGTTTTCTGCCCCTTGGTATTTCTCAGTTCTACCCATACAGATTCCACATCATCAGAGCTAATATTCTTCCTTACAATTGTGTTAATCCCCTCTTTAACCAGCAATGCTACCCCACCTCCTTTTCCTTTTTGCCTATCTTTCCTGAATATTGAATACCCCTGTATGTTGAGTTCCCAGCCTTGGTCACCCTGGAGCCATGTTTCCATAATCCCAATCATATCATATTCGTTTACCTCTATTTGCACAGCTAATTCATCCACCTTATTACGAATGCTCCTCGCATTAAGACACAAAGCCTTCAGGCTTGTTTTTTTTAACGCTCTTAGACCTTTTAGAATTATTATTTACTGTGGCCACGTTTGATTTAAGCCCTTGATTTCTCTGACTGACACCTTTGTTTTTTTCCTTCCTGACTTTTGCTTCTATCCTTGTTTCCCTTTCCTCTGTCTCCCTGCTCAGGTTCCCAACCCCCTGCCATTTTAGTTTAAACTCTCCCCCAGAGCACTAGCAAACACTCCCCCAAGGACATCGGTCCCGGTCCTGCCCAGGTGCAAACTGTCCGATTTGTACTGGTCCCACCTCCCCCAGAACCGGTTCCAATGTCCCAGGAATTTGAATCCCTCCCCCTTGCACCATTCCTCTAGCCACGTATTCATTTGAAATATCTTTCTATTTCTACTCTGACTAGCACGTGGCACTGGTAGCAATCCTGAGATTACTACCTTTGAGGTCCAATTTTTAAATTTACCTCCTAACTCCCTATATTCAGCTTTTAGGACCTCATCCCGTTTTTTACTGATATCGTTGGTACCTATATGCACCACGACAACTGGCTGTTCACCCTCCCCTTCCAAAATGTTCTTCAGCCGCTCTGAGACATCCTTCACCCTTGCACCAGGGAGGCAATACACCATCCTGCAGTCTCGTTTGCGGCCGCAGCAATGCCTATCTATTCCCCTTACAATAGAATCCCCTATCACTATAGCTCTACCCCTCTTTTTCCTCCCGTCCTGTGCAGCAGAACCACCCCTGGTGCCAGGAAGTTGGCTGCTGCTGCCTTCCCCTGATAAGCCATCCCCCTCAACAGTATCCAAAGCGGTATATCTGAGAGTGGTATATGCTGGCGCACTGTCAGATTGTAGGATATACTGGCTCGCAGCAGGTGGGATATTCTTAACAGTGTCAGAGGATGGGATATCCTACCTCATAGAGGATGCGATATCCAAGCACACACAGGGTGGAATATCCTGGCACACACTCTGAGAGTGAGATATCCTGGCTTAGAAGTTGGGATATCATGGCAAACAGAGGGTGGGATATCCTGGCTCACAGAAGGTGGGATATCCTGGCACGCAGAGCGGGGATATCCTGGCTCACAGAGGGTGGGATATCCTGGCACACTGTCAGAGGGTGGGATATCCTGGAACACTGTCAAATTGTGGGATTTGCAGGGGTACTGTCAGAGGTGGGATATCCTGGCTCACAGAGGGTGGGATATCCTGGCACACTGTCAGAGGGTGGGATATCCTGGCACACTGTCAAATTGTGGGATTTGCAGGGGTACTGTCAGAGGTGGGATATCCTGGCTCACAGAGGGTGGGATATTCAGGCACACTGTCAGAGGGTGGGATATACAGGCACACTGTCAGAGGGTGGGATAACAGGCACACTGTCAGAGGGTGGGATATACAGGCACACCGTCAGAGGGTGGGATATACAGGCACACCGTCAGAGGGTGGGATATACAGGCACACTGTCAGAGGGTGGGATATACAGGCACACCGTCAGAGGGTGGGATATACAGGCACACCGTCAGAGGGTGGGATATACAGGCACACTGTCAGAGGGTGGGATATACAGGCACACTGTCAGAGGGTGGGATATACAGGCACACTGTCAGAGGGTGGGATATACAGGCACACTGTCAGAGGGTGGGATATACAGGCACACTGTCAGAGGGTGGGATATACAGGCACACTGTCAGAGGGTGGGATATACAGGCTCACTGTCAGAGGGTGGGATATCCTGGCTGACAAGGGGTGGGACACCCTGGCTCATAGTGGGTGGGATATCCTGCCACAGTGTCAGACAGTGGGATATCGTAGTACTCTGTGAGATGGTGGGATATCCTGGCTCACAGATGGTGGATTATCCTGGCACACTTTCAGAGGGTGGGATGTCCTGACTCATAGAGGGTGGGATTTGCTGCCACACAGATGATGGGATATCCTGGCAGACTGTCAGAGGGTGGAATATCCTGGCACACTGCCAGAGGGTGGGATATCCTGGCACACTTCCAGAGGGTGGGATATCCTGGCACACTTCCAGAGGGTGGGATATCCTGGCTCACAGAGGGTGCGTTTTCCTGGGTCACCTTTAGGGGGTGGGATATCCTGGCTGACAGAGGGAGGGATATTCTGACACATTGTCAGATTGTGGGATTTGCAGGGGTACCGTCAGAGGGTGGGATATACAGGCACACTGTCAGAGGGTGGGATATACAGGCACACTGTCATGGGTGGGATATGCTGGCTGACAGAGGGTGCGATATCCTGGATCACAAAGGGTGGGATATCCTGGTTCACTGTCAGAGGGTGGGATATCCTGGCTGACAGGGGGTGGGATATCCTGGCTGACAGGGGGTGGGATATCCTGGCTGACAGGGGGGTGGGATATCCTGGCTGACAGGGGGTGGGACATAGAAACATAGAAGATAGGAGCAGGAGTAGGCCATTCGGCCCCTCGAGCCTGCTCCGCCATTCGATGAGATCATGGCTGATCATCCAAACTCAGTACCCTGTACCTGCCTTCTCCCCATATCCCTTGATACCTTTAGCTTTAAGAAATATATCTAACTCATTCTTGAATATATTTAATGACTTGGCCTCAACTACCTTCTGTGGTAGAGAAATCCACAGGTTCACCACTCTCTGGGTGAAGAAATTCTTCCTCATTTGTGTCCTAAATGGCTTACCCCTTATCCTTAGATTATGACCCCTGGTTCTGGACTCTCCGACCATCGGGAACATTCTTCCTGCATCTAGTTTGTCCAGACCTGTCAAAATTTTATATGTTTCGATGAGATCCCCTCTCATTCTTCTATACTCCAGCGAGTATAAGCCCAATCGACCCAATCTCTCCTCATATGTCATTCCTGCCATCCCAGGTATCAGCCTTGTGAATCTTCGCTGAACTCCTTCCATGGCAAGAACATCCTTCCTCAGATAAGGCGACCAAAACTGCACACAGTACTCAAGGTGTGGTCTCACCAAGGCCCTGTACAACTGCAGCAGGACATCCCTGTTCCTATACTCAAACCCTTTCGCTATGAAGGCCAACATACCATTTGCCTTCTTCACCGCCTGCTGCACCTGCATGCTTACCTTCAGCGACTGGTGCACAAGGACACCCAGGTCTCGTTGCGCTCTATTGCCATTCAGATAATAGTCTGCCTTTCTGTTTTTGACACCAAAATGGATAACCTCGCATTTATCCACGTTATATTGCATCTGCCACGCTTCTGCCCACTCACCCAACCTGTCCAAATCATCCTGGAGTTTCTCAGTATCCTCCTCGGAGCACACACGCCCACCCAGCTTTGTGTCACCTGCAAACTTGGAGATGTTACATTTAGTTCCCTTATCCAGATCATTAATGTATATTGTGAATAGCTGGGGTCCAAGGACCAAACCCTGCGGTACCCCACTAGTTACTGCCTGCCACTCGGAAAAAGACCCATTAATTCCTACTCTCTGCTTTCTGTCCGCCAACCAGTTCTCTATCCAAGTCAATACCTTGCCCCCAATCCCATGTGCCTTAACTTTACACGCTAATCTCTTATGCGGGACCTTATCGAAAGCCTTTTGAAAGTCCCAATACACCACATCTACTGGTTCTCCGTTATCTATTTTCCCAGTTACATCCTCAAAAAATTCCAGTAGATTAGTCAAGCACCTTTTACCTTTTGTAAATCCATGTTGACTTTGTCCGATCCTGTCAGTTTTTCAAGTGCTCAGCTATTACATCCTTTATAATGGTAATTCCCTGCTTTCTCTCTACCACCCTTTTTGAATAGTGGGATAACATTAGCTACCCTCCAATCCATGGGTACAGTTCCAGATTCCATCGAATGTTGGAAGATGATCAGCAATGCATCTACTATTTCTAGGGCCACTTCCTTAAGTACCCTAGGATGTAGATTATCAGGCCCTGAGGATTTATCGGCCTTCAATCCCGTCAATTTCCCTAACACCATTTCCCTGCAAATACTGATTTCTCCAGTTCCTCCCTTTCATCAGACCCTATGTTCTCCAACATCTCTGGGAGGTTATTTGTGTCCTCCTTTGTGAAGACAGAACCAAAATATGCATTTAATTGGTCTGCCATTTCTTTGTTCCCCATTATAACTTCCCCCGCTTCTGACTGCAAGGGACCTACACTTGATTTCACTAATCTTTTTCTCTTCACATATCTATAAAAGCTCTTACAGTCAGTTTTTATGTTCCCTGCAAGCTTACTTTCATATTCTATTTTCCCCTTCTTAATTAATCCCTTTGTCCTCCTTTGTTGAATCCTGAACTGCTCCCAATCCTCAGGGTTACCGCTTTTTCTGGCCAATTTATATGCCCTCTCCTTGGATCTTATGCTATCCCTAATTTCCCTTGTAAGCCACGGTTGAGTCACCCTTTTTGTTTTATTCTTATGCCACACTGGCTATAGGGGATTGGATATCCTGCCACAGTGTCAGACAGTGGGATATCCTAGTACACTGTCAGAGGAAGAAATATCCTGGCTCACAGATGGTGGGTTATCCTGGCACACTTTCAGAGGGTGGGATGTCCTGACTCATAGAGGGTGGGATTTGCTGGCACACAGATGGTGGGATATCCTGGCACACTGTCAGAGGGTGGGATGTCCTGACTCATAGAGGGTGGAATATCCTGGCACACAGTCTGAGAGTGGGATATCCTGGCTTAGAAGTTGTGATATCCTGGCTCACAGAAGGTGGGATATCCTGGCATGCAGAGCGGGGATATCCTGGCTCAGAGGGTGGGATATCTTGGCACACTGTCAGAGGGTGGGATATCCTGGCTGACAGAGGGAGGGATATACAGGCACACTGTCAGAGGGTGGGTTTTACAGGCACACTGTCAGAGGGTGGGATATACAGGCACACTGTCAGAGGGTGGGATATACAGGCACACTGTCAGAGGGTGGGATATCCTGGCTGACAGAGGGTGGGATATACAGGCACACTGTCAGAGGGTGGGATATACAGGCACACTGTCAGAGGGAGGGATATACAGGCATACTGTCAGAGGGTGCGATATCCTGGCAAACAACGGGTGGGATATCCTGGCAAAGAACAGGTGGGATATCCTGGCTGTCAGAGGGTGGGATATCCTGGCTGACAGGGTGTGGGATATCCTGGCTGTCAGAGGGTGGGTTATCCTGGCTGACAGGGTGTGGGATATCCTGGCAAACAACGGGTGGGATATCCTGGCAAACAACGGGTGGGATATCCTGGCTGACAGGGCGTGGGATATCCTGGCTCACAGGGGGTGGGATATCCTGGCTCACTGTGTCAGACAGTGGGATATCCTAGTACACTGACAGAGGATGGGATATTCTGGCTCACAGATGGTGGGTTATCCTGGCACACTTTCAGAGGGTGGGATGTCCTGGCTCATAGAGGGTGGGATATCCTGGCACACTGTCAGAGGGTGGAATATCCTGGCACACTGCCAGAGGGTGCGATATCCTGGTACACTGTCTCAGAGTGGGATATGCTAGCGTATTGTCAGAGGGTGCGATATCCTGGTACACTGTCTCAGAGTGGGATATGCTGGTGCACTGTCAGAGGATGCGATATCCTGGTACACTGTCTCAGAGTGGGATATGCTGGCGCACTGTCAGATTGTGGGATATACTGGCTCGCAGCAGGTGGGATATTCTGGGACAGTGTCAGATGATGGGATATCCTACCTCATAGAGGGTGGGATATCCTAGCACACACAGGGTGGAATATCCTGGCACACAGTCTGAGAGTGGGATATCCTGGCTTAGAAATTGGGATATCATGGCAAACTGAGGGTGGGATATCCTGACTCACAGAAGGTGGGATATCCTGGCACGCAGAGCGGGGATATCCTGGCTCACAGAGGGTGGGTTATCCTGGCCCACTCTCAGAGGGTGGGATATCCTGGGTCACCTTTAGAGGGTGGGATATCCTGGCTGACAGAGGGAGGGATATTGTGACACACTGTCAGATTGTGGGATTTGCAGGGGTACTGTCAGAGGGTAGGATATCCAGGCTCACAGATGGGGGCTTATCCTGGCTCACAAAGGGTGGCATATCCTGGCTCACTGTGAGAAGGTGGCATATCCTGGCAAACAGAGGGTGGGTTATCCTGGCTGACAGAGGGTGGGATCTACTGGCTCACAGCGGGGTGGGATATCATGGCTCACAGGATATCCCACTCTCTGTGTGCCTGAATATCCCACCTTCTGTCACACTGATAAAGGGTGGGATATCCTGGCTCATAGAGGGTGGGATTTGCTGGCTCACAGATGATGGGATATCATGGCACACAGAGGGTGTGATACCCTGGCACACTGTCAGAGGGTGAGATATTCAGGCACACTGTCAGAGGGTGGGATATCCTGGGTAACAGAGGTTGCGATGTCCTGGCACACATAGGGTGATATCCTGGGACACTTTTAGAGGGTGGAATATCCTGGCTTCCAGAGGGAGGGATATCCTGGCTCACAGAGGGTGGGACATAGAAACATAGGAGCAGGAGTAGGCCATTCAGCCCTATGAGCCTGCTCCGCCATTCAATATGATCATGGCTATCTCAATCTCCATCTCAATACCATATTCCCACTCTCTCCCCATACCCCTTGATGCCTTTTGTGTCTAGAAATCTATCTATCTCCTTCTTAAATATATTCAGTCACTTGGCCTCCACAGCTGTCTGTGGTAGAGAATTCCACAGGTTCACCACCCTCTGAGTAAAAAAAATTCTCCTCATCTCAGTCCTAAATGTCCTACCCTGAGATTGTGACCCCTCGTTCTAGACCCCCCAGCCAGGGGAAACATCCTCCCTGCATCCAGTCTGTCTAGCCCTGTCAGAATTTTATACGTTTCAATGAGATCCCTTCTCATTCTTCTAAACTCTAGTAAATACAGGCCTAGTTGACCCAATCTCTCCTCATACGACAGTCCTGCCATCCCAGGAATCAGTTTGGTGAACCTTCGCTGCACTCCCTCTATGGCAAGTATATCATTTCTTAGGTAAGGAGACCAAAACTGCACATAGTACTCCAGGTGTAGTCTCACCAAGGCCCTGTATAACTGTAGTACGACATCTTTGCTCCTGTACTCAAATCCTCTTGCAATGAAGGCCAACATACCATTTGCCTTCCTAACTGCTTGCTGCACCTGCATGTTTGCTTTCAATGACTGGTGTACAAGAACACCCAGGTCCCTTTGTACACCAACATTTCCCAATCTATCACCATTTAAATAATACTTCTGTTTTTCCTACCGAAGTGGATAACTTCACATTTATCCACGTTATACTGCATCTGCCATGTATTTGCCCACTCACTCAACTTGTCTAAATCGCCTTGAAGCCTCTTTCCATCCTCCTCACAACTCACAATCCCACCTAGTTTCATGTCGTCAGCAAACTTGGAAATATTACATTTGGTTCCCTCATCCAAATCATTGATATATTTAAAAAGGGTTGTAGGCAGAAGGCTGGAAATTATAGACCAGTTAGCCTAACATCTGTGGTGGGTAAAATTTTGGAGTCTATTATTAAGGAGACAGTAACGGAACATTTAGATAAACATAATTTAATAGGACAAAGTCAGCATGGCTTTATGAAGGGGAAGTCATGTCTGACAAATTTGCTCGAGTTCTTTGAGGACATAACGTACAGGGTGGATAAAGGGGAACCAGTGGATGTAGTGTATTTAGACTTCCAGAAGGCATTCGACAAGGTGCCACATAAAAGATTATTACTCAAGATAAAAAATCACTGGATTGGGGGTAATATTCTGGCATGGGTGGAGGATTGGTTATCTAACAGGAAGCAGAGAGTTGGGATAAATGGTTCATTCTCGGACTGGCAACCAGTAGCCAGTGGTGTTCCGCAGGGGTTGGTGCTGGGTCCCCAACTCTTTACAATCTATATTAACGATTTGGAGGAGGGGACCGAGTGTAACATATCAAAGTTTGCAGATGATACAAGGATGGGAGGGAAAGTAGAGAGTGAGGAGGACATAAAAAACCTACAAGGGGATATAGACAGGCTGGGTGAGTGGGCAGAGATTTGGCAGATGCAATACAATATTGGAAAATGTGAGGTTATGCACTTTGGCAGGAAAAATCAGAGAGCAAGTTATTATCTTAATGGCGAGAAACTGGAAAGTACTGCAGTACAAAGGGATCTGGGGGTCTTGGTGCAAGAAAATCAAAAAGTTAGTATGCAGGTGCAGCAGGTGATCAAGAAAGCCAATGGAATGTTGGCTTTTATTGCTAGGGGGATAGAATATAAAAACAGGGAGGTATTGCTGCAGTTGTATAGGGTATTGGTGAGACCGCACCTGGAGTACTACATACAGTTTTGGTGTCCATACTTAAGAAAAGACATACTTGCTCTCGAGGCAGTACAAAGAAGGTTCACTCGGTTAATTCCGGGGATGAGGGGGTGGACATACGAGGAGAGGTTGAGTAGATTGGGACTTCAGAAGAATGAGAGGCGATCTTATTGAAACATATAAGATTGTGAAGGGGCTTGATAGGGTGGACGCGGTGAGGATGTTCCCAATGATGGGTGAAACTAGAACTAGGGGACATAATCTTAGAATAAGGGGCTGCTCTTTCAAAACTGAGATGAGGAGAAACTTTTTCACTCAGAGGGTAGTGGGTCTGTGGAATTTGCTACCCCAGGAAGCTGTGGAAGCTACTTCATAGATACATAGATACATAGAAGATAGGAGCAGGAGTAGGCCATCCGGCCCTTCGAGCCTGCTCCGCCATTTAATGAGATCATGGCTGATCCTCCAATTCAGTATCCCGTCCCCGCCTTCTCTCCGTAACCCTTAACCCCTTTTGCCTGTAGAAATATATCTAATTCCCTCTTAAATATATTTAATGAGCTGGCGTACACTGCCCTCTGTGGCAATGAGTTCCACAGGTTCACCACCCTCTGAGTGAAGAAATTCCCCCTCATTTCTGTCCTAAATGGTTTAGCCCTTATCCTTAAATTATGTCCTCTAGTTCTGTTCTCACCCGCCAAGGAAAACATTCCTTCTGCATCTAGTCTGTCTAGACCTGTCAGAATTTTATACACTTCTATGAGGTCCCCTCTCAATCTTCTAAACTCCAGTGTGTACATCCCTAAACTACATAGTCTCTCCTCATAGGTCAATCCCGCCATTCCTGGTATCAGCCTGGTGAATCGCCGCTGCACCCCCTCCATGGCAAGAACATCTTTCCTCAGATGAGGCGACCAAAACTGTACACAGTACTCGAGGTGTGGTCTCACCAGTGCCCTGTACAGCTGCAGCAAGGTATCCCTGTTCCTGTATTCCAACCCTTTTGCTATGAAGGCCAGCATACCGTTTGCCTTCTTGACCGCCTGTTGCACCTGCATGCTCGCCTTCAGTGACTGGTGTACAAGAACACCCAGGTCTCTCTGTACTTCCCCCTCTCCCAATTTATTGCCATTTAAATAATAATTTGCCCTCCCGTTCCTGCACCCAAGGTGGATAACTTCGCACTTGTCCACATTATAGTGCATCTGCCATTTATCCGCCCAATCACCCAGTCTGTCCAAATCGCTCTGGAGCTTCCTGGTCTCCTCCTCTGAGCCCACCCCCCCTCCTAGTTTAGTGTCGTCTACAAATTTGGAAATGCTGCATCCGACTCCCTGATCCAGGTCATTAATGTAAATTGTGAACAGCTGGGGACCCAGGACAGATCCCTGTGGTACCCCACTTGTTACTGCCTGCCATTCAGAAAATAAATTTAAAACAGAATTAGACCGTTTCCTAGAAGTAAAAGGAATCAGGGGTTACGGGGAGCGGGCTGGAAATTGGACATGAGTTTGAGTTCGGATCGGTCAAGGCCCTGTGGGTGGCGGAGCGGGCCCAGGGGCCGAGTGGCCTGGTCCTGCTCCTACTTCTTGTGTTATTTAGAGTTGAGGTTGGATCAGATCAGCCATCGAGGGGCCGATTGGTCTACTCCTGCTCCTATTTCTTATGTTCTTATGTTCTTATATATATTGTGAATAGCTGGGGCCCAAGCACTGATCCCTGCAGTACCCCATTAGTCATCGCCTGCCACCCTGAAAAAGACCCATTTATTCCTACTCTCTGTTTCCTGTCTGTTAACCAATTTTCAATCCATCCAGTATATTACCCCCAATCCCATGTGCTTTAATTTTGCACACTGACCTCTTATGTGGAACTTTATCAAAGGCCTTCTGAAAATCCAAATACACCACATCCACTGGTTCTCCCTTATCTATTCTACCAGTTACATACTCAAAAAACTCCAGTAGGTTTGTCAAACACGATTCCCCTTTCATAAAACCATGCTGACTTTGTCTAATCCCGTTGATATTTTCTAAGTGTCCTGTTATCACATCCTTTAAAGTAGACTCTAGCATTTTCCCTACTACTGATGTTAGGCTCACCGATCTGTAGTTCCCTGTTTTCTCTCTCCCTCCTTTTTTAAAGAGTGGGGTTACATTTGCCACCCTCCAATCTGCAGGAACTGTTCCATAATCTATAGAATTTTGGAAGATGAGAACCAATGCATCCACTATTTCCATGGCTACCTCTTTTAGTACTCTGGGATGCAGATTATCAGGCCCTGGGGATTTATCAGCTTTCAGTCCCATTAATTTCTCCAGCACTATTTTTTTACTAATACTAATTTCCTTTAATTCCTCCTTCTCACTAGACCCTTGGGGGTAGAAATTAGGTCGCGCCCCATTTGGGGCGCAAATATCGTCCGGACGCAAATATTAGCGCCTGGCGCTAATTATCGGCACTGACAGGAAACTTCACTTTTACCGCCCCGGGAGGTGAGTGGAGCGCTAAAGTAGGCGCTGCACACCTCTCTTAAGGCGCAAAGGCCAAGGAGTGAGGTGCTAACTCAGCGCACGAGCGCAGCGCAGCTGCTGCCAGTTAGCGAGGGAACACAGACACACTGGCGCCGGACACTTCTTAAAGCGGGGGGGGCCACTTGCTCCCCAGCCACACCCTGCTCATTGCAGCCTTGAATCTCAGCCTGGAGAGACCTGTAATCCATTTTGCTGCCAAGCATGGAGAGGGTGAGAGAACGCGCTCATCGCTTCACCGAGCGGGCCTTGGATGCTCTGGTTGACGCAGTGGAGCGCAGACGATGCATGCTGTTCCCGGAGAGTGGCAGGAGGCCTTTGCCATGCGAGTTCAGAAGAGTGTGGAGGGAGGTGGCTCAGAGCGTCTCCTCCAGGAGCATGGTGCCCAGGACCCATGTTCAATGCCGCAAAAAGTTCAACGACCTCACTCGGGTCGTCAGGGTGAGTGGCTTTTTCTCAATACCTCTCCATCCCTCCATCTCAACCTCACTCTATGGCCAGAGGGTCTTAAAACCCCAATGCACAACACTCATCCAACACCTATGGCCCTTTCATCAAACACACACACACATTCCACACTTTGCATACAGTAAGGGCTATTCACCTATGGGAGGCACATCAGGCAAGACCATGGCTGTATATTGTAAGGGCTATTCACCTATGGGAGGCACATCAGGCAAGACCATGGCTGTATATTTACTCAGATGCTGTCCTTTTTCTTGCAGGCTAAGCTGGCTCATAATCGGAGACAGCAGCAACGGACGGGTGGAGGGCGGCTTCAGCTGCAACCCCTCAGCGATCTGGAGGAGCGCGTCCACAGGATTGTGGCAAGCCGGGTGACCGGTCCCGTCGCCACTGGAGACGCCGACCCCGTTGTGGACAGCAATGGTAAGGTCATCACCTTTTTGTCCTCTGTCCTTCCACTTGTCCCTCACAATACCAGCCTTTGACACTTTCAATCCAACTTGCTAACTCGGTGCACTTATTCCTCCCTTACTGCCACCCTGTCCTCACGCTAAAGCCACTCTTGTACCTCCCTGCTTTCAGATGGTGATTCACCAGCTGAGGAGACGGGCCCTGAAGCTGCCACTGGGAGTGATGCTGCAGCTGAGGAGGAAGAGGAAGCCGGAGCATCAGTGCCACCCTCTCCCGAGGAAGCCCATGCCCACACTGGGAACACGCCTTCCCCGGAGGGGAGCAGGGGGGAAGGGGCTGATGATGGTGAAGCTCCAGGACCCAGCGGGCTGCAGCAACGCCATGGGGGGGGTAGGGAAGAACGGGGGCCTTCTCCCCAGAGGGAGAGTATGCCAGACACTCCTACTGCAATGGACGCAGAGGAGGAGCGGCTGATTGCAGAAATGAACACCCAGGCGGTGTGCATGCACACTGAGCTCATGGGTGCAGTGGGAAGGGTGCCCGATTGCATTGAGTCACTGGCAAGGAGTGTGGAGCACTTCGCTGTAGCACAGGCGGATGCCACACTAACGCTTAGTGCTGCAATTCAGTCACTGGCTGCCGTGATCCCACCTCTGACTGCTCTCATACAGACTCAGATGGAGGCCACGCGAGCACAGACTGCTGCCAACCTCGATGGTTCGTGCACATGTCCCCGGGGCTGTCACTGCGCCGCAGCAGGCCAGCAATCTGTTCTCCGGCAAATTGCTCCGGATGCTGAAGTGCTGCCCCGTGGGAGTGCCAGTGTGTCGGGCGAGCAGGGAGTTGCTGGCCTCTCTCACGATGACAGCATTCCTGCTGCCAACACTGTCACTTCTCCACTGCACTTGCCACCGCCTGTAGGACAGACTGCTGCCGCCCATGCAGAGTTGGTGCAGTCTGCAGCCGGGCCCTCCAGGCCCAGAAGTGGTCGAGGCCGTCCTTCAGGGGCATCTGCAGTGTCAGGGTCTGACAAGCAGCAGCCTTCCACCAGCCTTGCTGCAGCCACTGAGGTCCCATTACGGAGGAGCAGTAGGGTTAGAAGGGGGGAAGTGCGCAAGGGAAGGAGATCACCCTCGAAGGGCAAAAAGTAGGAGGTGTGCCAAAATGCTGGTCATTTTTTTATTAAAGGCCGAGGTTCATGGCCCAACTTTTGTTTAGTGTTTTGGACATTATCTCCAGGTTGTGAGAACCAGTTATGTTATTGACTGTTTTTTTGTGTTTATTTCTATGAGTTTGTCATGAGGAATTGACACACACAGAGTTTGTAAAATAAATAAGTTTCTGTATTCAAAATATACATGGCTGGTGGTTGGAATTATTGGTGCCTTGGCCGGCTTAGGGGTTGCGTGCTGGGTTGATTCGTGTTTGTAGCAATGGCAGGGGCCCTAGAAGCGGCTTGCTATTAGTCGTTGACGGACGGCCCTTGCAGTTTGACCATTGTGGGCCGCCCTCCTGCCTTGGTGCTGCTGATGATCATCGTCCTCGTCCTCTTCCTCCTCTTCCTCCTCCTCCTCTGGTGGTGCTACAAGGCCTGGTGGCATTGGCTGGGTCCTGAGGATTGCCATGTTGTGCAACATGCAGCACACGACTACGAAGTTCGAAACTTGCTCAGGCGAGTACTGCAGGGCTCCTCCGGAATGGTCCAGACAGCGGAACCGTTGTTTCAGCACGCCGATTGTGCGCTCAATAATGTTCCTGGTTGCTTGATGGCTTTCATTGTACCGCAGCTCAGCACGGGTGTTTGGCGTACGGAGCGGTGTCATCAGCCAGGTGCTCAATGCGTACCCCTTGTCCCCCAGAAGCCAACCAACTGGCTGATGCGGTGCCTCGAAAACCTCTGCCACAGTAGTCTGGCGCAGGATGAAAGCATCGTGGCAGCTGCCCGGATAGTGGGCATTGACAGCGAGTATCACCTGTCTGTGGTCACAGACCAACTGCACATTCAAGGAATGGAACCCCTTTCTGTTCCTGAATTCCTCTGCATTCTCTCGCGGAGCACGCAAAGCCACATGCGTGCAGTCAATGGCGCCCTGCACCATGGGGAAGCCTGCTACCCTCGCAAAGCCCAGAGCACGGTCACGCTGCTTGTCTGGGGTCATAGGGAAAGAGATGAAGTCTCGTCTCCTTCTGAAGAGGGCATTGGTGACCTGCCGGATGCAGCGATGCACCGCAAACTGGGAGATATTGGCGAGGTCCCCAACAGCAGCTTGGAATGAGCCAGTGGCGTAGAAGTTCAAAGCCACTGTGACCTTCACTGCCACCGACAGAGACGTCCTGGACCTCAGCTGAGGCTGCAGATCTGGCTGCAGCAGGTGGCAGAGCTCAGTGACCACCTCCTTGCTGAATCGCAGCCTTCGCAAACACAGCTCCTCGGACATATGGATGTAGGAGAGCTGTTCACGATATACCCTGGGAGGGTAAGCTCTCCTGTACATGCGCCTGATGGCCCTCCTCCGTCTGGCCATCATTGCCACTCTCTGTCTGCGTCTCACTATCCTCCGATTCAGCTGGAGCAGGAGGACGCCCCCAATCATTGCAGCCCCCATATTCTCTTTGCCAGAAAAGTAATGAGGTACAGCAACTAAAGTAGCAACAAAGTTAGGATGAACTAGGCAAAACTACCTCACAAAGCGTTGAGTCAATGTAGAAGTCTCTCTCTCTCTCTCTCCGAATCTCTCTCTCTCTCTCAGAACGAGTGGTGCATAAATGTCGACCACAGAAAAAGACAGGAAGAGGCCCCCTTTAAATAGCGCCCCCCCCCCCCAGCCCCACACCGATTGATAACGTTCCAGTCTTCCGGTCGTTGGAAGCGCCAGGCGGTAAGGCAGGGGGCGCCACTCAATTTCCGCTCCGGGGCGCCCCAAGGGCGTTGCACCATGGAATGACGTCACAATCTGCGCGCGCAGGTGGTCGCAGCGGTAAGTTTTAGCGCCGCCGCACAATCTCAAGTTAAGTTCTCGAGCGGCGCAAACAGCGCTGCGCCCGGGCGTTCGCGGCTTAACGCCCCATTAGCGCCCTCTTAAGGCGCTAACGGGAGGCGCAACCAAGTGAATTTTTACCCCTCTGTTTCCATGTCTCTCTCTGGGACTCTCTGTTTCTCTCTGGGACTCTCTGTCTCTCTCTGGGACTCTCTTTCTCTCTCTGGGACTCTCTGTCTCTCTCTGGGTCTCTGGGAATCTCTGTCTCTCTCTGGGACACTATGGGGTAGAAATTAGGTCGCGCCCCATTTGGGGCGCAAATATCATCCGGACGCAAATATTAGCGCCTGGCGCTAATTATCGGCACTGACGGGAAACTTCACTTTTACCGCCCCGGGAGGTGAGTGGAGCGCTAAAGCAGGCGCTGCACACCTCTCTTAAGGCGCAAAGGCCGAGCAGTGATGTGCTAACTCGGAGCGCTGGCGAAGCTCATGTAATGTCAGTCAGCAATGGAACACACACACAATGGCACGGGCCAGTTCTTAAAGGGGATGGTTAATCTTGCTTTCCATCCACATCCTGTTCATTGCTGCCTTGAATCTCGGCCTGGAGAGACTTGCACATCAAATGTGCTGGAAAGAACAATGGAGAGCACCAGGCAAAGAGCTCAGAGTGCAGCTCCCACGGTCTCTGCTAAATCGATACAAGGAATGGCAAATCAAAATGAACCTGCAAAGTGCTGCTCAGTACCCAAAACTCCTTCACACAACATTGAATCTCTCCAGAAATCTCTCCCTCTCTCTCTCAGAATGCGTAGTTCAAAAATGCCACCAACAATAAAAGACAGGAAGAGGCCCCCTTTAAATAGCGCCCCCCCCCAGCCCCACAGCGATTGATAGCGTTCCAGTCTTCTGGTCGTTGGAAGCGCCAGGCGGTAAGGCAGGGGGCGCCACTCAATTTCCGCTACGGGGCGCCCCAAGGGCGTTGCACCATGGAATGACGTCACAATCTGCGCGCGCAGGTGGTCGCAGCGGTAAGTTTTAGCGCCGCCGCACAATCTCAAGTTAAGTTCTCGAGCGGCGCAAACATCGCTGCGCCCGGGCGTTAGCGGCTTTGCGCCCCATTAGCGCCCTCTTAAGGCGCTAACGGGTGGCGCAACCAAGTGAATTTTTACCCCTATGTCTCGCTCTGTGACTCTCTGGCTCTCTCTGGGACTCTCTGGGTCCCTCTATCTTTCTCTGGGTCTCTCTGGGACTCTCTGTCTCTCTCTGGGACTCTCTGGCTCTCTCTGGGACACTCTGGGTCTCTCTGGGATTGTCCGTCTCTCTCTGGGTCTCTCTGGGACTCTCTGGCTCTCTCTGGGACACTCTGGGTCTCTCTGGGACTGTCTGTCTCTCTCTGGGTCTCTCTGGGACACTCCGTCTCTCTCTGGGACTCTCTGTCTCTCTCTGGGACACTCTGTCTCTCTCTGGGACACTGTGTCTCTCTCAGGGTCTGTCTGGGTCTCTCTGGGACTCTCTGGGACTCTCTGTCTCTCTCTGGGTCTCTCTGTTTCTCTCTGGTTCTCTGGGACTCTCTGGCTCTCTCTGGGACACTCTGGGACACTCTGTCTCTCTCTGGGTCTCTCGGTCTCTCTCTGGGACTCCCTGGGACACTCTGTTTCTAACTGGGTCTCACTGGGACTCTCTCTGGGACTCTGTCTCTCTCTCTGGCTCTCGGGGACTCTGTCACACTCTGGGTCTCTCTGGGACACTCTGGGTCTCTCTGGGTCTCTCTGGAACTCTCTCGGACACTCTGGGACTCTCTGGGACTCTCTGGGACTCGCTGTCTCTCTCTGGGTCTCTGTGACGCTCTGTCTCACTCTGTGACTCTCTGTGTCTCTCTAGGTCTCTCTGGGACTCTCTGTCTCTCTCTGGGACTCTCTGTCACTCTCTGGGACTCTCGGTCTCTAACTGGGTCTGTCTGGGACTCTCTCTGGGACTCTCTGTCTCTCTCTGGATCTCTGGGTCTCTCTGTCACTCTCTGGGACACTCTGGGACATTCTGGGACACTCTGGAACTCTCTGGGTCTGTCTGGGACTCTCTGGGACTCTGGGACACTCTGGGACTCTGTCTCTCGCTGGGTCTCTGGGACTCTCTGTCTATCTCTGGGACTCTCTGGGTCTCTCTGGGACTCTCTGTCTCTCTCTGGGACTCTCTGTCTCTCTCTGGGACTCTCTGGGACACTCTGGGTCTCTCTGGAACTCTCTCGGACACTCTGGGACTCTCTGGGACTCTCTGGGACTCGCTGTCTCTCTCTGGGTCTCTGTGACGCTCTGTCTCACTCTGTGACTCTCTGTGTCTCTCTAGGTCTCTCTGGGACTCTCTGTCTCTCTCTGGGACTCTGTCACTCTCTGGGACTCTCGGTCTCTAACTGGGTCTGTCTGGGACTCTCTCTGGGACTCTCTGTCTCTCTCTGGATCTCTGGGACTCTGTCACTCTCTGGGACACTCTGGGACACTCTGGAACTCTCTGGGTCTCTCTGGGAATCTCTGGGACTCTGGGACACTCTGGGACTCTGTCTCTCGCTGGGTCTCTGGGACTCTCTGTCTCTCTCTGGGACTCTCTGTCTCTCTCTGGGACTCTCTGGGTCTCTCTGGGACTCTCTGTCTCTCTCTGGGACTCTCTGTCTCTCTCTGGGACTCTCTGGGACACTCTGGGACTCTCTGGGACTCTCTGGGACTCTGTCTCTCTGGCACTCTGTCTCTCTGGGACTATCTGGCTCTCTCTGGTACTCTCTGTGTTTCTCTGTGTCTCTCTGGGACTCTCGGACTCTCTGGGTCTCTGGGACTCTGTCTGTCTCTGGGACTTTCTGTCTCTCTCTCTGGGACTCTGTCTCTCTCTGGGTCTCTGGGACTCTCTGGGACTCTTTCTATCTCTGGGACTCTCTGGGACTCTGGGACTCTCTGTCTCTCTCTGGGACTCTCGGGACACTCTGTCTCTCTCTGGGACTCTCTGTCTGTCTCTGGGTCTCTGGGACACTCTGGCTCTCTCTGGGAGTCAATGTCTCTCTCTGGGACTCTCAGGGATACTCTGTCTCTCTCTGGGTCTCTCGGTCTCTCTCTGGGACTCTCAGGGACACTCTGTCTCTCTCTGGGACTCTCTGTCTCTCTCTGGGTCTCTGGGACACTCTGGCTCTCTCTGGGACTCAATGTCTCTCTCTGGAACTCTCTGGGATACTCTGTCTCTCTCTGGGACTCTCTGTCTCTCTCTGGCTCTCTGGGACTCTCTGTCACACTCTGGGTCTCTCTGGGACACTCTGGCTCTCTCTGGGACTCAATGTCTCTCTCTGGAACTCTCTGGGATACTCTGTCTCTCTCTGGGACTCTCTGTCTCTCTCTGGCTCTCTGGGACTCTCTGTCACACTCTGGGTCTCTCTGGGACTGTCTGGGTCTCTCTGGGACTCTCTGTCTCTCTCTGGGGTCTCTGTCTCTCTTTGTGACTTTCTGTCTCTCTCTGGGACTCTCTGTCTCTAACTGGGTCTCTGTGACGCTCTGTCTCTCTTTGGGACTCTGTGGCTCTCTCTGGGTCTCTCTGTGACTCTCTCTGGGACTCTCTGTCTCTCTCTGGGACTCTTTGTCTCTCTTTGTGACTTTCTGTCTCTCTCTGGGACTCTCTGTCTCTAACTGGGTCTCTGTGACGCTCTGTCTCTCTTTGGGACTCTCTGGCTCTCTCTGGGTCTCTCTGTGACTCTCTCTGGGACTCTCTGTCTCTCTCTGGGACTCTTTGTCTCTCTTTGGGACTTTCTGTCTCTCTCTGGGACTCTCTGTCTCTAACTGGGTCTCTGTGACGCTCTGTCTCTCTTTGGGACTCTCTGGCTCTCTCTGGGTCTCTCTGGATCTCTGGGACTCTCTGGGACACTCTGGGACACTCTGGGACACTCTGGCTCTCTCTGGGACTCTCTGGGACCCTCTGTCTTTCTCTGGGTCTCTCTGGGACTCTCTGTCTCTCTCTGGGACTCTCTGTCTCTCTCCGGGTCTCTGGCACTCTGTGTCTCTCTCTGGGACTCTCTGGCTCTCTCTGGTTCTTCCTGGGATTCTCTGACTCTCTCTGGGACTCTCTGGCTCTCTCTGGGACTCTCGGTCACTCTCTGGGACACTCTGTCTGTCTCTGGAATTCATTGGGACTCTCTGTCTCTCTGTGGGTCTCTGGGACACTCTGTCACTCTCTGCGACTCTCTGGCTCTCTCTGGGACACTCTGCGTCTCTCTGGGACTCTCTCTGGGACGCTCTGGGACTCTCTGGGATGCTCTGGGACACTCTAACTCTTTCTGGGACTGTCTGGGTCTCCCCGGATCTCACGGGAACTATTAGTCTCTCTCTGGGACTCTCTGTCTCTCTCTGGGTCTCTCTGGGACTCTCTGGGAGTCTCTGGGACTCTCTGGGACACTCTGCTTTCTGTGGGTCTTTCTGGGAATCTCTGTCTCTCTCTGGGACTCTCTGGCTCTCTCTGTGACTCTCTCGCTCTCTCTGGGTCTCTCTGGGACTCTCTGGGCCTCTCTGGGACACTCTGGGTCTCTCTGGGACTGTCTGTCTCTCTCTGGGTCTCTCTGGGACTCTCTGGGACTTTCCGGCTCTCTCTGGGACCCTCTGTCTTTCTCTGTCTCTCTCTGGGACTCTCTGTCTCTCTCTGGGACTCTTTGTCTCTCTCTGGGTCTCTGGGAATCTCTGTCTCTCTCTGGGACTCTCTGGCTCTCTCTGGGTCTTTCTGGGATTCTCTGGCTCTCTCTGGGACACTCTGGCTCTCTCTGGGACTCTCGGTCACTCTCTGGGACACTCTGTCTGTCTCTGGAATTCTTTGGGACTCTCTGTCTCTCTCTGGGTCTCTGGGACACTCTGTCACTCTCTGGGACTCTCTGGCTCTCTCTGGGACACTCCTTTGCTCTCTGGGACTCTCCCTGGGACGCTCTGGGACTCTCTGGGACACTCTAACTCTTTCTGGGACTCTCTGGGACTCCCCGGATCTCTCTGGGACTCTCTGTCTCTCTCTGGGACTCTCAGGGACACTCTGTCTCTCTCTGGGTCTCTCTGGGAATCTCTGCCTCTCTCTGGGACTCTCTGTCTCTCCCTGGGAAACTGTCTGTCTCTGGGACACTCTGTCTCTCTCTGGGACAGTCTGTCTCTCTCTTTGACTCCCTGGGACTCTCTGGGTTTTCTCTGGGAATCTCTGTCTCGTCTGGGTCTCTCTGGGACTCTCTGGGACTCTCTGTCTCTCTCTGGGACTCTCTGTCTCTCTCTGGGTCATTCTGGGACTCTCTGGGACACTCTGTCTCTCTCTGGGACTCTCTGGGTCTCTGGGACTCTCTGGGTCTCTGGGAATTTCTGTCTCTCTCTGGGTCTCTCTGTCTCTCTCTGGGACTCTATCTCTAACTGGGTCTCTCTGGGACTCTCTCTGGGACTCTCTGTCTCTCTCTGGATCTCTGGGACTCTCTGTCACTCTCTGGGACACTCTGGGACACTCTGGGACACTCTGAGACTCTCTGTCTCTCTCTGGGACTCTCTGGGACGCTGTGTCTCTCTCTGGGTCTCTCTGCGACTGTCTGTCTCTCTCTGGGTCTCTCTGGGACACTCTGTGACTCTCTGGCTCTCTCTGGGACCCTCTGTCTTTCTCTGGGTCTCTCTGGGACTCTCTGTCTCTCTCTGGGACTCTCTGGCTCTCTCTGGGACACTCTGGGTCTCTCTGGGACTGTCTGTCTCTCTCTGGGTCTCTCTGGAACTCTCTGGCTCTCTCTGGGACACTCTGGGTCTCTCTGGGACTGTCTGTCTCTCTCTGGGTCTCTCTGGGACTCTCTGGCTCTCTCTGGGACACTCTGGGTCTCTCTGGGACTGTCTGTCTCTCTCTGGGTCTCTCTGGGACACTCCGTCTCTCTCTGGGACTCTCTGTCTCTCTCTGGGATACTCTGTCTCTCTCTGGGACACTATGTCTCTCTCTGGGACTCTCTGGGTCTCTCTGGTTCTCTGGGACTCTATGGCTCTCTCTGGGACTCTCTGTCTCTCTCTGGGACTCTCTGGGACACTCTATCTCTCTCTGGGTCTCTCTCTGGGTCTCTCTGGGACACTCTCTCTCTCTGGGACTCTCTGGGACACTCTGTCTCTAAGTGGGTCTCACTGGGACTCTCTCTGGGACTCTCTGTCTCTCTCTCTGGCTCTTTGGGGCTCTGTCACACTCTGGGTCTCTCTGGGACACTCTGGGTCTCTCTGGGACTCTCTGTCTCTCTCTGGGACACTCTTTCCCTCTTGGAACTCTCTGTCTCTCTCTGTGTCTCTCTGGGACTCTGTGTCTCTCTCAGGGACACTCTGTTTCTCTTCTGGACTCTCTGGGACTCTCTGGGACTCTCTGTGTCTCTCTAGGACACTCTGTCTCTCTCAGGGACTCTGTGGGTCTCTGGGACTCTCTGTCTCTCTCTGGGACACTCTGTCTCTCTCTCTGGGACACTCTGTCTCTCTCTGGGACTCTCTGGGTCTCTTTGGTTCTCTGGGTCTCTCTGGCTCTCTCTGGGACTCTCTGTCTCTCTCTGGGACACTCTGGGACTCTCTGGGACACTCTTTCTCTCTCTGGGTCTCTCGGTCTCTCTCTGGGACTCCCTGGGACACTCTGTCTCTAACTGGGTCTCACTGGGACTCTCTCTGGGACTCTCTGTCTCTCTCTCTGGCTCTCTGGGACTCTGTCACACTCAGGGTCTCTCTGGGACACTCTGGGACGCTCTTGGTCTCTCTGGAACTCTCTGGGACACTCTGGGACTCTCTGGGAATCTTTGGGACACGCTGTCTCTCTCTGGGTCTCTGTGACGCTCTGTCTCACTCTGGGATTCTCTGGCTCTCTCTGTGATTCTCTGTGTCTCTCTGTCTCTCTCTGGGACTCTCTGTCTCTAACTGGGTCTGTCTGGGACTCAATCTGGGACTCTCTGTCTCTCTCTGGATCTCTGGGACTCTCTGTCACTCTCTGGGACACTCTGGGACACTCTGGGACACTCTGGGACACTCTGGGTCGCTCTGGGACTGTCTGGGTCTCTCTGGGACTCTGTCTCTCTCTGGGACTCTCTGTCTCTCTTTGGGACTTTCTGTCTCTCTCTGGGTCTCTCTGTCTCTAACTGGGTCTCTGTGACGCTCTGTCTCTCTTTGGGACTCTGTGGCTCTCTCTGGGTCTCTCTGGGTCTCTCTGGGACTCTCTGTCTCTCTCTCTGGGTCTCTCTGTCTCTCTCTGGGACTCTCTGTCTCTAACTGGGTCTCTGTGACGCTCTGTCTCTCTTTGGGACTCTCTGGCTCTCTCTGGGTCTCTCTGGATCTCTGGGACTCTCTGTCACTCTCTGGGACTCTCTGTCTCTCTCTGGGACTCTCTGGGACACTCTGTCTCTCGCTGGGTCTCTCTCTTTCTCTCTCTGGGACTCTCTGGGTCTCTCTTTCTCTTTCTGTCTCTCTCTGGGTCTCTCTGGGTCTCTCTGACCCTCTCTGGGACACTCTGGGTCTCTCTGGGACTGTCTGTCTCTCTCTGGGTCTCTCTGGGACTCTCTGGGACTCTCTGGCTCTCTCTGGGACTCTCTGGGACCCTCTGTCTTTCTCTGGGTTTCTCTGGGACTCTCTGTCTCTCTCTGGGACTCTCTGGCTCTCACTGGTTCTTCCTGGGATTCTCTGACTCTCTCTGGGACTCTCTGGCTCTCTCTGGGTCTCTGGGACACTCTGTCACTCTCTGGGACTCTCTGGCTCCCTCTGGGACACTCTGCGTCTCTCTGGGACTCTCTCTGGGACGCTCTGGGACTCTCTGGGATGCTCTGGGACTCTCTGGGACAACTCTTTCTGGGACTGTCTGGGTCTCCCCGGATCTCTCGGGGACTATTTGTCTCTCTCTGAGACTCTCTGTCTCTCTCTGGGAATCTCTGTCTCTCTCTGGGACTCTCTGTCTCTCTGGGACTCTCTGTCTCGCTCTGGGACTCTCTGGCTCTCTCTGGGTCTCTCTGGGACTCTCTGGGCCTCTCTGGGACACTCTGGGTCTCTCTGGGATTGTCTGTCTCTCTCTGGGTCTCTCTGGGTCTCTCTGGGACTCTCTGGGACTCTCCGGCTCTCTCTGGGACTCTCTGGGACCCTCTGTCTTTCTCTGGGTCTCTCTGGGACTCTCTGTCTCTCTCTGGGACTCTTTGTCTCTCTCTGGGTCTCTGGGACTCTCTGTCTCTCTCTGGGACTCTCTGGCTCTCTTTGGGTCTTTCTGGAATTCTCTGGCTCTCTCTGTGACACTCTGGCTCTCTCTGGGACTCTCGGTCACTCTCTGGGACACTCTGTCTGTCTCTGGAATTATTTGGGACTCTCTGTCTCTCTCTGGGTCTCTGGGACACTCTGTCACTCTCTGGGACTCTCTGGCTCTCTCTGGGACATTCCTTTGCTCTCTGGGACTCTCTGGGACGCTCTGGGACTCTCTGGGACACACTAACTCTTTCTGCGACTCTCTGGGACTCTCCGGATCTCTCTGGGACTCTCTGTCTCTCTCTGGGACTCTCAGGGACACTCTGTCTCTCTCTGGCTCTCTCTGGGATTCTCTGTCTCTCCCTGGGAAACTGTCTCTCTCTGGGACACTCTGTTTCTCTCTGGGACAGTCTGTCTCTCTCTTTGACTCCCTGGGACTCCTGGGTTTTCTCTGGGAATCTCTGTCTCGTCTGGGTGCTCTCTGGGACTCTCTGGGACTCTCTGTCTCTCTCTGGGACTCTCTGTCTCTCTCTGGGTCATTCTGGAACTCTCTGGGACACTCTGTCTCTCTCTGGGACTCTCTGGGTCTCTGGGACTCTCTGGGTCTCTGGGAATCTCTGTCTCTCTCTGGGTCTCTCTGTCTCTCTCTGGGACTCTCTATCTCTAACTGGGTCTCTCTGGGACTCTCTCTGGGACTCTCTGTCTCTCTCTGGATCTCTGGGACTCTCTGTTACTCTCTGGGACACTCTGGGCCTCTCTGGGACACTCTGGGTCTCTCTGGGACTGTCTGTCTCTCTCTGGGTCTCTCTGGGACTCTCAGGGACTCTCCGGCTCTCTCTGGGACTCTCTGGGACCCTCTGTCTTTCTCTTCGTCTCTCTGGGACTCTCTGTCTCTCTCTGGGACTCTTTGTCTCTTCTGGGTCTCTGGGAATCTATGTCTCTCTCTGGGACTCTCTGGCTCTCTCTGGGTCTTTCTGGGATTCTCTGGCTCTCTCTGGGACACTCTGGCTCTCTCTGGGACTCTCGGTCACTCTCTGGGACACTCTGTCTGTCTCTGGAATTCTTTGGGACTCCCTGTCTCTCTCTGGGTCTCTGGGACACTCTGTCACTCTCTGGGACTCTCTGGCTCTCTCTGGGACACTCCTTTGCTCTCTGGGACTCTCCCTGGGATGCTCTGGGACTCTCTGGGACGCTCTGGGAATCTCTGGGACACTCTAACTCTTTCTGGGACTCTCTGGGACTCCCCGGATCTCTCTGGGACTCTCTGTCTCTCTCTGGGACTCTCAGGGACACTCTGTCTCTCTCTGGGTCTCTCTGGGAATCTCTGCCTCTCTCTGGGACTCTCTGTCTCTCCCTGGGAAACTGTCTCTCTCTGGGACACTCTGTCTCTCTCTGGGACAGTCTGTCTCTCTCTGGGACTCCCTGGGACTCTCTGGGTTTTCTCTGGGAATCTCTGTCTCGTCTGGGTCTCTCTGGGACTCTCTGTCTCTCTCTGTCTCTCTCTGGGACTCTCTGTCTCTCTCTGGGACTCTCTGGGACACTCTGTCTCTCTCTGGGACTCTCTGGGACTCTCTGGGTCTCTGGGAATCTCTGTCTCTCTCTGGGTCTCTCTGTCTCTCTCTGGGACTCTCTATCTCTAACTGGGTCTCTCTGGGACTCTCTCGGGGACTCTCTGTCTCTATCTGGATCTCTGGGACTCTCTGGGACACTCTGGGACACTCTGGGACACTCTGAGACTCTCTGTCTCTCTCTGGGACTCTCTGGGACGCTGTGTCTCTCTCTGGGTCTCTCTGCGACTGTCTGTCTCTCTCTGGGTCTCTCTGGGACTCTCTGTGACTCTCTGGCTCTCTCTGGGACTCTCTGGGAACCTCTGCCTTTCTCTGGGTCTCTCTGGGACTCTCTGGCTCTCTCTGGGACTCTCAGGGACACTCTGTCTCTCTCTGGGTCTCTCTGGGAATCTCTGCCTCTCTCTGGGACTCTCTGTCTCTCCCTGGGAAACTGTCTCTCTCTGGGACACTCTGTCTCTCTCTGGGACAGTCTGTCTCTCTCTGGGACTCCCTGGGACTCTCTGGGTTTTCTCTGGGAATCTCTGTCTCGTCTGGGTCTCTCTGGGACTCTCTGTCTCTCTCTGGGACTCTCTGTCTCTCTCTGGGTCATTCTGGGACTCTCTGGGACACTCTGTCTCTCTCTGGGACTCTCTGGGTCTCTGGGACTCTCTGGGTCTCTGGGAATCTCTGTCTCTCTCTGGGTCTCTCTGTCTCTCTCTGGGACTCTCTATCTCTAACTGGGTCTCTCTGGGACTCTCTCTGGGACTCTCTGTTTCTATCTGGATCTCTGGGACTCTCTGGGACACTCTGGGACACTCTGGTACACTCTGAGACTCTCTGTCTCTCTCTGGGACTCTCTGGGACACTGTGTCTCTCTCTGGGTCTCTCTGCGACTGTCTGTCTCTCTCTGGGTCTCTCTGGGACTCTCTGTGACTCTCTGGCTCTCTCTGGGACCCTCTGTCTTTCTCTGGGTCTCTCTGGGACTCTCTGTCTCTCTCTGGGACTCTCTGGCTCTCTCTGGGACACTCTGGGTCTCTCTGGAAATGTCTGTCTCTCTCTGGGTCTCTCTGGGACTATCTGTCTCTCTTTGGGACTTTCTGTCTCTCTCTGGGACTCTCTGTCTCTAACTGGGTCTCTGTGACGCTCTGTCTCTCTTTGGGACTCTGTGGCTCTCTCTGGGTCTCTCTGGGACTCTCTGTCTCTCTCTGGGACTCTTTGTCTCTCTTTGGGACTTTCTGTCTCTCTCTGGGACTCTCTGTCTCTAACTGGGTCTCTGTGACGCTCTGTCTCTCTTTGGGACTCTCTGGCTCTCTCTGGGTCTCTCTGGATCTCTGGGACTCTCTGTCACTCTCTGGGACACTCTGGGACACTCTGTCTCTCTCTGGGACTCTCTGGCTCTCTCTGGGACTCTCTGGGACCCTCTGTCTTTCTCTGGGTCTCTCTGGGACTCTCTGTCTCTCTCTGGGACTCTCTGTCTCTCTCCGGGTCTCTGGCACTCTGTGTCTCTCTCTGGGACTCTCTGGCTCTCTCTGGTTCTTCCTGGGATTCTCTGACTCTCTCTGGGACTCTCTGGCTCTCTCTGGGACTCTCGGTCACTCTCTGGGACACTCTGTCTGTCTCTGGAATTAATTGGGACTCTCTGTCTCTCTGTGGGTCTCTGGGACACTCTGTCACTCTCTGGGACTCTCTGGCTCACTCTGGGACACTCTGCGTCTCTCTGGGACTCTCTCTGGGACGCTCTGGGACTCTCTGGGATGCTCTGGGACTCTCTGGGACACTCTAACTCTTTCTGGGACTGTCTGGGTCTCCCCGGATCTCTCGGGGACTATTTGTCTCTCTCTGGGACTCTCTGTCTCTCTCTGGGTCTCTCTGGGACTCTCTGGGAGTCTCTGGCACTCTCTGGGACTCTTTGGGACACTCTGCTTTCTGTGGGTCTTTCTGGGAATCTCTGTCTCTCTCTGGGACTCTCTGGCTCTCTCTGTGACTCTCTCGCTCTCTCTGGGTCTCTCTGGGACTCTCTGGGCCTCTCTGGGACACTCTGCTTTCTGTGGGTCTTTCTGGGAATCTCTGTCTCTCTCTGGGACTCTCTGGCTCTCTCTGGGACTGTCTGTCTCTCTCTGGGTCTCTCTGGGACTCTCTGGGACTTTCCGGTTCTCTCTGGGACCCTCTGTCTTTCTCTGTCTCTCTCTGGGACTCTCTGTCTCTCTCTGGGACTCTTTGTCTCTCTCTGGGTCTCTGGGAATCTCTGTCTCTCTCTGGGACACTCTGGCTCTCTCTGGGACTCTCGGTCACTCTCTGGGACACTCTGTCTGTCTCTGGAATTCTTTGGGTCTGTCTCTCTCTGGGTCTCTGGGACACTCTGTCACTCTCTGGGACTCTCTGGCTCTCTCTGGGACACTCCTTTGCTCTCTGGTACTCTCCCTGGGACGCTCTGGGACTCTCTGGGACGCTCTGGGACACTCTAACTCTTTCTGGGACTCTCTGGGACTCCCCGGATCTCTCTGGGACTCTCTGTCTCTCTCTGGGACTCTCAGGGACACTCTGTCTCTCTCTGGGTCTCTCTGGGAATCTCTGCCTCTCTCTGGGGCTCTCTGTCTCTCCCTGGGAAACTGTCTGTCTCTGGGACACTCTGTCTCTCTCTGGGACAGTCTGTCTCTCTCTTTGACTCCCTGGGACTCTCTGGGTTTTCTCTGGGAATCTCTGTCTCGTCTGGGTCTCTCTGGGACTCTCTGGGACTCTCTGTCTCTCTCTGGGACTCTCTGTCTCTCTCTGGGTCATTCTGGGACTCTCTGGGACACTCTGTCTCTCTCTGGGACTCTCTGGGTCTCTGGGACTCTCTGGGTCTCTGGGAATCTCTGTCTCTCTCTGGGTCTCTCTGTCTCTCTCTGGGACTCTCTATCTCTAACTGGGTCTCTCTGGGACTCTCTCTGGGACTCTCTGTCTCTCTCTGGATCTCTGGGACTCTCTGTCACTCTCTGGGACACTCTGGGACACTCTGGGACACTCTGAGACTCTCTGTCTCTCTCTGGGACTCTCTGGGATGCTGTGTCTCTCTCTGGGTCTCTCTGCGCCTGTCTGTCTCTCTCTGGGTCTCTCTGGGACTCTCAGTGACTCTCTGTCTCTCTCTGGGACTCTCTGGGACCCTCTGTCTTTCTCTGGGTCTCTCTGGGACTCTCTGTCTCTCTGTGGGACTCTCTGGCTCTCTCTGGGACACTCTGGGTCTCTCTGGGACTGTCTGTCTCGTCTCTGGGTCTCTCTGGGACTCTCTGGCTCTCTCTGGGACACTCTGGGTCTCTCTGGGACTGTCTGTCTCTCTCTGGGTCTCTCTGGGACTCTCTGGCTCTCTCTGGGACACTCTGGGTCTCTCTGGGACTGTCTGTCTCTCTCTGGGTCTCTCTGGGACACTCCGTCTCTCTCTGGGACTCTCTGTCTCTCTCTGGGATACTCTGTCTCTCTCTGGGACACTATGTCTCTCTCTGGGACTCTCTGGGTCTCTCTGGTTCTCTGGGACTCTATGGCTCTCTCTGGGACTCTCTGTCTCTCTCTGGGACTCTCTGGGACTCTCTGGGACACTCTATCTCTCTCTGGGTCTCTCGGTCTCTCTCTGGGTCTCTCTGGGACACTCTCTCTCTGGGACTCTCTGGGACACTCTGTCTCTAAGTGGGTCTCACTGGGACTCTCTCTGGGACTCTCTGTCTCTCTCTCTGGCTCTTTGGGACTCTGTCACACTCTGGGTCTCTCTGGGACACTCTGGGTCTCTCTGGGACTCTCTGGGTCTCTCTGGGACTCTCGGTCTCTCTCTGGGACTCTCTGTCTCTCTCTGGGACACTCTTTCCCTCTTGGAACTCTCTGTCTCTCTCTGTGTCTCTCTGGGACTCTGTGTCTCTCTCAGGGACACTCTGTTTCTCTTCTGGACTCTCTGGGACTCTCTGGGACTCTCTGTGTCTCTCTGGGACACTCTGTCTCTCTCAGGGACTCTGTGGGTCTCTGGGACTCTCTGTCTCTCTCTGGGACACTCTGTCTCTCTCTCTGGGACACTCTGTCTCTCTCTGGGTCTCTCTGGGTCTCTCTGGTTCTCTGGGTCTCTCTGGCTCTCTCTGGGACTCTCTGTCTCTCTCTGGGACACTCTGGGACTCTCTGGGACACTCTTTCTCTCTCTCGGTCTCTCGGTCTCTCTCTGGGACTCCCTGGGACACTCTGTCTCTAACTGGGTCTCACTGGGACTCTCTCTGGGACTCTCTGTCTCTCTCTCTGGCTCTCTGGGACTCTGTCACACTCTGGGTCTCTCTGGGACACTCTGGGACGCTCTTGGTCTCTCTGGGTCTCTCTGGAACTCTCTGGGACACTCTGGGACTCTCTGGGAATCTTTGGGACACGCTGTCTCTCTCTGGGTCTCTGTGACGCTCTGTCTCACTCTGGGATTCTCTGGCTCTCTCTGGGATTCTCTGTGTCTCTCTGTCTCTCTCTGGGACTCTCTGTCTCTAACTGGGTCTGTCTGGGACTCAATCTGGGACTCTCTGTCTCTCTCTGGCTCTCTGGGACACTCTGGGACACTCTGGGTCGCTCTGGGACTGTCTGGGTCTCTCTGGGACTCTGTCTCTCTCTGGGACTCTCTGTCTCTCTTTGGGACTTTCTGTCTCTCTCTGGGACTGTCTGTCTCTAACTGGGTCTCTGTGATGCTCTGTCTCTCTTTGGGACTCTGTGGCTCTCTCTGGGTCTCTCTGGGTCTCTCTGGGACTCTCTGTCTCTCTCTCTGGGTCTCTCTGTCTCTCTCTGGGACTCTCTGTCTCTAACTGGGTCTCTGTGACGCTCTGTCTCTCTTTGGGACTCTCTGGCTCTCTCTGGGTCTCTCTGGATCTCTGGGACTCTCTGTCACTCTCTGGGACTCTCTGTCTCTCTCTGGGACTCTCTGGGACACTGTCTCTCGCTGGGTCTCTCTCTGTCTCTCTCTGGGACTCTCTGGGTCTCTCTTTCTCTCTCTGGCTCTCTCTGGGTCTCTCTGGGTCTCTCTGACCCTCTCTGGGACACTCTGGGTCTCTCTGGGACTGTCTGTCTCTCTCTGGGTCTCTCTCGGACTCTCTGGGACTCTCTGGCTCTCTCTGGGACTATCTGGGACCCTCTGTCTTTCTCTGGGTTTCTCTGGGACTCTCTGTCTCTCTCTGGGACACTCTGTCTCTCTCCGGGTCTCTGGCACTCTGTGTCTCTCTGGGACACTCTTTCTCTCTCTCGGTCTCTCGGTCTCTCTCTGGGACTCCCTGGGACACTCTGTCTCTAACTGGGTCTCACTGGGACTCTCTCTGGGACTCTCTGTCTTTCTCTGCGTCTCTCTGGGACTCTCTGGCTCTCACTGGTTCTTCCTGGGATTCTCTGACTCTCTCTGGGACTCTCTGGCTCTCTCTGGGTCTCTGGGACACTCTGTCACTCTCTGGGACTCTCTGGCTCCCTCTGGGACACTCTGCGTCTCTCTGGGACTCTCTCTGGGACTCTCTGGGATGCTCTGGGACTCTCTGGGACACTCTAACTCTTTCTGGGACTGTCTGGGTCTCCCCGGATCTCTCGGGGACTATTTGTCTCTCTCTGGGACTCTCTGTCTCTCTCTGGGAATCTCTGTCTCTCTCTGGGACTCTCTGTCTCTCTGGGACTCTCAGTCTCGCTCTGGGACTCTCTGGCTCTCTCTGGGTCTCTCTGGGACTCTCTGGGCCTCTCTGGGACACTGTGGGTCTCTCTGGGATTGTCTGTCTCTCTCTGGGTCTCTCTGGGACTCTCTGGGACTCTCCGGCTCTCTCTGGGACTCTCTGGGACCCTCTGTCTTTCTCTGGGTCTCTCTGGGACTCTCTGTCTCTCTCTGGGACTCTCTGTCTCTCTCTGGATCTCTGGGACTCTCTGTTACTCTCTGGGACACTCTGGGACTCTCTGGGCCTCTCTGGGACACTCTGGGTCTCTCTGGGACTGTCTGTCTCTCTCTGGGTCTCTCTGGGACTCTCAGGGACTCTCCGGCTCTCTCTGGGACTCTCTGGGACCCTCTGTCTTTCTCTGCGTCTCTCTGGGACTCTCTGTCTCTCTCTGGGACTCTTTGTCTCTTCTGGGTCTCTGGGAATCTATGTCTCTTTCTGGGACTCTCTGGCTCTCTCTGGGTCTTTCTGGGATTCTCTGGCTCTCTCTGGGACACTCTGGCTCTCTCTGGGACTCTCAGTCACTCTCTGGGACACTCTGTCTGTCTCTGGAATTCTTTGGGACTCCCTGTCTCTCTCTGGGTCTCTGGGACACTCTGTCACTCTCTGGGACTCTCTGGATCTCTCTGGGACACTCCTTTGCTCTCTGGGACTCTCCCTGGGATGCTCTGGGACTCTCTGGGAATCTCTGGGACACTCTAACTCTTTCTGGGACTCTCTGGGACTCCCCGGATCTCTCTGGGACTCTCTGTCTCTCTCTGGGACTCTCAGGGACACTCTGTCTCTCTCTGGGTCTCTCTGGGAATCTCTGCCTCTCTCTGGGACTCTCTGTCTCTCCCTGGGAAACTGTCTCTCTCTGGGACACTCTGTCTCTCTCTGGGACAGTCTGTCTCTCTCTGGGACTCCCTGGGACTCTCTGGGTTTTCTCTGGGAATCTCTGTCTCGTCTGGGTCTCTCTGGGACTCTCTGGGACTCTCTGTCTCTCTCTGGGACTCTCTGTCTCTCTCTGGGTCATTCTGGGACTCTCTGGGACACTCTGTCTCTCTCTGGGACTCTCTGGGTCTCTGGGACTCTCTGGGTCTCTGGGAATCTCTGTCTCTCTCTGGGTCTCTCTGTCTCTCTCTGGGACTCTCTATCTCTAACTGGGTCTCTCTGGCACTCTCTCTGGGACTCTCTGTCTCTCTCTGGATCTCTGGGACTCTGTCACTCTCTGGGACACTCTGGGACACTCTGAGATTCTCTGTCTCTCTCTGGGACTCTCTGGGATGCTGTGTCTCTCTCTGGGTCTCTCTGCGACTGTCTCTCTGGGTCTCTCTGGGACTCTCTGTGACTCTCTGGCTCTCTCTGGGACTCTCTGGGACTCTCTGTCTTTCTCTGGGTCTCTCTGGGACTCTCTGTCTCTCTCTGGGACTCTCGGGCTCTCTCTGCGACACTCTGGGTCTCTCTGGAAATGTCTGTCTCTCTCTGGGTCTCTCTGGGACTCTCTGGCTCTCTCTGGGACACTATGGGTCTCTCTGGGACACTCCGTCTCTCTCTGGGACTCTCTGGGACTCTCTGGGACACTCTATCTCTCTCTGGGTCTCTCGGTCTCTCTCTGGGACTCTCTGGGTCTCTCTGGGACTCTCGGTCTCTCTCTGGGACTCTCTGTCTCTCTCTGGGACACTCTTTCCCTCTTGGAACTCTCTGTCTCTCTCTGTGTCTCTCTGGGACTCTGTGTCTCGCTCAGGGACACTCTGTTTCTCTGCTGGACTCTCTGGGACTCTCTGGGTCTCTCTGGGACACTCTGTCTCTCTCAGGGACTCTGTGGGTCTCTGGGACTCTCTGTCTCTCTCTGGGACACTCTGTCTCTCTCTCTGGGACACTCTGTCTCTCTCTGGGACTCTCTGGGTCTCTCTGGGACACTCTGTCTCTCTCTGGGACTCTCTGATTCTCTCTGGTTCTCTGGGTCTCTCTGGCTCTCTCTGGGTCTCTTTGGGACTCTCTGTCTCTCTCTGGGACTCTCGGGCTCTCTCTGCGACACTCTGGGTCTCTCTGGAAATGTCTCTCTCTCTCTGGGTCTCTCTGGGACTCTCTGGCTCTCTCTGGGACACTATGGGTCTCTCTGGGACACTCCGTCTCTCTCTGGGACTCTCTGGGACTCTGTGGGACACTCTATCTCTCTCTGGGTCTCTCGGTCTCTCTCTGGGACTCTCTGGGTCTCTCTGGGACTCTCGGTCTCTCTCTGGGACTCTCTGTCTCTCTCTGGGACACTCTTTCCCTCTTGGAACTCTCTGTCTCTCTCTGTGTCTCTCTGGGACTCTGTGTCTCGCTCAGGGACACTCTGTTTCTCTCCTGGACTCTCTGGGACTCTCTGGGTCTCTCTGGGACACTCTGTCTCTCTCAGGGACTCTGTGGGTCTCTGGGACTCTCTGTCTCTCTCTGGGACACTCTGTCTCTCTCTCTGGGACACTCTGTCTCTCTCTGGGACTCTCTGGGTCTCTCTGGGACACTCTGTCTCTCTCTGGGACTCTCTGATTCTCTCTGGTTCTCTGGGTCTCTCTGGCTCTCTCTGGGTCTCTCGGTCTCTCTCTGGGACTCTCTGGGACACTCTGTCTCTAACTGGTTCTCACTGGGACTCTCTCTGGGACTCTCTGTCTCTCTCTCTGGCTCTCTGGGACTCTGTCACACTCTGGGTCTCTCTGGGACTCTCTGGGACGCTCTGGGTCTCTCTGGAACTCTCTGGGACACTCTGGGACTCTCTGGGAATCTCTGGGACACGCTGTCTCTCTCTGGGTCTCTGTGACGCTCAGTCTCACTCTGGGATTCTCTGGCTCTAACTGGGTCTCTGTGACGCTCTGTCTCTCTTTGGGACTCTGTGGCTCTCTCTGGGTCTCTCTGGGTCGCTCTGGGACTCTCTGTTTCTCTCTCTGGGTCTCTCTGTCTCTCTCTGGGACTCTCTGTCTCTAACTGGGTCTCTGTGACGCTCTGTCTCTCTTTGGGACTCTCTGGCTCTCTCTGGACTCTCTGTCTCTCTGGATCTCTGGGACTCTCTGTCACTCTCTGGGACTCTCTGTCTCTCTCTGGGACTCTCTGGGACACTCTCTGTCTCTCGCTGGGTCTCTCTCTGTCTCTCTCTGGGACTCTCTGGGTCTCTCTTTCTCTCTCTGGGTCTCTCTGGGTCTCTCTGACCCTCTCTGGGACTCTCTGGGTCTCTCTGAGACTGTCTGTCTCTCTCTGGGTCTCTCTGGGACTCTCTCTGGGACTCTCTGTCTCTCTCTGGATCTCTGGGACTCTCTGTCACTCTCTGGGACACTCTGGGACACTCTGGGACACTCTGAGACTCTCTCTCTCTCTCTGGGACTCTCTGGGATGCTGTGTCTCTCTCTGGGACTCTCTGGGACACGGTCACTCTCTGGGACTCTCTGTATCTCTCTGGGTCTCTGGGACTCTCTGGCTCTCTCTGGGACTCTCTGGGACACTCTGTCTCTCTCTGGGTCTCTGTCTGGGAGTCTCCGTGACTCTCTGGGACTCTCTTTTTCTCTCGGGTCTCTCTGTTTCTCTCTGGGACTTTCTGTCTCTCTCTGGGGCTCTCTGTCTCTCTCTGGGACTGTCTGTCTCTCTCTGGGTCTCTGGGACTCTCTGTCTCTCTCTGGGTCTCTCTGGCTCTCTCTGGGACTCTTTGGGTCTCTCTGGGACTGTCTGTCTCTCTCTGGGTCTCTCTGGGACTCTCTGGGACTCTCTGGCTCTCTCTGGGTCTCTCTGGGACTCTCTGTCTCTCTCTGGGACTCTCTGGCTCTCTCTTGGAAACTCTGGGTCTCTCTGGGACTGTCTGTCTCTCTCTGGGTCTCTCTGGGACTCTCTGGCTCTCTCTGGGACACTCTGGGTCTCGCTGGGACTGTCTGTCTCTCTCTGGGTCTCTCTGGGACACTCCGTCTCTCTCTGGAACTCTCTGTCTCTCTCTGGGATACTCTGTCTCTCTCTGGGACACTATGTCTCTCTCTGGGACTCTCTGGGTCTCTCTGGGTCTCTCTGGGACTATCTGTCTCTCACTGGGACTCTCTGTCTCTCTCTGGGACTCTCTGTCTCTAACTGGGTCTGTCTGGGACTCACTCTGGGACTTTCTGGGGTAAAAATTCACTTGGTTGCGCCTCCCGTTAGCGCCTTAAGAGGGCGCTAATGGGGCGTTAAGCCGCTCACGCCCGGGCGCAGCGATGTTTGCGCCGCTCGAGAACTTAACTTGAGATTGTGCGGCGGCGCTAAAACTTACCGCTGCGACCACCTGCGCGCGCAGATTGTGACGTCATTCCATGGTGCAACGCCCTTGGGGCGCCCCGGAGCGGAAATTGAGTGGCGCTCCCTGCCTTACCGCCTGGCGCTTCCAACGACCGGAAGACTGGAACGCTATCAATCGGTGTGGGGCTGGGGGGGGCGCTATTTAAAGGGGGCCTCTTCCTGTCTTTTTCTGTGGTCGACATTTATGCACCACTCGTTCTGAGAGAGAGAGAGAGATTCGGAGAGAGAGAGAGAGAGACTTCTACATTGACTCAACGCTTTGTGAGGTAGTTTTGCCTATTCATCCTAACTTTGTTGCTACTTTAGTTGCTGTACCTCATTACTTTTCTGGCAAAGAGAATATGGGGGCTGCAATGATTGGGGGCGTCGTCCTGCTCCAGCTGAATCGGAGGATACCAAGACGCAGACAGAGAGTGGCAATGATGGCCAGACGGAGGAGGGCCATCAGGCGCATGTACAGGAGAGCTTACCCTCCCAGGGTATATCGTGAACAGCTCTCCTACATCCATATGTCCGAGGAGCTGTGTTTGCGAAGGCTGCGATTCAGCAAGGAGGTGGTCACTGAGCTCTGCCACCTGCTGCAGCCAGATCTGCAGCCTCAGCTGAGGTCCAGGACGTCTCTGTCGGTGGCAGTGAAGGTCACAGTGGCTTTGAACTTCTACGCCACTGGCTCATTCCAAGCTGCTGTTGGGGACCTCGCCAATATCTCCCAGTTTGCGGTGCATCGCTGCATCCGGCAGGTCACCAATGCCCTCTTCAGAAGGAGACGAGACTTCATCTCTTTCCCTATGACCCCAGACAAACAGCGTGACCGCGCTCTGGGCTTTGCGAGGGTAGCGGGCTTCCCCATGGTGCAGGGTGCCATTGACTGCACGCATGTGGCTTTGCGTGCTCCGCGTGAGAATGCAGAGGAATTCAGGAACAGAAAGGGGTTCCATTCCTTGAATGTGCAGTTGGTCTGTGACCACAGACAGGTGATACTCGCTGTCAATGCCCACTATCCGGGCAGCTGCCACGATGCTTTCATCCTGCGCCAGACTACTGTGGCAGAAGTTTTCGAGGCACCGCATCAGCCAGTTGGTTGGCTTCTGGGGGACAAGGGGTACGCATTGAGCACCTGGCTGATGACACCGCTCCGTACGCCAAACACCCGTGCTGAGCTGCGGTACAATGAAAGCCATCAAGCAACCAGGAACATTATTGAGCGCACAATCGGCGTGCTGAAACAACGGTTCCGCTGTCTGGACCATTCCGGAGGAGCCCTGCAGTACTCGCCTGAGCAAGTTTCGAACTTCGTAGTCGTGTGCTGCATGTTGCACAACATGGCAATCCTCAGGACCCAGCCAATGCCACCAGGCCTTGTAGCACCACCAGAGGAGGAGGAGGAAGAGGAGGAACAGGACGAGGACGATGATCATCAGCAGCACCAAGGCAGGAGGGCGGCCCACAATGGTCAAACTGCAAGGGCCGTCCGTCAACGACTAATAGCAAGCCGCTTCTAGGGCCCCTGCCATTGCTACAAACACTAATCAACCCAGCACGCAACCCCTAAGCCGGCCAAGGCACCAATAATTCCAACCACCAGCCATGTATATTTTGAATACAGGAACTTATTTATTTTACAAACTCTGTGTGTCTCAATTCCTCATGACAAACTCATAGAAATAAACACAAAAAAACAATCAATAACATAACTGGTTCTCACAACCTGGAGATAATGTCCAAAACACGAAACAAAAGTTGGACCATGAACCTCGGCCTTTAATAAAAAAATGACCAGCATTTTGTCACACCTCCTACTTTTTGCCCTTCGAGGGTGATCTCCTTCCCTTGCGCACTTCCCCCCTTCTAACCCTACTGCTCCTCCATAATGGGACCTCAGTGGCTGCAGCTAGGCTGGTGGAAGGCTGCTGCAGCCACTGCAGATGCCCCTGAAGGACGGCCTCGACCACTTCTGGGCCTGGAGGGCCCGGCTGCAGACTGCACCAACTCTGCATGGGCGGCAGCAGTCTGTCCTACAGGCGGTGGCAAGTGCAGTGGAGAAGTGACAGTGTTGGCAGCAGGAATGCTGTCATCGTGAGAGAGGCCAGCAACTCCCTGCTCGCCCGACACACTGGCACTCCCACGGGGCAGCACTTCAGCATCCGGAGCAATCTGCCGGAGAACAGATTGCTGGCCTGCTGCGGCGCGGTGACAGCCCCGGGGACATGTGCACAAACCATCGAGGTTGGCAGCAGTCTGTGCTCGCGTGGCCTCCATCTGAGTCTGTATGAGAGCAGTCAGAGGTGGGATCACGGCAGCCAGTGACTGAATTGCAGCACTAAGCGTTAGTGTGGCATCCGCCTGTGCTACAGCGAAGTGCTCCACACTCCTTGCCAGTGACTCAATGCAATCGGGCACCCTTCCCACTGCACCCATGAGCTCAGTGTGCATGCACACCGCCTGGGTGTTCATTTCTGCAATCAGCCGCTCCTCCTCTGGGGAGAAGGCCCCCGTTCTTCCCTACCCCCCCCATGGCGTTGCTGCAGCCTGCTGGGTCCTGGAGCTTCACCATCATCAGCCCCTTCCCCCCTGCTCCCCTCCGGGGAAGGCGTGTTCCCAGTGTGGGCATGGGCTTCCTCGGGAGAGGGTGGCACTGATGCTCTGGCTTCCTCTTCCTCCTCAGCTGCAGCATCACTCCCAGTGGCAGCTTCAGGGCCCGTCTCCTCAGCTGGTGAATCACCATCTGAAAGCAGGGAGGTACAAGAGTGGCTTTAGCGTGAGGACAGGGTGGCAGTAAGGGAGGAATAAGTGCAGCGAGTTAGCAAGTTGGATTGAAAGTGTCAAAGGCTGGTGTTGTGAGGGACAAGTGGAAGGACAGAGGACAAAAAGGTGATGACCTTACCATTGCTGTCCACAACGGGGTCGGCGTCTCCAGTGGCGACGGGACCGATCACCCGGCTTGCCACAATCCTGTGGACGCGCTCCTCCAGATCGCTGAGGGGTTGCAGCTGAAGCCACCCTCCACCTGTCCGTTGCTGCTGTCTCCTATTATGAGCCAGCTTAGCCTGCAAGAAAAAGGACAGCATCTGAGTAAATATGCAGCCATGGTCTTGCCTGATGTGCCTCCCATAGGTGAATAGCCCTTACAATATACAGCCATGATCTTGCCTGATGTGCCTCCCATAGGTGAATAGCCCTTACAATATGCAGCCATGGTCTTGCCTGATGTGCCTCCCATAGGTGAATAGCCCTTACTGTATGCAAAGTGTGGAATGTGTGTGTGTGTTTGATGAAAGGGCCATAGGTGTTGGATGAGTGTTGTGCATTGGGGTTTTAAGACCCTCTGGCCATAGAGTGAGGTTGAGATGGAGGGATGGAGAGGTATTGAGAAAAAGCCACTCACCCTGACGACCTGAGTGAGGTCGTTGAACTTTTTGCGGCATTGAGTATGGGTCCTGGGCACCATGCTCCTGGAGGAGACGCTCTGAGCCACCTCCCTCCACACTCTTCTGAACTCGCGTGGCAAAGGCCTCCTGCCACTCTCAGGGAACAGCATACATCGTCTGCGCTCCACTGCGTCAACCAGAGCATCCAAGGCCCGCTCGGTGAAGCGATGAGCGCGTTCTCTCACCCTCTCCATGCTTGGCAGCAAAATGGATTACACGTCTCTCCAGGCTGAGATTCAAGGCTGCAATGAGCAGGGTGTGGCTGGGGAGCAAGTGGCCCCCCCCGCTTTAAGAAGTGTCCGGCGCCAGTGTGTCTGTGTTCCCTCGCTAACTGGCAGCAGCTGCGCTGCGCTCGCGCGCTGAGTTAGCGCCTCACTCCTTGGCCTTTGCGCCTTAAGAGAGGTGTGCAGCGCCTGCTTTAGCGCTCCACTCACCTCCCGGGGCGGTAAAAGTGAAGTTTCCTGTCAGTGCCGATAATTAGCGCCAGGCGCTAATATTTGCGTCCGGACGATATTTGCGCCACAAATGGGGCGCGACCTAATTTCTACCCCTCTGTCTCTCTCTGGATCTCTGGAACTCTCTGTCACTCTCTGGGACTCTTTGGGTCTCTCTGGGACTCTGTGGGACACTCTATCTCTCTCTGGGTCTCTCGGTCTCTCTCTGGGACTCTCTGTCTCTCTCTCTGGCTCTCTGGGACTCTGTCACACTCTGGGTCTCTCTGGGACACTCTGGGTCTCTCTGGGACTCTCTGGGTCTCTCTGGGATTCTCGGTCTCTCTCTGGGACTCTCTGTCTCTCTCTGGGACACTCTTTCCCTCTTGGAACTCTCTGTCTCTCTCTGTGTCTCTCTGGGACTCTCTGTCTCTCTCAGGGACACTCTGTTTCTCTCCGGGACTCTCTGGGACTCTCTGGGACTCTCTGGGTCTCTCTGGGACACTCTGTCTCTCTCAGGGACTCTGTGGGTCTCTGGGACTCTCTGTCTCTCTCTGGGACACTCTGTCTCTCTCTGGGACTCTCTGGGTCTCTCTGGGACTCTATGGGACTCTCTGTCTCTCTCTGGGACTCTCTGATTCTCTCTGGTTCTCTGGGACTCTCTGGCTCTCTCTGGGTCTCTCGGTCTCTCTCTGGGACACTCTGGGACGCTCTGGGTCTCTCTGGGTCTCTCTGGAACTCTCTGGGACACTCTGGGACTCTCTGGGAATCTCTGGGACACGCTGTCTCTCTCTGGGTCTCTGTGACGCTCTGTCTCACTCTGGGATTCTCTGGCTCTCTCTGGGACTCTCTGTGTCTCTCTGGGTCTCTCTGGGATTCTCTGTCTCTCACTGGGACTCTCTGTCTCTCTCTGGGACTCTGTTTCTAACTGGGTCTGTCTGGGACTCGCTCTGGGACTCTCTGTCTCTCTCTGGATCTCTGGGACTCTCTGTCACTCTCTGGGACACTCTGGGACACTCTGGGACACTCTGGAACTCTCTGGGTCTCTCTGGGACTCTCTGGGACTCTGGGACACTCTGGGACTCTCTGTCTCTCGCTGGGTCTCTAGGACTCTCTGTCTCTCTCTGGGACTCTCTGGGTCTCACTGGGACTCTCTGTCTCTCTCTGGGACTCTCTGTCTCTCTCTGGGACTCTCACGGACACTCTGTCTCTCTCTGGGAGTCTCTGGGACTCTCTGGCTCTCTCTGGGACTCTCTGTGTTTCTCTGTGTCTCTCTGGGACTCTCGGACTCTCTGGGTCTCTGGGACTCTGTCTGTCTCTGGGACTCTCTGTCTCTCTCTCTGGGACTCTCTGTCTCTCTCTGGGTCTCTGGGTCTCTGGGACACTCTGGCTCTCTCTGGGACTCAATGTCTCTCTCTGGGACACTCAGGGATACACTGTCTCTCTCTGCGTCTCTCGGTCTCTCTCTGGGACTCTCAGGGACACTCTGTCTCTCTCTGGGACTCTCTGTCTCTCTCTGGGTCTCTGGGACACTCTGGCTCTCTCTGGGACTCAATGTCTCTCACTGGTACTCTCTGGGATACTCTGTCTCTCTCTGGGACTCTCTGTCTCTCTCTGCCTCTCTGGGACTCTCTGACACACTCTGGGTCTCTCTGGGACACTCTGGGTCCCTCTGGGACTGTCTGGGTCTCTCTGGGACTCTCTGTCTCTCTCTGGGACTCTCGGTCTCTCTCTGGGACAGTCTGTCTCTAACTGGGTCTCTGTGACGCTCTGTCTCTCTTTGGGACTATCTGGCTCTCTCTGGGTCTCTCTGGGACTCTCTGTCTCTCTCTGGGTCTCTCAGTCTCTCTCTGGGACTCTCTGTCTCTAACTGGGTCTCTCTGGGACTCTCTCTGGGACTATGTTTCCACGTCTCTCTCTGGGACTCTCTGTCTCTCTCTGGGACTCTCTGTCTCTCTTTGGGACTTTCTGTCTCTCTCTGGGACTCTGTGGCTCTCTCTGGGACTCTCGGTCACTCTCTGGGACTCTCTGTCTGTCTCTGGAATTCTTTGGGACTCTCTGTCTCTCTCTGGGTCTCTGGGACACTCTGTCACTCTCTGGGACTCTCTGGCTCTCTCTGGGACACTCCGCATCTCTCTGGGACTCTCTCTGGGACGCTCTGGGACTCTCTGGGATGCTCTGGGACTCTCTGGGACACTCTAACTCTTTCTGGGACTCTCTGGGACTCCCCGGATCTCTCTGGGACTCTCTGTCTCTCTCTGGGACACTCTGTCTCTCTCTGGGACACTCTGTCTCTCTCTGGGACTCTCTGGGTCTCTCTGGGACTCTCTGGGACTCTCTGTCTCTCTCTGTGACTCTCTGATTCTCTCTGGTTCTCTGGGACTCTCTGGCTCTCTCTGGGACACTCTGTCTCTCTCTGGTACACTCTGTCTCTAACTGTGTCTCACTGGGACTCTCTCTGGGACTCTCTGTCGCTCTCTCTGGCTCTCTGGGACTCTGTCACACTCTGGGTCTCTCTGGGTCTCTCTGGAACTCCCTGGGACACTCTGGGACTCTCTGGGACTCGCTGTCTCTCTGTGAGTCTCTGTGATGCTCCGTCTCACTCTGGGACTCTCTGGCTCTCTGTGGGACTCTCTGTGTCTCTCTGGGACTTTCTGTCTCTCTCTGGGACTCTCTGTCTCTAACTGGGTCTCTGTGACGCTCTGTCTCTCTTTGGGACTCTCTGGCTCTCTCTGGGTCTCTGTGGTTCTCTCTGGGACTCTCTGTCTCTCTCTGGGACTCTCTGTCTCTCTCTGGGACTCTCTATCTCTAACTGGGTCTCTCTGGGACTCTCTCTGCGACTCTCTGTCACTCTCTGGGACACTCTGGGACACTCTGGGACACTCTGAGAAACTCTGTCTCTCTCTGGGACTCTCTGTCTCTCTCTGGGACTCTCTGGGATGCTGTTTCTCTCTCTGGGACTCTCTGGGACATTGTCTCTCTCTGGGACTCTCTGTCTCTCTCTTGGTCTCTAGGACTCTCTGTCTCTCTCTGGGACTCTCTGGGACACTCTGTCTCTCTCTGGGTCTCTCTCTGGGAGTCTCTGGGACTCTCTGGGACTCTCTTTCTCTCTCTTGGACTCTGTTTCTCTCTGGGACTCTCTGTCTCTCTCTGGGACTCTCTGTCTCTCTCTCTGGGACTCTCTGTCTCTCTCTGGATCTCTGGGACTCTCTGAATCTCTCTGGGACACTCTTTCTCTCTCTGGGACTCTCTGTCTCTCTCTGGGTCTCTGGGAATCTCTGTCACTCTCTGGGTTTCACTGGGACTCTCTGGGTCTCTCTAGGACTCTATGGCTCTCTCTGGGACTCTCTGGGACCCTCTGTCTTTCTCTGGGTCTCTCTGGGACTCTCTGTCTCTCTCTGGGACTCTCTGGCTCTCTCTGGGACACTCTGCGTCTTTCTGGGACTGTCTGTCTCTCTCTGGGTCTCTCTGGGACTCTCTGGCTCTCTCTGGGACACTCTGGGTCTCGCTGGGACTGTCTGTCTCTCTCTGGGTCTCTCTGGGACACTCCGTCTCTCTCTGGGACTCTCTGTCTCTCTCTGGGATACTCTGTCTCTCTCTGGGACACTATGTCTCTCTCTGGGACTCTCTGGGTCTCTCTGGGTCTCTCTGGGACTCTCTGTCTCTCACTGGGACTCTCTGTCTCTCTCTGGGACTCTCTGTCTCTAACTGGGTCTGTCTGGGACTCACTCTGGGACTTTCTGGGGTAAAAATTCACTTGGTTGCGCCTCCCGTTAGCGCCTTAAGAGGGCGCTAATGGGGCGTTAAGCCGCTCACGCCCGGGCGCAGCGATGTTTGCGCCGCTCGAGAACTTAACTTGAGATTGTGCGGCGGCGCTAAAACTTACCGCTGCGACCACCTGCGCGCGCAGATTGTGACGTCATTCCATGGTGCAACGCCCTTGGGGCGCCCCGGAGCGGAAATTGAGTGGCGCTCCCTGCCTTACCGCCTGGCGCTTCCAACGACCGGAAGACTGGAACGCTATCAATCGGTGTGGGGCTGGGGGGGGCGCTATTTAAAGGGGGCCTCTTCCTGTCTTTTTCTGTGGTCGACATTTATGCACCACTCGTTCTGAGAGAGAGAGAGAGATTCGGAGAGAGAGAGAGAGAGACTTCTACATTGACTCAACGCTTTGTGAGGTAGTTTTGCCTATTCATCCTAACTTTGTTGCTACTTTAGTTGCTGTACCTCATTACTTTTCTGGCAAAGAGAATATGGGGGCTGCAATGATTGGGGGCGTCGTCCTGCTCCAGCTGAATCGGAGGATACCAAGACGCAGACAGAGAGTGGCAATGATGGCCAGACGGAGGAGGGCCATCAGGCGCATGTACAGGAGAGCTTACCCTCCCAGGGTATATCGTGAACAGCTCTCCTACATCCATATGTCCGAGGAGCTGTGTTTGCGAAGGCTGCGATTCAGCAAGGAGGTGGTCACTGAGCTCTGCCACCTGCTGCAGCCAGATCTGCAGCCTCAGCTGAGGTCCAGGACGTCTCTGTCGGTGGCAGTGAAGGTCACAGTGGCTTTGAACTTCTACGCCACTGGCTCATTCCAAGCTGCTGTTGGGGACCTCGCCAATATCTCCCAGTTTGCGGTGCATCGCTGCATCCGGCAGGTCACCAATGCCCTCTTCAGAAGGAGACGAGACTTCATCTCTTTCCCTATGACCCCAGACAAACAGCGTGACCGCGCTCTGGGCTTTGCGAGGGTAGCGGGCTTCCCCATGGTGCAGGGTGCCATTGACTGCACGCATGTGGCTTTGCGTGCTCCGCGTGAGAATGCAGAGGAATTCAGGAACAGAAAGGGGTTCCATTCCTTGAATGTGCAGTTGGTCTGTGACCACAGACAGGTGATACTCGCTGTCAATGCCCACTATCCGGGCAGCTGCCACGATGCTTTCATCCTGCGCCAGACTACTGTGGCAGAAGTTTTCGAGGCACCGCATCAGCCAGTTGGTTGGCTTCTGGGGGACAAGGGGTACGCATTGAGCACCTGGCTGATGACACCGCTCCGTACGCCAAACACCCGTGCTGAGCTGCGGTACAATGAAAGCCATCAAGCAACCAGGAACATTATTGAGCGCACAATCGGCGTGCTGAAACAACGGTTCCGCTGTCTGGACCATTCCGGAGGAGCCCTGCAGTACTCGCCTGAGCAAGTTTCGAACTTCGTAGTCGTGTGCTGCATGTTGCACAACATGGCAATCCTCAGGACCCAGCCAATGCCACCAGGCCTTGTAGCACCACCAGAGGAGGAGGAGGAAGAGGAGGAACAGGACGAGGACGATGATCATCAGCAGCACCAAGGCAGGAGGGCGGCCCACAATGGTCAAACTGCAAGGGCCGTCCGTCAACGACTAATAGCAAGCCGCTTCTAGGGCCCCTGCCATTGCTACAAACACTAATCAACCCAGCACGCAACCCCTAAGCCGGCCAAGGCACCAATAATTCCAACCACCAGCCATGTATATTTTGAATACAGGAACTTATTTATTTTACAAACTCTGTGTGTCTCAATTCCTCATGACAAACTCATAGAAATAAACACAAAAAAACAATCAATAACATAACTGGTTCTCACAACCTGGAGATAATGTCCAAAACACGAAACAAAAGTTGGACCATGAACCTCGGCCTTTAATAAAAAAATGACCAGCATTTTGTCACACCTCCTACTTTTTGCCCTTCGAGGGTGATCTCCTTCCCTTGCGCACTTCCCCCCTTCTAACCCTACTGCTCCTCCGTAATGGGACCTCAGTGGCTGCAGCTAGGCTGGTGGAAGGCTGCTGCAGCCACTGCAGATGCCCCTGAAGGACGGCCTCGACCACTTCTGGGCCTGGAGGGCCCGGCTGCAGACTGCACCAACTCTGCATGGGCGGCAGCAGTCTGTCCTACAGGCGGTGGCAAGTGCAGTGGAGAAGTGACAGTGTTGGCAGCAGGAATGCTGTCATCGTGAGAGAGGCCAGCAACTCCCTGCTCGCCCGACACACTGGCACTCCCACGGGGCAGCACTTCAGCATCCGGAGCAATCTGCCGGAGAACAGATTGCTGGCCTGCTGCGGCGCGGTGACAGCCCCGGGGACATGTGCACAAACCATCGAGGTTGGCAGCAGTCTGTGCTCGCGTGGCCTCCATCTGAGTCTGTATGAGAGCAGTCAGAGGTGGGATCACGGCAGCCAGTGACTGAATTGCAGCACTAAGCGTTAGTGTGGCATCCGCCTGTGCTACAGCGAAGTGCTCCACACTCCTTGCCAGTGACTCAATGCAATCGGGCACCCTTCCCACTGCACCCATGAGCTCAGTGTGCATGCACACCGCCTGGGTGTTCATTTCTGCAATCAGCCGCTCCTCCTCTGGGGAGAAGGCCCCCGTTCTTCCCTACCCCCCCCATGGCGTTGCTGCAGCCTGCTGGGTCCTGGAGCTTCACCATCATCAGCCCCTTCCCCCCTGCTCCCCTCCGGGGAAGGCGTGTTCCCAGTGTGGGCATGGGCTTCCTCGGGAGAGGGTGGCACTGATGCTCTGGCTTCCTCTTCCTCCTCAGCTGCAGCATCACTCCCAGTGGCAGCTTCAGGGCCCGTCTCCTCAGCTGGTGAATCACCATCTGAAAGCAGGGAGGTACAAGAGTGGCTTTAGCGTGAGGACAGGGTGGCAGTAAGGGAGGAATAAGTGCAGCGAGTTAGCAAGTTGGATTGAAAGTGTCAAAGGCTGGTGTTGTGAGGGACAAGTGGAAGGACAGAGGACAAAAAGGTGATGACCTTACCATTGCTGTCCACAACGGGGTCGGCGTCTCCAGTGGCGACGGGACCGATCACCCGGCTTGCCACAATCCTGTGGACGCGCTCCTCCAGATCGCTGAGGGGTTGCAGCTGAAGCCACCCTCCACCTGTCCGTTGCTGCTGTCTCCTATTATGAGCCAGCTTAGCCTGCAAGAAAAAGGACAGCATCTGAGTAAATATGCAGCCATGGTCTTGCCTGATGTGCCTCCCATAGGTGAATAGCCCTTACAATATACAGCCATGATCTTGCCTGATGTGCCTCCCATAGGTGAATAGCCCTTACAATATGCAGCCATGGTCTTGCCTGATGTGCCTCCCATAGGTGAATAGCCCTTACTGTATGCAAAGTGTGGAATGTGTGTGTGTGTTTGATGAAAGGGCCATAGGTGTTGGATGAGTGTTGTGCATTGGGGTTTTAAGACCCTCTGGCCATAGAGTGAGGTTGAGATGGAGGGATGGAGAGGTATTGAGAAAAAGCCACTCACCCTGACGACCTGAGTGAGGTCGTTGAACTTTTTGCGGCATTGAGTATGGGTCCTGGGCACCATGCTCCTGGAGGAGACGCTCTGAGCCACCTCCCTCCACACTCTTCTGAACTCGCGTGGCAAAGGCCTCCTGCCACTCTCAGGGAACAGCATACATCGTCTGCGCTCCACTGCGTCAACCAGAGCATCCAAGGCCCGCTCGGTGAAGCGATGAGCGCGTTCTCTCACCCTCTCCATGCTTGGCAGCAAAATGGATTACACGTCTCTCCAGGCTGAGATTCAAGGCTGCAATGAGCAGGGTGTGGCTGGGGAGCAAGTGGCCCCCCCCGCTTTAAGAAGTGTCCGGCGCCAGTGTGTCTGTGTTCCCTCGCTAACTGGCAGCAGCTGCGCTGCGCTCGCGCGCTGAGTTAGCGCCTCACTCCTTGGCCTTTGCGCCTTAAGAGAGGTGTGCAGCGCCTGCTTTAGCGCTCCACTCACCTCCCGGGGCGGTAAAAGTGAAGTTTCCTGTCAGTGCCGATAATTAGCGCCAGGCGCTAATATTTGCGTCCGGACGATATTTGCGCCACAAATGGGGCGCGACCTAATTTCTACCCCTCTGTCTCTCTCTGGATCTCTGGAACTCTCTGTCACTCTCTGGGACTCTCTGGGTCTCTCTGGGACTCTGTGGGACACTCTATCTCTCTCTGGGTCTCTCGGTCTCTCTCTGGGACTCTCTGTCTCTCTCTCTGGCTCTCTGGGACTCTGTCACACTCTGGGTCTCTCTGGGACACTCTGGGTCTCTCTGGGACTCTCTGGGTCTCTCTGGGATTCTCGGTCTCTCTCTGGGACTCTCTGTCTCTCTCTGGGACACTCTTTCCCTCTTGGAACTCTCTGTCTCTCTCTGTGTCTCTCTGGGACTCTCTGTCTCTCTCAGGGACACTCTGTTTCTCTCCGGGACTCTCTGGGACTCTCTGGGTCTCTCTGGGACACTCTGTCTCTCTCAGGGACTCTGTGGGTCTCTGGGACTCTCTGTCTCTCTCTGGGACACTCTGTCTCTCTCTGGGACTCTCTGGGTCTCTCTGGGACTCTATGGGACTCTCTGTCTCTCTCTGGGACTCTCTGATTCTCTCTGGTTCTCTGGGACTCTCTGGCTCTCTCTGGGTCTCTCGGTCTCTCTCTGGGACACTCTGGGACGCTCTGGGTCTCTCTGGGTCTCTCTGGAACTCTCTGGGACACTCTGGGACTCTCTGGGAATCTCTGGGACACGCTGTCTCTCTCTGGGTCTCTGTGACGCTCTGTCTCACTCTGGGATTCTCTGGCTCTCTCTGGGACTCTCTGTGTCTCTCTGGGTCTCTCTGGGATTCTCTGTCTCTCACTGGGACTCTCTGTCTCTCTCTGGGACTCTCTGTTTCTAACTGGGTCTGTCTGGGACTCGCTCTGGGACTCTCTGTCTCTCTCTGGATCTCTGGGACTCTCTGTCACTCTCTGGGACACTCTGGGACACTCTGGGACACTCTGGAACTCTCTGGGTCTCTCTGGGACTCTCTGGGACTCTGGGACACTCTGGGACTCTCTGTCTCTCGCTGGGTCTCTAGGACTCTCTGTCTCTCTGGGACTCTCTGGGTCTCACTGGGACTCTCTGTCTCTCTCTGGGACTCTCTGTCTCTCTCTGGGACTCTCACGGACACTCTGTCTCTCTCTGGGAGTCTCTGGGACTCTCTGGCTCTCTCTGGGACTCTCTGTGTTTCTCTGTGTCTCTCTGGGACTCTCGGACTCTCTGGGTCTCTGGGACTCTGTCTGTCTCTGGGACTCTCTGTCTCTCTCTCTGGGACTCTCTGTCTCTCTCTGGGTCTCTGGGTCTCTGGGACACTCTGGCTCTCTCTGGGACTCAATGTCTCTCTCTGGGACACTCAGGGATACACTGTCTCTCTCTGCGTCTCTCGGTCTCTCTCTGGGACTCTCAGGGACACTCTGTCTCTCTCTGGGACTCTCTGTCTCTCTCTGGGTCTCTGGGACACTCTGGCTCTCTCTGGGACTCAATGTCTCTCACTGGTACTCTCTGGGATACTCTGTCTCTCTCTGGGACTCTCTGTCTCTCTCTGCCTCTCTGGGACTCTCTGACACACTCTGGGTCTCTCTGGGACACTCTGGGTCCCTCTGGGACTGTCTGGGTCTCTCTGGGACTCTCTGTCTCTCTCTGGGACTCTCGGTCTCTCTCTGGGACAGTCTGTCTCTAACTGGGTCTCTGTGACGCTCTGTCTCTCTTTGGGACTATCTGGCTCTCTCTGGGTCTCTCTGGGTCTCTCTGGGACTCTCTGTCTCTCTCTGGGTCTCTCAGTCTCTCTCTGGGACTCTCTGTCTCTAACTGGGTCTCTCTGGGACTCTCTCTGGGACTATGTTTCCACGTCTCTCTCTGGGACTCTCTGTCTCTCTCTGGGACTCTCTGTCTCTCTTTGGGACTTTCTGTCTCTCTCTGGGACTCTGTGGCTCTCTCTGGGACTCTCGGTCACTCTCTGGGACTCTCTGTCTGTCTCTGGAATTCTTTGGGACTCTCTGTCTCTCTCTGGGTCTCTGGGACACTCTGTCACTCTCTGGGACTCTCTGGCTCTCTCTGGGACACTCCGCATCTCTCTGGGACTCTCTCTGGGACGCTCTGGGACTCTCTGGGATGCTCTGGGACTCTCTGGGACACTCTAACTCTTTCTGGGACTCTCTGGGACTCCCCGGATCTCTCTGGGACTCTCTGTCTCTCTCTGGGACACTCTGTCTCTCTCTGGGACACTCTGTCTCTCTCTGGGACTCTCTGGGTCTCTCTGGGACTCTCTGGGACTCTCTGTCTCTCTCTGTGACTCTCTGATTCTCTCTGGTTCTCTGGGACTCTCTGGCTCTCTCTGGGACACTCTGTCTCTCTCTGGTACACTCTGTCTCTAACTGTGTCTCACTGGGACTCTCTCTGGGACTCTCTGTCGCTCTCTCTGGCTCTCTGGGACTCTGTCACACTCTGGGTCTCTCTGGGTCTCTCTGGAACTCCCTGGGACACTCTGGGACTCTCTGGGACTCGCTGTCTCTCTGTGAGTCTCTGTGATGCTCCGTCTCACTCTGGGACTCTCTGGCTCTCTGTGGGACTCTCTGTGTCTCTCTGGGACTTTCTGTCTCTCTCTGGGACTCTCTGTCTCTAACTGGGTCTCTGTGACGCTCTGTCTCTCTTTGGGACTCTCTGGCTCTCTCTGGGTCTCTCTCGGTCACTCTGGGACTCTCTGTCTCTCTCTGGGACTCTCTGTCTCTCTCTGGGACTCTCTATCTCTAACTGGGTCTCTCTGGGACTCTCTCTGCGACTCTCTGTCACTCTCTGGGACACTCTGGGACACTCTGGGACACTCTGAGAAACTCTGTCTCTCTCTGGGACTCTCTGTCTCTCTCTGGGACTCTCTGGGATGCTGTTTCTCTCTCTGGGACTCTCTGGGACATTGTCTCTCTCTGGGACTCTCTGTCTCTCTCTTGGTCTCTAGGACTCTCTGTCTCTCTCTGGGACTCTCTGGGACACTCTGTCTCTCTCTGGGTCTCTCTCTGGGAGTCTCTGGGACTCTCTGGGACTCTCTTTCTCTCTCTTGGACTCTGTTTCTCTCTGGGACTCTCTGTCTCTCTCTGGGACTCTATGTCTCTCTCTCTGGGACTCTCTGTCTCTCTCTGGATCTCTGGGACTCTCTGAATCTCTCTGGGACACTCTTTCTCTCTCTGGGACTCTCTGTCTCTCTCTGGGTCTCTGGGAATCTCTGTCACTCTCTGGGTTTCACTGGGACTCTCTGGGTCTCTCTAGGACTCTATGGCTCTCTCTGGGACTCTCTGGGACCCTCTGTCTTTCTCTGGGTCTCTCTGGGACTCTCTGTCTCTCTCTGGGACTCGCTGGCTCTCTCTGGGACACTCTGCGTCTTTCTGGGACTGTCTGTCTCTCTCTGGGTCTCTCTGGGACTCTCTGGCTCTCTCTGGGACACTCTGGGTCTCTCTGGGACTGTCTGTCTGTCTCTGGGTCTCTCCGGGACTCTCTGTGTCTCTCTGGGACACTCTGTCTCTCTCTGGGACACTCTATCTCTCTCTGGGACTCTCTATCTCTCTCTGGGTCTCTGGCACTCTCTGTCTCTCTCTGGGACTCCCTGGCTCTCTCTGGGACTCTCTGTTTCTCTCTGGTTCTCTGGGACTCTCTGGCTCTCTCTGGGACTCTCTGTCTCTCTCTGGGACTCTCTGGGATACTCTGTCTCTCTCTGGGTCTCTCGGTCTCTCTCTGGGACTCTCTGGGACTCTCTCTTTCTCTCTGGGTCTCTGGGACACTCTGGCTCTCTCTGGGACTCTCTGTCTCTCTCTGGGACTCAATGGGACACTCTGTCTCTCTCTGGGTTTCACTGGGACTCTCTCTGGGACTCTCTGTCTCTCTCTGGCTCTCTGGGACTCTGTCACACTCTGGGTCTCTCTGGGACACTCTGGGACTCTCTGGGACTCTCTGGGACTCGCTGTCTCTCTCTGGGTCTCTGTGACGCTCTGTCTCACTCTGGGACTCTCTGTCTCTCTCTGGGACTCTCTGTCTCTCTCTGGGACTCTCTGTCTCTAACTGGGTCTGTCTGGGACTCTCTCAGGGACTCTCTGTCTCTCTCTGGATCTCTGGGATTCTCTGTCACACTCTGGGACACTCTGGGACACTCTGGGACACTCTGGGACACTCTGTGACACTCTGTAACTCTCTGGGTCTCTCTGGGACACTCTGTCTCTCTCTGGGTTTCACTGGGACTCTCTCTGGGACTCTCTGTCTCTCTCTCTGGCTCTCTGGGACTCTGTCACACTCTGGGTCTCTCTGGGACACTCTGGGTCGCTCTGGGTCTCTCTGGGTCTCCCTGGAACTCTCTGGGACACTCTGGGACTCTCTGGGACTCTCTGGGACTCGCTGTCTCTCTCTGGGTCTCTGTGACGCTCTGTCTCACTCTGGGACTCTCTGGCTCTCTCTGGGAATCTGTGTGTCTCTCTGGGTCTCTCTGGGACTCTCTGTCTCTCTCTGGGACTCTCTGTCTCTCTCTGGGACTCTCTGTCTCTAACTGAGTCTGTATGGGACTCTCTCTGGGACTCTCTGTCTCTCTCTGGATCTCTGGGATTCTCTGTCACGCTCTGGGACACTCTGGGACACTCTGGGTCACTCTGGGACACTCTGGAACTCTCTGGGTCTCTCTGGGACTCTCTGGGACTCTGGGAAACTCTGGGACTCTCTGTCTCTCGCTGCGTCTCTGGGACTCTCTGTATCTCTCTGGGACTCTCTGGGTCTCTCTGGGACTCCCTGTCTCTCTCTGGGACTCTCTGTCTCTCTCTGGGACTCTCTGGGACACTCTGGGACACTCTGGGACTCTCTGGGACTCTCTGGGACTCTCTGTCTCTCTCTGGGACTCTGGGACACTCTGGCTCTCTGTGGGACTCAATGTCTCTCTCTGGGACTCTCTGGGATACTCTGTCTCTCTCTGGGTCTCTCAGTCTCTCTCTGGGACTCTCAGGGACACTCTGTCTCTCTCTGGGACTCTCTGTCTCTCTCTGGGTCTCTGGGACACTCTGGCTCTCTCTGGGACTCAATGTCTCTCTCTGGGACTCTCTGGGATACTCTGTCTCTCTCTGGGACTCTCTGTCTCTCTCTGGCTCTCTGGGACTCTCTGTCACACTCTGGGTCTCTCTGGGACACTCTGGGTACCTCTGGGACTGTCTGGATCTCTCGGGGACTCTCTGTCTCTCTCTCTGGGACTCTCTGTCTCTCTTTGGGACTATCTGGCTCTCTCTGGGTCTCTCTGGGACTCTCTGTCGCTCTCTGGGTCTCTCTGTCTCTCTCTGGGACTCTCTGTCTGTAACTGGGTCTCTCTGGGACTCTCTCTGGTACTATGTTTCCATGTCTCTCTCTGGGACTCTCTGTCTCTCTCTGGGACTCTCTGTCTCTCATTGGGACTTTCTGTCTCTCTCTGGGACTCTCTGTCTCTAACTGGGTCTCTGTGATGCTCTGTCTCTCTTTGGGACTCTCTGGCTCTCTCTGGGTCTCTCTGGATCTCTGGGATTCTCTGTCACTCTCTGGGTCACTCTGGGACACTCTGGGACACTCTGAGACTCTCTGGGACTCTCTGGGACACTCTGTCTCTCGCTGGGTCTCTCTCTCTGGGAGTCTCTGGGACTCTCTGGGACTCTCTTTCTCTCTCTGGCTCTCTCTGGGTCTCTCTGGGACTCTCTGACCCTCTCTGGGACACTCTGGGTCTCTCTGGGACTGTCTGTCTCTCTCTGGGTCTCTCTGGGACTCTCTTGGACTCTCTGGCTCTCTCTGGGACTCTCTGGGACCCTCTGCATTTCTCTGGGTCTCTCTGGGACTCTCTGTCTCTCTCTGGGACTCTCTATCTCTCTCTGGGTCTCTGGCACTCTCTGTCTCTCTCTGGGACTCCCTGGCTCTCTCTGGGACTCTCGGTCACTCTCTGGGACACTCTGTCTGTCTCTGGGACTCTCTATCTCTCTCTGGGTCTCTGGCACTCTCTGTCTCTCTCTGGGACTCCCTGGCTCTCTCTGGGACTCTCTGTTTCTCTCTGGTTCTCTGGGACTCTCTGGCTCTCTCTGGGACTCTCTGTCTCTCTCTGGGACTCTCTGGGATACTCTGTCTCTCTCTGGGTCTCTCGGTCTCTCTCTGGGACTCTCTGGGACTCTCTCTTTCTCTCTGGGTCTCTGGGACACTCTGGCTCTCTCTGGGACTCTCTGTCTCTCTCTGGGACTCAATGGGACACTCTGTCTCTCTCTGGGTTTCACTGGGACTCTCTCTGGGACTCTCTGTCTCTCTCTGGCTCTCTGGGACTCTGTCACACTCTGGGTCTCTCTGGGACACTCTGGGACTCTCTGGGACTCTCTGGGACTCGCTGTCTCTCTCTGGGTCTCTGTGACGCTCTGTCTCACTCTGGGACTCTCTGTCTCTCTCTGGGACTCTCTGTCTCTCTCTGGGACTCTCTGTCTCTAACTGGGTCTGTCTGGGACTCTCTCTGGGACTCTCTGTCTCTCTCTGGATCTCTGGGATTCTCTGTCACGCTCTGGGACACTCTGGGACACTCTGGGACACTCTGGGACACTCTGTGACACTCTGTAACTCTCTGGGTCTCTCTGGGACACTCTGTCTCTCTCTGGGTTTCACTGGGACTCTCTCTGGGACTCTCTGTCTCTCTCTCTGGCTCTCTGGGACTCTGTCACACTCTGGGTCTCTCTGGGACACTCTGGGTCGCTCTGGGTCTCTCTGGGTCTCCCTGGAACTCTCTGGGACACTCTGGGACTCTCTGGGACTCTCTGGGACTCGCTGTCTCTCTCTGGGTCTCTGTGACGCTCTGTCTCACTCTGGGACTCTCTGGCTCTCTCTGGGAATCTGTGTGTCTCTCTGGGTCTCTCTGGGACTCTCTGTCTCTCTCTGGGACTCTCTGTCTCTCTCTGGGACTCTCTGTCTCTAACTGAGTCTGTATGGGACTCTCTCTGGTACTATGTTTCCATGTCTCTCTCTGGGACTCTCTGTCTCTCTCTGGGACTCTCTGTCTCTCATTGGGACTTTCTGTCTCTCTCTGGGACTCTCTGTCTCTAACTGGGTCTCTGTGATGCTCTGTCTCTCTTTGGGACTCTCTGGCTCTCTCTGGGTCTCTCTGGATCTCTGGGATTCTCTGTCACTCTCTGGGTCACTCTGGGACACTCTGGGACACTCTGAGACTCTCTGGGACTCTCTGGGACACTCTGTCTCTCGCTGGGTCTCTCTCTCTGGGAGTCTCTGGGACTCTCTGGGACTCTCTTTCTCTCTCTGGCTCTCTCTGGGTCTCTCTGGGACTCTCTGTCTCTCTCTGGATCTCTGGGATTCTCTGTCACGCTCTGGGACACTCTGGGACACTCTGGGTCACTCTGGGACACTCTGGAACTCTCTGGGTCTCTCTGGGACTCTCTGGGACTCTGGGAAACTCTGGGACTCTCTGTCTCTCGCTGCGTCTCTGGGACTCTCTGTATCTCTCTGGGACTCTCTGGGTCTCTCTGGGACTCCCTGTCTCTCTCTGGGACTCTCTGTCTCTCTCTGGGACTCTCTGGGACACTCTGGGACACTCTGGGACTCTCTGGGACTCTCTGGGACTCTCTGTCTCTCTCTGGGACTCTGGGACACTCTGGCTCTCTGTGGGACTCAATGTCTCTCTCTGGGACTCTCTGGGATACTCTGTCTCTCTCTGGGTCTCTCAGTCTCTCTCTGGGACTCTCAGGGACACTCTGTCTCTCTCTGGGACTCTCTGTCTCTCTCTGGGTCTCTGGGACACTCTGGCTCTCTCTGGGACTCAATGTCTCTCTCTGGGACTCTCTGGGATACTCTGTCTCTCTCTGGGACTCTCTGTCTCTCTCTGGCTCTCTGGGACTCTCTGTCACACTCTGGGTCTCTCTGGGACACTCTGGGTACCTCTGGGACTGTCTGGATCTCTCGGGGACTCTCTGTCTCTCTCTCTGGGACTCTCTGTCTCTCTTTGGGACTATCTGGCTCTCTCTGGGTCTCTCTGGGACTCTCTGTCGCTCTCTGGGTCTCTCTGTCTCTCTCTGGGACTCTCTGTCTGTAACTGGGTCTCTCTGGGACTCTCTCTGGTACTATGTTTCCATGTCTCTCTCTGGGACTCTCTGTCTCTCTCTGGGACTCTCTGTCTCTCATTGGGACTTTCTGTCTCTCTCTGGGACTCTCTGTCTCTAACTGGGTCTCTGTGATGCTCTGTCTCTCTTTGGGACTCTCTGGCTCTCTCTGGGTCTCTCTGGATCTCTGGGATTCTCTGTCACTCTCTGGGTCACTCTGGGACACTCTGGGACACTCTGAGACTCTCTGGGACTCTCTGGGACACTCTGTCTCTCGCTGGGTCTCTCTCTCTGGGAGTCTCTGGGACTCTCTGGGACTCTCTTTCTCTCTCTGGCTCTCTCTGGGTCTCTCTGGGACTCTCTGACCCTCTCTGGGACACTCTGGGTCTCTCTGGGACTGTCTGTCTCTCTCTGGGTCTCTCTGGGACTCTCTTGGACTCTCTGGCTCTCTCTGGGACTCTCTGGGACCCTCTGCATTTCTCTGGGTCTCTCTGGGACTCTCTGTCTCTCTCTGGGACTCTCTATCTCTCTCTGGGTCTCTGGCACTCTCTGTCTCTCTCTGGGACTCCCTGGCTCTCTCTGGGACTCTCGGTCACTCTCTGGGACACTCTGTCTGTCTCTGGAATTCTTTGGGACTCTCTGTCTCTCTCTGGGTCCCTGGGACACTCTGTCACTCTTTGGGACTCTCGGGCTCTCTCTGGGACACTCCGCGTCTCTCTGGGACTCTCTCTGGGACGCTCTGGGACTCCCTGGGATGCTCTGGGACTCTCTGGGACACTCTAACTCTTTCTGGGACTCTCTGGGACTCCCCGGTTCTCTCTGGGACTATCTGTCTCTCTCTGGGACTCTCTGGGACACTCTGTCTCTCTCTGGGACTCTGGGACACTCTGGCTCTCTCTGGGACTCAAAGTCTCTCTCTGGGACTCTCTGGGATACTCTGTCTCTCTCTGGGTCTCTCAGTCTCTCTCTGGGACTCTCAGGGACACTCTGTCTCTCTCTGGGACTCTCTGTCTCTCTCTGGGTCTCTGGGACACTCTGGCTCTCTCTGGGACTCAAAGTCTCTCTCTGGGACTCTCTGGGATACTCTGTCTCTCTCTGGGTCTCTCAGTCTCTCTCTGGGACTCTCAGGGACACTCTGTCTCTCTCTGGGACTCTCTGTCTCTCTCTGGGTCTCTGGGACACTCTGGCTCTCTCTGGGACTCAATGTCTCTCTCTGGGTCTCTTTGGGACTTTCTGTCTCTCTCTGGGACTCTCTGTCTCTAACTGGGTCTCTGTGACGCTCTGTCTCTCTTTGGGACTATCTGGCTCTCTCTGGGTCTCTCTGGGTCTCTCTGGGACTCTCTGTCTCTCTCTGGGTCTCTCTGTCTCTCTCTGGGACTCTCTGTCTCTCTTTGGGACTTTCTGTCTCTCTCTGGGACTCTCTGTCTCTAACTGGGTCTCTGTGACGCTCTGTCTCTCTTTGGGACTCTCTGACTCTCTCTGGGTCTCTCTGGATCTCTGGGACTCTCTGTCACTCTCTGGGACACTCTGGACACTCTGAGACTCTCTGTCTCTCTCTGGGACACTCTGTCTCTCGCTGGGTCTCTCTCTGGGAGTCTCTGGGACTCTCTGGGACTCTCTTTCTCTCTCTGGCTCTCTCTGGTTCTCTCTGGGACTCTCTGACCCTCTCTGGTACACTCTGGGTCTCTCTGGGACTCTCTGGGACCCTCTGCCTTTCTCTGGGTCTCTCTGGGACTCTCTGTCTCTCTCTGGGACTCTCTGTCTCTCTCTGGGTCTCTGGCACTCTCTGTCTCTCTCTGGGACTCTCTGACTCTCTCTGGGTCTTTCTGGGATTCTCTGGCTCTCTCTGGGACTCTCTGGCTCTCTCTGGGACTCTCGGTCACTCTCTGGGACACTCTGTCTGTCTCTGGAATTCTTTGGGACTCTGTCTCTCTCTGGGACACTCCGCCTCTCTCTGGGACTCGCTCTGGGACTCTATGGGACGCTCTGGGTCTCTCTGGGACACTCTAACTCTTTCTGGGACTCTCTGGGTCTCCCCGGATCTCTCTGGGACTCTCTGTCTCTCTCTGGGACTCTCTGTCTCTCTCTGGGACTGTCTGGGACACTCTGTCTCTCTCTGGGTCTCTCTGGGACTCCCTGTCTCTCTCTGGGACTCTCTGTCTCTCCCTGGGAAACTGTCTCTCTCTGTGACACTCTGTCTCTCTCTGGGACAGTCTGTCTCTCTCTGGGACTCCCTGGGACTATCTGGGTTTTCTCTGCGAATCTCTATCTTGTCTGGGTCTCTCTGGGACTCTCTGTCTCTCTCTGGGACTCTCTTGGTCTCTCTGGGACTCTCTGGGACTCTCTGTCTCTCTCTGGGACACTCTGTCTCTCTATGGGTCTCTGGGACACTCTGGCTCTCTCTGGGACACTCTGTCCCTCTTGGAACTCTCTGTCTCTCTCTGTGTCTCTCTGGGACTCTTTGTCTCTCTCTGGGACTCTCTGTCTCTCCCTGGGAAACTGTCTCTCTCTGTGACACTCTGTCTCTCTCTGGGACAGTCTGTCTCTCTCTGGGACTCCCTGGGACTATCTGGGATTTCTCTGCGAATCTCTATCTTGTCTGGGTCTCTCTGTCTCTCTCTGGGACTCTCTTGGTCTCTCTGGGACTCTCTGGGACTCTCTGTCTCTCTCTGGGACACTCTGTCTCTCTATGGGTCTCTGGGACACGCTGGCTCTCTCTGGGACACTCTGTCCCTCTTGGAACTCTCTGTCTCTCTCTGTGTCTCTCTGGGACTCTCTGTCTCTCTCTGGGACACTCTGTTTCTCTCTGGGACTCTCTGGGACTCTCTGGGTCTCTCTGGGACTCTCTGTCTCTCTCTGGGATTCTCTGTCTCTCTATGGATCTCTGGGACACTCTGGCTCTCTCTGGGACACTCTGTCCCTCTTGGAACTCTCTGTCTCTCTCTGTGTCTCTCTGGGACTCTCTGTCTCTCTCTGGGACACTCTGTTTCTCTCTGGGACTCTCTGGGACTCTCTGGGTCTCTCTGGGACACTCTGTTTCTCTCTGGGACTCTCTGGGACTCTCTGGGTCTCTCTGGGACTCTCTGTCTCTCAATGGGTCACTCTGGGACTCTCTGGGACATTCTGTCTCTCTCAGGGACTCTGTGGGTCTCTGGTTTCTCTGTCTCTCTCTGTGACACTCTGGGACTGTCTGGCTCTCTCTGGGACTCTCTGGCTCTCTCTGGCTCTCTCTGGTACTCTCTGGCTCTCTCTGGAACTCTCTGGCTCTCTCTGGCTCTCTCTGGGACTCTCTGGGACACTCTGTCTCTCTCTGGGACTCTCTGGGTCTCTCTGGGACAATCTGGGACATTCTGGGACTCCCAGGGACTCTCTGGGTCACTCTGGCTCTCTCTGGGACTCTCTGGGTCTCTGGGACTCTCTGGCTCTCTCTGGGACTCTCTGTATCTCTCTGGGACTCCCTGTGTTTCTCTGTGTCTCTCTGGGACTCTCGGACTCTCTGGGTCTCTGGGACTCTGTCTGTCTCTGGGACTCTCTGTCTCTCTCTGGGACTCTCTGTCTCTCTCTGGGTCTCTGGGACTCTCTGGGACTCTCTTTCTCTCTCTGGGACTCTCTGGGACTCTGGGAATCTCTGTCTCTCTCTGGGACTCTCAGGGACACTCTGTCTCTCTCTGGGACTCTATGGGGTAGAAATTAGGTCGCGCCCCATTTGGGGCGCAAATATCGTCCGGACGCAAATATTAGCGCCTGGCGCTAATTATCGGCACTGACGGGAAACTTCACTTTTACCGCCCCGGGAGGTGAGTGGAGCGCTAAAGCAGGCGCTGCACACCTCTCTTAAGACGCAAAGGCCGAGCAGTGAGGCGCTAACTCGGAGCGCTGGCGAAGCTCATGTAATGTCAGTCAGCAATGGAACACACACACAATGGCACGGGCCAGTTCTTAAAGGGGATGGTTAATCTTGCTTTCCATCCACATCCTGTTCATTGCTGCCTTGAATCTCGGCCTGGAGAGACTTGCACATCAAATGTGCTGGAAAGAACAATGGAGAGCACCAGGCAAAGAGCTCAGAGTGCAGCTCCCACAGTCTCTGCTAAATCGATACAAGGAATGGCAAATCAAAATGAACCTGCAAAGTGCTGCTCAGTACCCAAAACTCCTTCACACAATGTTGAATCTCTCCAGAAGTCTCTCCCTCTCTCTCTCAGAATGCGTACTTCAAAAATGCCACCAACAATAAAAGACAGGAAGAGGCCCCCTTTAAATCGCGCCCCCCCCAGCCCCACAGCGATTGATAGCGTTCCAGTCTTCTGGTCGTTGGAAGCGCCAGGCGGTAAGGCAGGGGGCGCCACTCAATTTCCGCTACGGGGCGCCACAAGGGCGTTGCACCATGGAATGACGTCACAATCTGCGCGCGCAGGTGGTCGCAGCGGTAAGTTTTAGCGCCGCCGCACAATCTCAAGTTAAGTTCTCGAGCGGCGCAAACATCGTTGCGCCCGGGCGTTAGCGGCTTTGCGACCCATTAGCGCCCTCTTAAGGCGCTAACGGGAGGCGCAACCAAGTGAATTTTTACCCCTATGTGTCTCTCTGGGTCTCTGGGACACTCTGTCACTCTCTGGGACTCTCTGGCTCTCTCTGGGACACTCCGT